>JARHVA010005613.1:600000-1035000 GCA_037957365.1 Torreya grandis | reverse complement strand
TAGGAGCAAGAGAAGTACAATAGAAGTGAGAGATTCTCATCAAAAAACCACATCCACATGTTCATCTCATTATTACAACCTTCTTCCTTCGTGTCCCTAATTTCTAGGAGCTACACACAAATCCTAAGATTCTGGTGGTTCTTAACAGCAATGGCCATCTATTTGAGTCCTTGGTGGCACCATCAAATTTTAAACAAGGTGAAAATTATCATATGATCTATGTACATGTTCTTATAGCTCAGATGAGTCCACTCATTTATATCACAGTGGCTATTAGCAATTATCCATTCTTATTGACAAAACATCCCCTTTTGCCCCACTTTTTTGAAACTGGTCTAATAATAGGTGCTTTCCTCACATTGTTAACCTTAGTAACTGGAGGGATTTGGGGGAAACCTATGTAGAGCACCTTTTGGGTATGAGATGCTCATCCAACCCTTATATTCATCTCATCCTTCATTTACTTAGGTGCACTATGCTTCTAAAAGCTCTCTGTCGAACTAGCTTCTATCTCCATCCATATTGGATTGATCAATACACCAATCACTAAGTCCCCTATCAACTAGTGGAATACACCACATCAACCCCAAAGCATTAGCTAATTTGGTACATCGATACGTGTTTCTATGCCCATTCCAATCTTGTTTAACTCTGCTAACTCCCCCTTCCTAACTTGTATCTCACTTATTTTGGAAACACGTCTTCTCATTCCATCCCTTCTCAAATCTTCATTCATTATGGAAGCTTATTCTTCTCTAAATGAGTGAATTTATGTGATAACTAGCTCAATGATTCCCCCTCATTCCCAAACCTGATCATACTCTTTGAAAGATTGATTCCACATGATCAAATAGAGCTACATAAGAAAATTGAGAATCTCTTTGATTAGTTAAATGAAATGGGGAGCTTATCAATTTTTTATTTCAAATCCAGATTCAATGGTCAATTTTTTGGTATACATATTTACCATGGTGTGTTCCACTATTTCATTCCCTCCTCAACCCAACCTATAGATAGAGCCCATTAAATTCAACTTTATATGGTTGGGGTTAGCCAACCCCTCAATCCCCTCTAGATATATCGGGTGGGCGGGCAGGTAGTCGAGAGCATAAATACCCTTAGCCTCTTGAGTAGAGCATAAATATAGCCTATATAGCCCATATAACTCTATATTTATAGTTTAGTTTAGAATAAATAAATCTAAAATTTAAACTAACTCAACTCAACTTCCCATATATAGAGAGGGGTTGCCAAAAAAATGATAGACAATTACCCCCCTCTATATAAATAGGGTTAGATAGAGTTAGAGGGGGGTCTCTATATAAATAGGGCCCATTAAATCTATATGGTGGCCTCCCCCCCTTTATATAAATAGATTTGGCCTTTATATAAACTAGATTGATTGATTAACTATATATAGTGGCCTCCCCCTCCCCTTCCCCCTTTATAGAGATAGGGATAGGCCACCAACTCTATCTAGGCCCCCTCCCACTCTATATAGAATAGATATGGGATATATAGGGCTTGGGATAGGGGATGGATAGCTATATAGATAGGGACTATGACACTGGGCTAGCCTAGCCCTGATCTTAGTACCATAATTATGTTGGATTAGGATTAGGCTCATTAAATCCCTAGATAGAGATGGCCCGACTGCCTCCAAATATAGATAGATGTATGTCTCCACCCAAATAGATATAGATAGATAGGGCCCAAATCTATCTAGGGTATTGGCCCCCCTCTACCAATGCCAATGTTTAGATAGGGATATATAGGGCAGGGCTATCCCCATAGAGATTAGATCTATCCACCCCACCTACCCCTATAGATAGGCTCTATATTATTTAAGTATAGCTAATGAACCATCTATATAAATAAGGAGATAGGGTAGGTGTCTATTCTATCCCATTTATCTATCTATCTATATGGGAACCCATCACCATAGTGGTAGATGGGGCCATGAGCCACATCTTCATCCTCTTGAGCATGGCATATGCAATAAAGTTGGGATGGGAGTTGGCCCCCCAGCCCACCCACCACTATCTAGGGGATAGGGCCCACCCCTCTCTCTCTCTCTCTATATATATATATATATATATATATATATATATGGGGTGAGAGGGCCCTAATTGGCCCTTTTATCTTATCTTATCTTATCTATAGGGTTTCCCCATCCCACTATGGCTATCTTGCTGAACACGGTGCTTACACGGAATAATGGAGTTGGGAGCTAGGAAGTCCCCCATCCCACCCACCACTATCTAGGGGATAGGGCCCCCACTCTATATATACATCAAAGAGGGGGGGCCTCTATTCAATCTGGTTCATGGTTCCCTATATAGTGGTGGCAATCTCATTTAACACCTATCAATCACTGCCCTCTATATCTATATATGGGGTTGATCAAATCCTCCCCATATATAGATAGGCCTTAACCCCCCTCTATCTATATTTTTGAGTGCCACCACTATCTATGGGGACCTTGACCCCAACCCTTTATATGATAGAGGGCTTACCTACTTAGTATCTCCATAGTCGAGGGCCCAACCTAGATAAGGACCGCATCATAGATCTTACCTTAATTCAGAACAAAACAACTCAATAATTATGCTTACCCACTTATTCCCCATCCATAGATAGGGACCTATATATACCATATCCCATAGAGTTTAGTTTAGTTTAGTTTATATGGAGGGCCAAAGAAACTCTATCTTGGGTGGAGGGCCAAAGAAACTCTATATTAGCAGGAGGGCCAAAGAAACTCTATATTGGGGGGAGGGGTCCCCTCTCTCTATATATGGAATATGGAGTTTCTTTGGCCCTCCTTATATTCACTATGCTCAAGATAATGTTTGCTACACTCAAGATAGCATCTATAATATTTGTTATGAGATATATATATATATATATATATATATATATATATATATATATATATATATATGGGATAAGAGTCTATAATATTCACTATGCTCAAGATAAGATATATAGGGAGGGGGCCCAAATAGATAGGGCATAGGGGAGTCTCGAGAGATCTATATAGATAGGGCCTCAACTAAATCTATACATGGGGGATGGGGTGACATATAGACAAATAGATAGGGGTGTTGATTCTTGACTCTCTATAGATAGATAAAATACTCTAGATAGTCTAGTCCCCTCCCCCTCAACCATAAATCTAGATAGGGCAGATATAGTATATGGCTATTCTAAGGGTCGACTCTATATAGATAGTCAACCTCCATAGATCTAGATCTATAAGGAAAGGGCAGTCATGTGCATACATACTCAATCGATGACTAGCACTCACTTGATCAATGACTAGATATATAATGCACCAGGCCCCCCTATCTAGATATTATTTTTCCCCTATCCCTATAGATATGCCTTATAGGGTAGGTAAGGGAGGTTCCCCATGATTGACTATGGGTGAGACTTAGGGGATTGATCTAGATAGGGCACCAAACTCTATATATCTCTAGTCAGTTCCCTCTTGACCCCCACTAGGATTCAATCAATGTATCCTTTAACCACTTACCCACCCTTTGAGATAGAGAAAGAAGGGTCTCTCTCAAAAAGCTCCACTTTTCCTGGATGGTTCATTCCTTAGGAGAGATAGGAGGGGTCTCTCTCCCACCCCCTACTTTGACTAACTCTACTTTAAGTCTCGACTCTATATAGAGATAAGATATATCAATAGTGGAGGGGGGCTCTTAACTAATGAAATGATTAGCTATCCTCCCTCGGGTTGGTCGAGCCATGGCCAATCTATTTTAGGGTTTGGTTGGGTTGAGGGTTTGGTTACTCCTATTACTCACTCACTCATATAAATGGGCACCTCTAACAATACATGCATTTTATATAGATATGGGTGATCCCCTATCTATATGGGGATGGGGATAGGGGGAAATTCCCCTCCCCCAATATAGATAGCTATCAAATAGGGCACCTCTATCTCTAAACTGACTATGAGGCAGGGACATAGGCTATTGGATAGTTTAGTTTCTTTTGGCTAGGAGGAAGGGGTGTGAGCCCTTAACCCTACCAATAGATAGTGAGATAGATATAGATAGTGAGATAAATATAGATATAGATAGTGAGATAGATATAGATAGTGCTATAAATAGTGAGATAGAAATAGATATAGAGAGTGATAGTGATATAAATAGTGATATAGATGTGGAAACTAAACCCTGGCTGGAGCCCTATCTATATATAGATAGAGAGGGGGAGCCATATAGCCATATAGTTAATTTAAGTGGATAGCGATTGGATAAATATAGAAGGGAGGGCCATATAGAGAGTTAAGTTTAACTAAGGCTTAGTATGAGGAGGAAGGCTTCCCGATATAAGGTGGGAGGGCTTCTTAGTGAAGGATTGATACCAGTATTAAGTCTTCCCTATAGATAGATAGATAGATAGATATGGGGAAGAGTCAAGTACTATATCCTAGTTGTAAGCCCATCAATATCTCAACTGGCTAGATAGATATAGATGTATCAAGTATATAATGGAGTGAGTATAGGATCACCATATATATCTATATCTAGGGGCACCCCCACTCAATTGAGTGGGATAATCTAGAGATCTCACCAAATAGAATATATAGAGTGGCTAATCTATTCTCTGGGGGGGTCACCTATCTATCACTATGGGATAGTCAATCATTTGCCAAATAGATAGGGCCTAACCCCATATAGAATAGGATAGGATAGGAAGTGAGATAGACTATCAACCATTCTATTCTATTCTATTCTATAATTATTAAAAACCCCACCACCATACCATAGAGATTAGATAGATAGATATTTTGGGGAGCACGACGGTCATCTATCATAGCCATATAGATAGATAGATAGATAGGTGGCCCCCTAGATCTTTATGGAACTAACTCTCTATGTGGTTATATCTATATGGTGAGTCACTATATGGTGAGTATGACGAGTTCTAAAAAACTCAATAGATATAGATAAAGATATAGATATAGATATAGATATAGATATAGATATAGATATAGATATAGATATAGATAGGGAGATAGATATAAATAGTGAGATAGATATAGATATATAGGGTGTGCCCTATCTCCCATCTATATAGAGGGGGCTAGATAGAACTCTAAGGAATCGATTAGACCCACCTATAGGGATAAGGAGAGGGAATCCATTTAATTCATGAAATCATAGATGATTCATGTTACATATATAGATCTAGTTATGAGTGCGGCTAGAGTATATCTAATTCTAAATTGAGGTTTTTTATGCTATGCCCATCCCATATTATTCACTATGCTCAAGGATAGGATCCTGATGGCTTATAAGTCTATATGGATAAGATATAACTAGACATCACTATAGAGGAGAGGTAGGGGTGGGAAGGCCCTATATATCTTATCTCTATAGTTATAGAGGGGGGCCTCTATATATAGGCAACTCTATCATATAGAGGGAGGCTAACAAAGCTATATATAATAGGGTTAAGATGAGGTTGGTACCCCACTCTATAGATGGAATAGTGAATACTCCTCTCTATATGGTGATGGGACTCTCTAGAGTTATGCTCATTGAGCCATATAGAGTCAGGGCCCTATAGTTCAAAGGCCATCGATCGAGTTATTATTTATCTCAACCTCTTGCCATGTTGCCATATAGATAGTTCATGGTATTACCTCTAGAGTTTGGGTCCTCTCCCTATCAAGATAATATAGATATATGAATGACTATAACTTAGTCCAAATATTATGTTTGGGAGGCTGAGGGGACTATCTAGAGTCAGGCACTCCCCTGCCCCTACCCCTTACCCTATCTAAGCCACCCCCACCCCATATAAACTCTAGATAGGGGGCTGACTACCCCTAACTCTACTCGACTCTACTCTACTCTACTCTATATGGGGTTGAATGCCATATAGATATAGAATTTCATTTGGAATAGATATCTATCTGCCTATTGGTTGAATGGATTGGGTTGGTTGATTGTCCTTCTCTCTATATATGGGGGTGGGGATAGAATCGATAGGTATCTATATGGGTGAAGAGGATCACTCCCACATATATAGAGAGGGGACCAGCCAACTATATACTATACCATATATATCCTGATATGGAATGGAAACCCTGTGAAACATCTATATATCTATTCACTACTCCATCTATAGAGTGGGGTCAAGTGCCCAGTCCATCTAGATATAGGGATGCCCCCATCTATATATATTAATGAGTAGAGTGGGGCCCCCTAAATAGATATATTTTGGGGGATAAATATGGTTTTCATGAGGGTTAGACTCTACCCTATCCCTATTTATAGTGGTTTAGCCCATATAGTTCTAGGGCCCTACCAATGGAATAGAGTTGATGCTTTCATTATTTGAAAAGGACAACTCCCTACTAATCAGTGGATGCCTATATATCTATCCAATCCAATCCCCACCCCCTCCCCTCTCCTCCCCTCCCCTCCCCTCCCCTCTATGATATATGATATGTCTATGGGCCTATATATCTATCTGACCAGATAGGGATGATCCCAATGATCAGATTAGGGATAATCCCACCGAGCCATCAAGTTCACCCACCCCATACCATATATAGATAGAAATCTATCTATGGGGGGGGCTCTATTTACTCCTCTATCTCTATGGGGCCTAACACCCCTCTATATCTACTAATCAGTTGAGGGTATTACTCTAGTTTCTAGAGGGGGAGGGGGTAGAGATAGGGAGATAGGGATTGAGGGAGAGGAGGGAGCCACTACATAGTATAGAGTTTAATTGGCCACTCAATTTTGCATTTTTAATAACTATATATAAGTTGTACTACATATAGAAGAAGATCATATATCAATCACTCTATTCATGGAGTGACTAACTATAGTGGTAGGTCCTACTTTATCGGTAATAGGGCATCAATTATCTATTCATTCGATGGATCACTTAGATGATTATGGAGTTACCTAGTGATGGTGATGGCCCCTATCTAAATAAGGGGGCTGGGGGTTTTCTATCCTTGATCTTGATGGTGATGGCCCCTATCTAACCCCTAACCATATAAATTTGAGTTTAATGGGCTCCCCATACATATCTATTATATTATATTATATTATATTATATTATATTATATAATGGATAGGATATGGTGGCATGGTATAGATTAAATTAACTATGTCTATACCCCCACAGTATACAGTTTCCACCCCATATATAGCCATTTAGAGTTTAATGGGGATTATAGATTAGATTCTATATTCTATTCACTATGGATTAAATAGAGATAGAGGGAGTGGCATAGTCTATAAATAGAGATATGGCTGACTGCATTTCCCCTTGACCATATAGATCTCTACTCTAGGGGCCTGAGAGGCTGAGGGGGAGCCTTGAACTATTCACTATTATATTCTCAGGGGGTGGCTAAAAAAGGAGCCCTGAACCCATATAGAACTCTAGGGTCTGCAAGTAGCTATAGAATATATAGAGAGTCAAGCCCCTATATCCTATAGCCACACTCCCCTGATGGCCTTCACTATATAGCTAGGGGAGAGGGAGCTGGGGGAGAAGGAGTTAGGGAAGAGGGGGCCCTATCTAATCTAGATATGGGAGACTCTACATTATTTGCTAGTTTGATGGTCAATCAACTATCAATAGATATAGATGTCACAAGTTGAGTTAAATCTTTTTATATGGGGTGGGGGTGATTAGGTATATAGAGCTTTTCTTAATCAAGAGCAAGATAGAGGGTGCCAACTATGGACTATAGACTATAGATAGTCACATTTCCCCCCTCCCCTTCCCCCTCCCCCTCCCCCTCTAATATATATGGATAGGGATAGGAATAAATAGGGGCACTAATTTCTATATATTATCACATGAGGGCACAACATCTATATCTGGCTGAGGGTAGCTAGATATCAAGATAGGCATAAGGCCTGATAACTATCTATAGTTGCTCAGGGAATCTAGAATATATATAGAGAGTGGGGGCCACTAGATATCATATCTATATGGCCTTGGGCTGCCTGACCCCAATCATAGCCCATAGCCACCCCCCCCATAGATATAAATATATAGGCCTATCCCTATTACCCATCAGTTTACAATGACAAGATATAGGGTACTCCTAGATAGAGATACAGTGATACTCTATCTATAGATAGACAAGTGCCCGCCCTAGAGTTCTCTATATGGCCCAACTATATATATCCCAAGCATATAAAGAATGTGATGTGAGTGAAAGGCTCACCTATCTATATATTAGTGGGGTGGGGGATCTATAGAGGCCATTTCCCCTTCCCAATATAGTCACTTCAGTCAGTTGAGTCCTAAATCAATCGAGTATTCTATCAATCCAGATAGATATATAGGCAAGATAAGATAAATATCAGGTATTCAATATCAATATAGATAGATAGATAAGATCAATATCAGTTATTCAAGATCAATATAGATAGATAGATAGATAGATAGATAGATAGATAGATAGATAGATAAATAGATAGATAGATAGATAGATAGATAGATAGATAGATAGATAGATAGATAGATAGATAGATAGATAGATAGATAAGGAGGGGGCCCAACCCCTTTCTCACTATCTATTGCTGGTAACCCCAACCCACTCTCTAATCCCCTATAGATAGATCTAATCCCCACAGTCTATTATAGAGTGAGTCTATATTTAGTTTCTATATGGGATATCAATGAAACTTTATCTATAGACTACCCCCAAATTAAGATAGAGGCTAGATGGGCCTATCTCTCTATATGGGATAGATAGGTAGGAACCCAACCTTGAATCTAGTCATAGATGGTCCCCTTATCTATAACTATAACTAGAACTATCCATATCTAGACATTGGCATTGGCAGAGGTGGGCAACAACCGATAGGCCTATTTATAGACTAGGTGCTCAATTGACCCCATATAGATAGAGGGAAGTTGAGGCCTATCTATGGGGTGGGGAACTTGACTCCCCTCTAGATAGATGGTCACTTTTATTATTTCCAAAATCAGTTCAGCCCATTTTTGGAACAACCCCCCACAAAACTTGTCTGTTTCACCTTTTTCTAAGTTCATTTTTTGAGATGAGTTTTTCTTGTTCTCGTGTTTGCTCAATTGACATCATTTAGAGTTTGTAATGTCTCTTTGTTACATTTTCCCCCAAATGAGAAATTTGTTATAGTCTCGATGCAGCTACGGGACAAATTTCCCTTTTTTTAGAGTTGGCCTCATTTCTTCCATTTTCATGCATGGGTAGCAAATTTTGTTGTTAGTGCATATTTTTTCTTTTCCATGCAAGAGTAAAAAATTTCTCCACCCCTACATCTAGAATGTAGGAGTGAAAAATTTTGATACCCCTGCATTTTTCTTCTTCACATGTAAGAGCAATGAATTTTGCCACCCCTGCATGTCCTTTCAAATCTCAGTGTAAGGGTGGCAAATTTGGCCACCCCTACACTACCTCATTTTTCATGTGCGGCATTTATGGCTACACGTGTCAAGTGGTTGGGGCCAATTTTTGCCCCATTTAATCCCTTTTTGACCCCATTTTGATTTATTTCTTCCAATCCTCCTCCTGCTCTCTACCTCTAGATGATCCAGCAAGTAGGAAGAAGCATTTTTTGGATTCAACTTCTTGTTGCACATCATTTTCTAGGTAGGTATTTGTTTTTACATTTTATTTCTTATTTTTCCTCTTTCTAAGGTTTTGGTTTTGTTTTTGTTTTCTTCTCTCCCCCTTTTCTCTTCCTCTAGTCTAGACATCTTTCTCCTTGAACTGAGCTCCTTTCTTCCTCCTCCCTTCCTACTCATTCGACTATCCATCCACTTCCTACTCCATGCTAGGGCATCAAATTTCACCACACTTCCTTCTTTCCCAAGTATTCTTACCTGTAAAGGGTAGCAAATTTTTTTTCCCTAATAAGTGCCTCCCCACCTATCTCTTGTATTGATGGTGAATTTTGTCACCGATGCAGGTCTAACTAACCAAAATGCATCGGTGGCAAATTTTGCTGCCAATGTAGGTCCCAAGTGTAGGGGTAGAAAAATTTTCCACCCTTACACCTTTTCTTACCTATATGTACAGGTGGAAAAATTTGCCGCCTGTGCTTTTTTTCCATCTCATATGCATAAGTGGAAAATTTTGATGCCTGTGCATGCAGACTATCCCACATGCTAGGGCTACAAATTTTGCTACCCTTGTACCCTTTTTTATCCATTTTCTCTAACTCTAGAGAAATTTTCATTCCTTTCCTTTTTTAACCTCCTCCCCTTTTTCCTCTCACTTTCTAACCCACTTTCACCTCAGCCCTGTCAAGTGCCCTTCCTTAGTCATGATCACTCGACGTGCAAATTCCCTAATTTGCCCATTTTTTCCTAATTACATGATCATGATTCTTATCACAGTACCCCCTGAGGATTCTCATTCATCAGTGCCCTCTCAAAAAGGGCTTGTTCTAATGACTGAAACTTCTCTAAAGAATTCGAAGGCTATGAAGTACCAGTATCAAGGTGTTTTCCCAATCACCTCGGTCACTTCTAATGTCAATGACATTAGAGATATAGAGATCAGCCATGTGGATATGGTTGAGTTCATAGAGAGAACCAAGGTAACCAACCCAAGATCATAGATGAAAAGAATCATCAAGAGCAACATCCACCTAGTCTTCTCTTTCTCTGTAGTGGTGCATCACATAGAGTTCATCCTCTAGTGCACCCAGTTCTATAACAGAGAGACCAGGTTAGTATCAGATGCCAGTGGCAACATGATAATTTGACTGGACCTTGAATTTATTGATAAAGTTTTCATGTACCCTCTTGCTACCGATGTGCTAAAAATTGACTTTGTTGAAGCATAGAAAGAGTATGACAAAGATCTTGAGAGGGAGAAAAAGGTGATAAATAACAGATGGCTCAAGACTCCCAGAACCAACTTGTCTAGATGGCTGCAAAACTTTCTAAGAAGTGATTTCATGGAAGTTGGTGACCTGATTACTCTTCTCAGGAGAGTACAAGGTCTACCATCTTCTTCACAATTCCATAAATGGATGGATCCTTTTATCAAAATAATTCTACAAGGGAAAAAAGTCATCTTCTAGGGTGAGCAGATCAACAACGCTCTTCATGAGTAGTTGATAAAAGTGTCTACTAATTTGAAGTTCTATATGACTTCATACTTAGTGTACATTATAACTTTGATGTGAACCTTTTCAAGTTTAACAACTGAAGGAGATAGAAGAACCACCCCAGTTTATTCATATTACCCTCAACTAACACTAAAAGGATCAATCTATCACTTTAAGAGGGTAAATGATGCCTTCTTCATAGTGTTTTTGTGCCTTTTTAATCCTCAGCTAGAATAGAAAAGAGTATTAGAAGAAGGTTGGATGGTCATCAATGAATTTGGTTGCATGTTTCTATAATTTCCCTCCTTTTGCTATCTATGGGTTGGCTTTTTCCAAGGCTATCCCTATATGCTCCCCCAATTTCCATCTGACAAATTAATCCTAATGGAGCTATGTAGGAAGATTATTGTCATATATGCTAAGACAATGGAACTAAAAAGGCTAGATTTCAGGTTTCCAATAGAAATTGGTAGATACTCAATTTTGACTACCACCAAAGCAAGGGTAATGGAGATAGAAATGTAACTGGTCACCATGAAGCAGTTCAAGAGAAGGTCTAATTTTGACTACAAGGGTATCAAGGATATGATCTAAAGAAAGACTCAGTTTCATGAACCCATGATTGAGGACATCTGGGTAGACTTGAGAATAGTAAAAGAAATTAAAAGGATGGACTATAGTAGGCTAACTTTGGAGCAGATTGAATATCTAGGGCTTGTAGATATTCCCCCTAGTCTAGTGGATGATAAGAACATAATTAACAGTAGATACTTAGCTGTGAGGGTAGCTAACTCTCCTCTTCCTCCAATTCATTGGTCTCAAAAGGAATTGACTTCTTTAAGAAATAGATGCAAACCAATATTGGCTAACACTAATGATTGGCTAATGGTAAAAGAAATCACGTTGAAGGAATTCATCACAAGATCAGAAGCTAAATTCTAGGAAAAAATAAGGAAGAGAGCAGAGAATAGAACTAAGAATAAAGGCAATGTTTCTTCTCCATCTAGGCCTCACAAGCCTAGAATCATCTTTGTGTCTAAGAAATCAAAGGTTGTTGAGGAGCCAAAATCAATGACTAAGGGGTTTGGAGAATAAAGCACTCAAGAACAGGTAGCAGAACATATGGAGATAGATGGCAGGCCTACATAGTAGCAAAGAATTGAGACTCTATCTCCCTAAGAAGGGGCATGGCCACTTGCAAGTGTTTCTTCTTCACCACCTCAATCCCCTATGGCATCTCCTTCACCTCTTTCTCCCATTAGTGTTCCTTCTTCTAGAGTTGCCTCTCTTTCTAGATTTATGTTTGTCGATCCTCAAGGTGCTTCTAGAGACGTCCTTCACTCCTCAAGTTTTATCTGTTTCTACGCTAAATCACTTTCTACATTCAAAAGATAGAAATGAGAAACTAAGAGATGGTCTAGGGTTAGAAGATACCTAGATATAGTCATGCACATGAAATCAGACGTTGGAAGGTACTCCTCTTTGGCTATGGAGAAATGACACCTGCAGAGAAAAAGAGACTAAACACAAAAAATGTTAGATGAGGAGATGGTGGGCTGTTAAGCAAATGCTTGATCCCTAAAGTATGAAGACTTCCTTAAGGGATATCAACCCACTAATAAAAAAAGGATATTTGATGAAAATAGAAATAGTGAAAGACATAATGAAAGAAATAAAAAGACAAAAAGTAGAATGCATACCTGATATGTAGCGAATTGCTCTGCATAGTCACCGGTGTCGGTCTCTATGCCGACGTCGGTCAGGGAATGGTGCTGACATCAGTTAAAGTGCCGGTGTCAGTCAGGGTAATGACCAGCATCAATTGGGGTAATAGTTTTGGATAGAGTCTAGGCAGGTCTGGATAGGGTCTTAAGATTTGCAGAAAGGTCTGATGTTTTTATCTGAGGGTTCGGGAAGCTAGCTTAGGAGTTAGAAGGATTTGTTTTAGGATTTGTACAGGGATCTGGGCAGAGTTACAGACTAACAGAGGGTGGATAGAGGTGATACAAGTAGAGGTAAGGTTGGGGTTGTGGTCTGAAAAGATTTGTGTAATGATATTAAATAAAAATAGTAACCAGAGAGTAAAATAAAAATATAGAGCAAGGCTTACCTATTATGCACTAAAGATAAAAGTCAAAGACATGATTGGTGTTGTCACTATGTCACAGAATTTTAGTGTAGTAGAATGCCTGTACTAGAGAGATAGAATGCGAGAGATCGATTGCAAATTAGTTGGATGCAAGAATTGGTTGATCGCAAGAGTTGATTGATCATTGATTGAATGGTTTGAATGAAGAGGTTTGATGATTGATACAAAGGACGGTTCGATAACTGATCCAGAAATAGATTGGCAACTGAATGGATAATGGACAATAGATAATGGTTCCTACGTTCGGGTCAAGAATGTAGTGTTAAGGATGACCGATGCTAACATTACTGCTGACATCTGCCGAAAAGTGACTGACATCGATGACGTCGGCCGGGTAGTGACCATCGTCGGCAGATGTAAAATAGGGACAAAGGCTAGTTTTAGCTCTCTGCTCATTTTTACATGCTGTTAGGGTTAAGGCTTGTGGGAAAATGGTCAATAGGGGTTAAATAGGCATGGGAGAATAGAATGGGGGTTAAAGGGAGGACGACAAGGGTTAGACACAATTACGGTGTCTACATTTGCCCCTTTTTGTCTTGTTGGTTGTTCTGGATGAACTGTAAGACAAAAATAGGAGTTGGTTACCCCAGGTGTGGGATAAAGTTGATTCCATCTTGTTAGTTGTTCGAATGAACTGCAAGACAAAAATAGGAGGTGGATTTCCCCAATTATGGATGAGGTATTCCCCCTCAAAGCAAGAGTCGAGGGAAGGGAACCAGGAATCGGGTGCTGATTTGACAAAGAGTGGATGAAAAAGGGGTGAGGGTGAAAGCTGTAAAAGTCATGATTGCATGCATACCACTTCATGAGATGGTCAGGTTAAATTGTCATAGGTCAAGGGTCGAGGAGTGCCAAAATTGAAGTAATCGAGCCCTAGCATTTAGTCATCTACTGATCAAGTTATTCAATCTAAGCTGTAGCTCTAAATGGTCATCGTGTTCCAGGTATCTTGGGCTCAGTAAGTGCTCCCAGAAACATGAAAAAGTCACAAGTAGTGTGGATCAACTGGCTTACAATCTTATACTTGTGAGGGTCCAAAAATAGTCTACGCACAATTTTGCTAACCAGTCATGAGGTAGCATATAGGCAACAACAAACAAGGCAACATTGGCTTGGAAGTGGTCAAAGTCGGGGGAGATAGGCATGATCTCCAATGGTCATTGGTTGAGGTGGATGGATGGATGAAAGGACGTGGCTAAGCTAACCTCAGAAGATGTCATGTGATCTGAGTGTTGCCTACATAGCCCTTATGTGAAGGGCCTCAGGCCAATGTAGTTCTCCATAAAAGGGAGGAAAGGTCAAAGGGATGAAATTGGTCTTGGTCGAGGGCAAGGTCAGGGTCAAAAGGAGGAAAAAAGGTTTGTCCATCAGAGAGATGAAAAAATGAGGGTGGTTGAGCTAACCCCAGAAGATGTCATATCCTCTGAGTGCTACCTACATAGCCCTGGTCTTAGGGCCTCAGACCAATGTAGTTTAAACAAAGAGTCTAAGTGGTAGATAGGTGGTGAAAGTGGTTGATAGACTGGTCTTGGTCAAGGTTGAAATGATGAGGGGAAAAAGATGTTACAACTATTTCTAAATGGTGTATTCCGCAACATTGATGATGTGGTATTTCATCCCTAGCAATTGTCCATAGTCGTGATGGATGTATGCTAAAAATGAATTAAGGTCTATTTATGCTTTAGCAAGTATTGGTTTATGCTTAACATAAATTGTGTCGGGTCGATAGTTCCTATGTGTATTGGTATCCATAGAAACTATGTGAAATGGCTATGATGATGTGATAGGTCTAAAAATGTTGGGATGGCTTGGTTGGGTTTGACAAGTGATGAAGTTGAATGTGACCAAGGTGTAGAAAAAGTGAAAGGCATATTGCTCTTTCATTGACAAGGACCAGAAATGACAGCATAGATAGGGGTTATTAGAACCAAGAGCCCCATTCATGCATGACATCATTCGAATCACTTTGACATTAAAGTGAGCTCAAAGTCCCTTGAATAGGTGATAGGAGGAGGATAGGGTAACCCATTTTAGAGTAGAGATAACTTTGCCCCTTTTTATAGGAGACCCTGAGACAACTACAAGCCAAGTCCATGACTCTTTTTTTTTTTTTTTTGGTGCAGACTGATCAATGCGAGAAGTCTACATAGAGATGTCATTTGCTTGGTGGTCATTGGTGAAGCTAATCAATGTGGGAAGCTTCTAAGAAAAATTGTTGTTTGTAGCAAGAGTTAGTCATAGCCATCCTTTGAGGGAGTGGTCTATATTTTACTTTATAAATAAGGGCTTTGAATAGCTGTCCTTCGAGGGAGCAGTCTATTAGCTATAGCAATGATAGTACAGCTATCCTTCGAGGGAGTAATCTGCCTTTTGATTCTGATTTGGTGACTTTGGATATTTTGACATCTTGATTTGTTTTGACAGAAATATGAGTCATGGACAAGACTATAGAAGGTCAAGGGCTCCCTTTTATTAGGACAAAGCATCCATACTGTATAAAATGGGTGTATAGGATTTGTTAAGGGGAGTAGGGTTAAAAGGAATGAGGACTAAGAGGATGGGGATTGCTCAAGGGATGAGCTCAAGATAAATGTCAAGTGGATGAGTACTCAACTAATAATAGGATGGTCGTAGATGCAACACATTAAGAGGCTCAAGTTCTGGTTGTCCATCACGAGAAGACAAATGATATGTCCCTGATCCATACTTGTGCATGATAATGAAAGGTCCAAGCCAATTAAGGGAAAACTTGCCTCATTTACTTCACTCCATATTGGTCACATGCTGATTGATGATGATTTGAAGGAGTGATAGGTGCTTGGTTGGTTGATGTTTGATGATTGAAGTTTGGTCAAGGTTTGGTTGCTGCTGGTCAGGGTCATGAGAGGAAGGTTGATTGATGGTTGGACTATATGTGGTCAAGGTCTGGTCAAGGTTATGATAGGAAGGTTGATTAATGGTTGGTCGAGACTTGGTTGAGGTTTGGTCAAATGTCTGGTCAAAGTTGGTCGAATGTTTGGTTGAAGGCTTGGTTGAATGTTTGGTCAAGGTTAGGATAAGGTTGGATTCCCCCAATTACTTAGGGAGAATGTTGGATAGATTAGTCAAGTTTGGTTGAGGCTTAGTGGTCAGATGGACTGTGTTGATGTCGAATAATGGGGTCAAAGGCAGTAAAGGGACCATAGGCTGGCATGGAGATCCTGATTTAGGTGATGAGCTTTGAGAAGCATGGGTCGGTGTTGATGATTTGTCGAAGGGGTGGTCAAGAGGGTCCTTGATGAGAAGGGAATCCTTTCTCCATTGTTGACGAATGATAGCTTTGAGAGTGTAATAATGCTCAGTGTGTCCCAGAGTGTGATGATAATGATAGAATTTAGAGTTGTCGAACCAAGATGGCCTTGATCTGAGAGTTGATGAGTGGGGTGGTGTTGAAGGTTTATTGCTGATATGGTCAAGAAGAAGGGTGTCATTCCCCAAACATTGGCGAATGGAAACCTTGAGGGAACAACAATGCTCGGTGTCATGCCCAAGTGTGCGATGATACACACAAATGCGAGTGTCATCGAACCAAGGTGGTTTTGGTTTGAGAGATTGATATGGTTTAAGCAGCAGGAGATAGATGAGAGAGGACTATAATAATTGTCATAACAGCAAGGCATAAGAACTTGTTAATGGGTCTAGATGTTTTATTGTAGTGAGGGTTGATGACTTTGGTTTAGAAGGCATAAGAGGCATTGGTCAATGGTTTGGAGGAGATATATGTCTGACGGGTTGATAGAGTAATGGAGGTGACTTGCCTCTGTGAAGTATGGGAGTAGGAAGAACCCCTATTAAAGTGGATGGATGCGGGCCTAAAATTGAAGGTAATGACAAAGGTGGGGAGGAATCCTCCGGTGTGGTCTAGTAGCCTTCTTTGATTTGGGTTGAGGGCCACTATTGTGTGAGGCGAGGTTAGATGTGGGGCGAACACCAAGAGGTTTAATCTCTTTGGGCATGATGGATGCCTACGTGGGTTTGAGCTTAGATGTGGATGGTTCTTCTCTCGATGGAGAAGGGATTGAAGATGTGGGATCTTTAAGTGGAAAGAGCGCCAAATTAGTCATGGCTTCTGTGTGTGGTTGAGTAGTCAAAAAGGTATCAGGCCTCTCCAACGAGCGACAAAATTGACTATTGATTCGTCGTCAAATTACCTGATGGAGTAGAGGTCTGTGATCGAGACTTGTTTGGTGATATTGATAGAAAAATGGTTGATAAATAATTGGGTGAGTTGAATGAATAAAAATATAGAATGTATGGCAAGAGAGCTATACCAGTCAAGGGCAGGGCTAGTGAGCGACATAGGAAATGTGCATAAAAGTAACGCATCGTTGTGGGTGATAAGGTAACAGGCATGTTTAAATGCCCATAAGTGCTATTGTGGGTCTTCCTTACTCTGGAAATGAGTAAATTTAGGAAGTTCCCATTGGTTGGGGTATGGTCAGATAGGGACAGAAGGATGAATGGGCTCGTTGCAAATTTGCTCATATGAGAGAGCATTGCATGAACCAGAGATAGAGGTCTCGAGACTGGACATTTTATCCATTAGCATTTTGATGACATCTACTGATGGATTGGTAGATGAGGTGCCCCCTAGGTTGTAAGGCACTTGAAGAGGCTAGAGGAGGCATACGACATAGTCCATTATACCAGTAAGGGCGCAACATACGGATGACTAGTCACAAGGATAGATGTGGAAGCCAAAGGTGGTTGGGTTATGAAGGTAGAAGGCATAGGCTAACTAGAAACCACCAAAGGAGGTTGTGTGGTGGCACTTGTAGAAGGATAGGTTGGCACTCCTGCATTTGTGGGTGCAAGAGTGTAAGGGGTCAAGACAATCAAGTTTTGGTATGATGTAGAACTTGGTTGAGTTGCAGGTGGTTGAGGGGGTAATGGAACCCCGATGGAGGTCGGTCTAAAAATAGATGGGGAGGCCAAACTTTGTGTATTGGCCATGGTCAAGTTAACGGTTGAAGCAAAAGGCTAGGTAGCGGATGATGTTGATGTCATCGCCGCTTCGCCTGAAAGGTCTCGCATTGGGTTTCTCACGAGATAGTTTTGGAGGGATGTGACATTGAGGTCCAAGAATCTTGAAAAATCTTGGTCCCCTTTAGGGACAATAGGTGACTAGGTTGGGGATGGTCGAGTAGGAGTTCTTTTAGTCTTTGAGTGCAACTCCATTATAGAACTAGTTATGGACAGGGTAGATGGAAGTGGGTGATGCCTCGCGTGATCGACTAGAGCCTTGGCTTGACTACATGTCAAAACCATTCAAGGTGAGAAAGAACATCCTCATAAGCTCAAAAAAGTAGATAAGAACTAAAAATATGATGAACATAAGCAAATCCTAAAACCCTAGGAGTAAATTATTAGGATTATAGTGGCTTATGCCTTAGAATGTGTGTAGAGGAAGATTGGCTTTTGAGTCAAGTCCTAAAAGAAGTAGTTTATGGATGGTTTCAGGTTAGTTATGGTGTTTAAGAAGTCTATGTTAGGTTTCGTATAAGGCCTGGTGCTAAGGAGCAAGCTCCCCTCACTTCATGAGTCCAGTGATAAATTGGGCCCGCTTAGCCAAAATATACTTCCCCTAGAGATTAGACTCTACCAGAGAACAGACTGGGCTTTCTCCTTGGTGATGAAATCTAAGTAAGATTGCTAGGATAGGTAAGGTATCCGCTGGGGGATGAAATCCCAGTCGGGCCTTGTCTTAGGTAAGTTAAAATGTTTGTTTTGTGCAAGTGGTTTGGTCGTTTAACATCAAGTGATCTAGATTAATTCAATATGAATTTTGTTAATTACTAAGTGTGGTCTAAGAAATGCAAGCACAAGCAGAAATGAAAGTGCAACGTGTTTTAAGCCCAAGTAAAAATGTTTGTTCGTATGAAGACGAATGGAGAAAGAGTCGAAGAATATGAGTTTTGACTAGTCTAGAAGTGCAAGAAAGAAAAGAAAAGTTCTTTTTAGTCCTGCTTATGATGTCATTTAGAAGAGATGAAAAAGGTGAAAAGGAAGGAACCTAATGCACCTATATGAATGAAAAAAAAGAAAGAACCCAAGGAAGGCCCTAGGATCCCACCAGGCATGCCAGAATGTTTCTATGCTAAATCACTTTCTACATTCAAAAGATAGAAATGAGAAACTAAGAGATGTCTAGGGTTAGAAGATACCTGGATATAGTCGTGCACATGAAATCAAACGTTGGAAGGTACTCCTCTTTGGTTGTGGAGGAATGACACCTGCAGAGAAAAAGAGACTAAACACAAAAAACATTAGACGAGGAGACAGTGGGTTGTCAAGCAAACACTTGATCCCTAAAGTATGAAGACTTCCTTAAGGGATATCAGCCCACTAATAAAAAAAAGGATATTTGACGAAAATAGAAATAGTGAAAGACAAAATGAAAGAAATAAAAAGACAAAAAGTAGAATGCATACCTGATATGCAGCAAACTGCTCTGCACAGTCACCGGTGTCAGTCTCTGTGCTGGCATTGGTCAGGGAATGGTGCCAACATCGGTTAAAGTGCTGGTGTTAGTCAGGGTAATGACCAGCGTCAGTCGGGGCAATAGTTTTGGACAGAGTCTGGGCAGGTTTGGACAGGGTCTTAGGATTTGCAGAAAGGTCTGATGTATTTATCTAAGGGTTTGGGAAGCCGATTTAGGAGTTAAAAGGATTTGTTTGAGGGTTTGTACAGGGGTCTGGGTAGAGTTACAGACTGACAGAGGGTGGATAGAGGTGATACGGGTAGAGGTAAGGTCGAGGCTATGGTCTAAAAAGATTTGGTTAATGATATTAAATAAAAATAGTAACTAGAGAGTAAAACAAAAATACAGAGCAAGGCTTACCTATTATGCGTCGAAGATAAAAGTCGAAGACATGATTGGTGTTGTCGCTGTGTCGCAGAATTTCAATGTAGTAGAATGCCTATACTAGAGAGATAGAATGCGAGAGATCAATTGAAGATTAGTTGGATGTAAGAATTGGTTGATCGTAAGAGTTGATTGATCGTTGATTGAATGGTTTGAATGAAGAGGTTTGTTGATTGATACAAAGGATTATTCGATAACCGATCCAAAAATGGATTGGCAACCGAATGGATAACAAACAATGGATAATGGTTCCTGCATTTGGGTTGAGAACGTAGTGTTAAGGATGACCGATGCCAACATTATTGCCGATGTCAGCTAAAAAGTGATCGACGTCGGTGATGTCGGCCGGGTAGTGACCATCGTCGACAGATGTAAAATGGGGAAAGAGGCTAGTTTTATCTCTCTACTCATTTTTACATGTTGCCAGGGTTAAGGCTTGTGGGAAAATGGTTGATAGGGGTTAAATAGGTGTGGGAGAATAAAATGGGGGTTAAAGGGAGGATGACAAGGGTTAGACACAATTACGGTGTCTACACTATCCCTAGTCTCTCATCTCCTTCTTTCAATATTGAAGAAAGCTTTGCCATTGACTAGTCAGTGGATGATATAGTTTCACCTATTACACCCACTGTGCCTACTATTCCCACTAGCAGTGTAGATGTTACCACAGTGACACCAGCCATAGGGACTATTGCCATGGTAAGTGCTTCTGCTCTTCCACCTTGGTTATCAACTTTCATGCCCAAAAAGAAGAAGCAAGCCATCTCTATAGATGAATTTGATTTTGGTAAGATAGTGTCAGTAAAAGATAAGACCCCTAAGAAACCAAGGATCCTTTCAAAAATGGTTGAGGAAAAGGGGCACAAATTTTTGGAGATAGCTAAACCTCCACAAGATGCAACTCTAGAGGGTTTTGACATGATCAGCTATTCCATTTCTCGTGTTGAGTTAGGGAAAGTAACTCATGAGGGTAAAAAGAGTAACCTACAGTCTGTAACGGATATCATGGTCTAGAAATTTGACAGGGAAAAGGAGATGAAAGATTATTATAAGGCAAAGGCAGAACAATTGACCACAATAGTTAGGAAATTCACTCTTGCTCTTGAAGTAGCAACCCAAGAAGCCTTTTCCATAAATGATCCTCTTATCCAAAAAGTAGAGAAAACCTACATGAAATGGAAAGTACTTGAAGACTATATAGAAAAGATGCATACTCAAGGAATTTCCTTGCTTATAGAGGTTGCTGAGAAGACAGAGAAGATGAAGAAAATGAGAATAGATTTAGAAGACCTTGTCTCTCTTATTTCTCAAGATATTGATAGTACAAATAAATATCTTAGAAACTAAGTAGAGATGAAGGATCTAAAGAAATGCACCTTGGTATCAATCGGTGTCATTGCTGATAAAGATTCTTATGTTTAAATCAAAGAATCACTAATATACAAGATCTAGGTACTTAAGGAGCTGATCGAATATCTCAAGTCTTCCAAAGATGCTAGTGAGAAAAGTGACATGGGCCTATTGAATAGACTAAAAGAATTGCCTTGCAATCTCACCTCTAGAGATAATCAATTTCTTTTAGTAGAAGAAATGATTCAAGAATTCAAAGGCATGATTTGAAGGGATTTCAAAGAAAAAGCATTTTCAATGACTTCTGTGGATAAAAACTTAGATACTTAGTTGACTCTAGATAATCTAAGAGCTAGGTTAACTAGTCATGCCAAAGCCATCACAACATTGAAAGACACTACCATTAGAGCCAAAGTGATCTTCAAAAACACCATTGTGCTAGACAGTAGAAGAATTTAGGCATCTATCACCATGTATGATGTTCATCTGAAGAAGTTTGTGGGCAAGAGTTGAATCATTTCTCCATTCTCTCTTCTTCTTTTCTCATGTACTCTTGTCATGTAAAAGTACATGCACTTTTTTAATATGTAATTACATGTAAAAAATCTATAAAATATCTCAAAGTCAAAGATGATTCATCTTTGACTAGATATTTTAATATTTTAATATTTTTTCAATTTTGAAGGTTTCTCCCTATATATAGAGGGAACCTCTTTTGTAAAAGGATCTCTGAATAATTGAGAGCAAAAACTCTACTAAAATTGAGACACTTCTTGAGACTTTGTGCTCAATTTATAAATCATATTTTATTGAATGAATGAGAAACAGGTTTATTTCAAACTTTGTGTTGGAGTAATTTGTGTTACTTAGGAAATAGTTCTTATGTTCTCTTTCCTGATAATCTCTCATCTATTCGATTTAATAAGCAAAGTGTGTGTATTTAAATTATCTAAATACATTTATAAAGGATAAAAGAAAGACTTTGAGCTACTTTTATCTTGGTATCCATTTTATTAATTATAGTTTTAGGTGAAGAATTTGGGCTTTGTTTCACTCTAATGTTATGCGTGTTCCAAATCAGTGAAGGAGGCAACAAAAGACTTTGTTTTTTTGTGGGTTTTCTTGTGGACCTTGTTACTACTTCAAGATATTTTATGCTCTACACTAGAAACCATTTTTAAAAGAAGAGGAATGCTTTTAGCCATTGACCAGGACTTCTCTCTTTGGTTCCTTGGACATCATCTCTGAAAAAAGAGAGATGGATGGTGTTATACTACCTTGAGTATTATTTTTTGCTTACTTATATATACATATAGCATATAAGTGATTCATAGGGAACCTCCCCTTGATAAGAGGAGAGATTTATCTCGTTAAGATGTGGTAAACCTACACTTTTTGTGGCATAAATCTCTTTATACTATGGTTGATATACCCATTTTGTCATCAGTTAGTTGACGACAAAATATTCACCCAACAATTTTTTGGTGATTTTGCTGGGGACATGAACGTGCATTTTGAAGCTTCAAGCTTCAACTTGAAGCAATTTCAATTCCTTTTTCATTGACACTCTAGCAGATCCACCATACACATGAGGCTAGAGAGCTCAAGGTATTGTTGATCATGTATTCGAGTTGGTGTGACAAATTAATTTTGATATTTTTCCTCCATCATCTTACCTTCAGTGAACTAAGAGCTTCCCTCCTACCAATGCCAGATCTCCCATACCTGGTGAAGCTTCTAGCCTCAATACTGGGAAGGCTTTATCTTTATTGACCCCACCAAGATTTATTATCCTGCCATTTAATCATCATATCATAATGGCTCAAGGTCCATTGGGTAATTCTTTTGGCCCTCTCAATTTGACCCCACCCTTACATGAACTACCTCATAGTTCTAGAAAAAAATTCCTAAGTTTTTTGGTGATGGGAAGGTTCACCCTGATGAACATATTGTCACCTTCTCTACAGCATGTGGCATAATCGGTGTGGAATTTGAAGACGTAGTTGTTATCCCCAAAAATAAGTGACATTTTTGGGACAACCTATGAACTATTTTGATTCATCAAACCAAAATTTCTCTCTTCCCTTCTCAAAATTTGTTCTAAGCTTTCAATTCCTCATTTTTAAGCTTTTTTTGTGAAGGGATTCAATGGTTCAACATGGTTCAAAAGTTCAAAGGTGGCCTCAAGCAAAGAGAGAAGCAACATGGATGATTACAAAGGCAAGTTCAAATGAAAGCGATGGTTCAACCAAGGAGCAAGAAAGTGATTGAACCAAGAAAGCAATTGAACCAATAAAGTGATTGAAGCAAGAAAGTGATTGAACCAAGGAGCTGAGAACGCCACCTGAACCATTGAAACAGTCAACCAATGACGTCCCCATAGATGTCAAATTTAAGGTAAGGGAATATCTATTGAAATTAAAATAAAGCATGGAACTTAAAGGAAGAACCAAATGACTGGCTAAAAAGATAGCCTAATAGCTCAAATCGTAGCAAGAAGAGACAAAGCTAAAAAAGACAAAAGTATAAAGAGGTAAAATTCTAAGATGTCTATGCAAAATTAATTTTAGTAGGTGAAATAGTCCACTAAGTAGGTATTTTGGCTTGCCATTTAAGGACGCGGCCTATTTTTTCCTTCTATGAAGTAAAGACAAATGGATAGCTGTGTAGATGTCAGAGGGGATAGACCAGATGATCCAAACTCAAGAGAAGACATATGGAATGAAATGACATGCCATAGTTAAGACAACTACCTTATTTTCAATGCAGTCCTTTGACAAACCTAGAAATGCATTCAAGTCATTGAATGCATAGCATGGGCCATTCTATGGAAAACAAGCACCCAAGTCTTTCTTAAAGCACTATATATTGTAATCTCTCATTTGTTGTAAAGGAGACTTTTCATTTACAAGAGCGAAACTCTACCCATTTTGAAAGAAAAAAACTGAGACTTTGAGCTCAGGTTGTAATTTCATTTTCATTTTTATCTAAATGAGAAAGTAGGTTTTTCATAGACTTTGTATTGTTCTGACTTGTGTCATTTTAGAAGATCATTCTTACATCTGTCTTCTGAAGGTGTCCTTATTCATTTAATTTGGTATGTAGAATTAGTGAAGGTAATAGGGAAGTGTCTTGAAACCAATTATGGGAAGACTTTACACTTTCATAATTGATTTCAGTCTATGTTTTCATTTTATTTTTGTGTTGAGGATCCTGGGGTGACTTTGGGCCCCCATTATCCTTTGTGATATACTCTTTGAGTAGTTGAGGTGGAGACTTTGCACTCTATTTCATCTTGTTGTTACTACACCCTTTTGATCACTGGTTATTTCACTATCTAAAAAAAACTCCTACTATTTCTTGTAAGGACACTTCTAAAAGAAGAGAAGTGCCTTCAACATTTATAGCCAATATTTTCTCCTTTGTCTGTGTGCATCATATCTAAAATAAGAGAGATGGATGTTTTATCCCACCCTTGTCTCTTACTTTCTACTTATTTATATTATATATAGCTTTACATATCTAATAAGGAACCTCCCCTTGATGAGAAGAGAGATTTGTCTCTGGTTGATGTAGTAAAGCTGCACACCAGGATGACCCACTCCCTATTTTATGGTGATAGAAACTATATTGGTCACTAATTAGCTGGCTGACAAAATATTCATCCAACAGTTTTTGGTGACTCTATTGGGTACACTAATTTTGTGCAATTTAGAACCTCAAGTTTCATATTAAAACATCACTTGTGTCTTACCCATTATCATTATAACCCTTATCCATTATAGACTCTGGTGACTTCATTCCATGTCTTACCCATTATCATTATAGCCTTACCATATTCCTTCACTTCTATTATTTTATCTGGTCTACAAAACCAAAGCTGCTAGGAAAGAAAGTGTAGTTTAAAGCCTCAAGCTTTAAGCTGAAGTAGGGCCAATTTATTTTCCATTTTTGTCCTATAATCTGGCAACTCCACTTAGATGTGTTATCCCTATTTTTCATAATTCAATCATGGTAGTTCAAGGCCCCTAGGGTAATTCATTTGGCCCACTTAATCTAACTCCACCCCTGCATGAGCTACCACTCAGTTCAAAGAAGAATTTCCCCAAATTCTTTGGTGATGGAAGAGTCCACCCTGATGAACACATTGCAACCTTCACCATAGCTTGTGGTGTGATAGGGGTGGAATTTGAAGATGTGGTAGTCAATATTTTCATGGAGACACTACAAGGTACTACTGTAGACTAGTTTTACCATCTATAAATTGGATTAGTGACTGGTTGGGACACTATCAAAGCCAAGTTTGAAGCAAGGTTCAAACCTATAAAAGATGATCATGCTTTGCTAGCCCAACTTGTACAGATGATGAAGGAACCTCATGAGCCCATGAGGGATTTTATTGTAAAAATTGACAAGCTGAGAAATAGGATTCCCATAGTTGCTCAGCCCACACTCGAGAACCTCAAATGCTTCTTCATAAACTCATAACTACCTGAAGTGAGTTTTCTGCTAAGACGTGCTAGCCACATAGATCTTGAAGCTAATCAAGACTTAGCCACTGAGTTAGAAGATGACCTTATCTTGACTAGAAAGATAAGAAGGGATTCAAACAGAGGTGCATCTTCCTCATCTTCTAATAACTCACTTGCAGCCACCATTGATCCAATGGTGTAGAAGCTAGCAAATGAAGTGCTAGCCCTCAAAAGACAAATGGCACAAGGGATGTCATCTACTCCTTCATATAGAGATGTACTAAGGAGGACATTCCTTAATCAAGCACATTAGGGGCAACCCAATCATCTTCCTCCCCTACAGAGGAACCTTGCCATTGAAGCACCTCCAGCCAACTCAATAGTTGGGTATTTGGAAACAGAGCATGATTTCTCTTTCCAACCTAAGTTTAATCAATAAAATGATGATGGTCTCTTCACAGAGGATCAATAAGAGTCAACTAATGACTCCCACATCAGTTTCCTAAATTATTAGGATGAACCCATAAGTAAAGGTGAAGCATCTGAGGGATCATATGTTATGGTCACCCAGTCCTAGAATCAGTAAGCTCAACAAGCTAATAAAGGAGAAATAAAGGAGCGACCTCAACCTGTAATTTTGATTACTAAGCATGGGGCCACTCTACCTATCCATCCAAAGGACCCAGTGATTGCTAAGAAAGTAAGTATCCCAAACATTTATGCACCTTCTACTTTAAATTTGTAGGCTAGTCCTCCCACCCCTCCCATAAACCAAAAGGAAGAACTTCCATCCCCTATGCCTAGTCCAACCCAACTATTTGACATAATTGATCATGTCAAACATTTCAAGACCCAAACAGTGGCCCCTGTAGCCCAAATTTTGTTTGAGTCTTTAGAAAGGGATGAAATAGCAGAAGAATTGGTGGAGTGTAGTATAAGTGTAGAAGAACCCTCCCCTCGAAATGAAGAAGAATCTGAGATATCTGAGGGGGAAAATCAAGACATGTGCTAGGCTGAGCTATCAAAATAGGAAATTATGGTACTAGGCCATGTTGCTACCCATCAAAATCAGGAAAAGGAACTCTTTGCCAAGAGAGCAAAGATTCATGATTTTTGGACCAAAAGTCAAGTCTTGCTTTGGGGCAAGAAGAGAAGAAAACCAACGAGAAGACATAGAAAAGTGGTTTCTTGGTGGAGAGTTCCATTCACCTATCACCATTTCTGGAGACAAAATGGTTTTCTACTAGTTTATCAGGATGGCACACTATTTTCACTATCTCATAGTGGGGAGCATCTAAAGCACTTCAAATCTTGAGGCATCAGATAAGATCATCTGTATATATGTATATTTGTAGTCTTTAGTTCTATTTTGTGCTTTTCATTTTCATTTTTGGAGCCTTTCTTTTTGGGTAGCATGACTCTGTAGCCTAATGGCACACTTCAAGGCACTAGAGATTCTGGTTTCTACTCCCCTCAATTGTTCTAAGTTTTCAACTAAAGGAAGTTCCCCAACTAGAGCTAGCTATTGTCCCCAAAAATGAGTGACATTTTTGAGACAACCTATGAACTATTTTGGTTCATCAGACCAAAATTTCTCTCTTCCCTTCTCAAAATTTGTTTTGAGCTTTTGAATTCCTCATTTTTAAGCTTTTTTCGTGAAGGGATTCAATGGTTCAACATGGTTCAAAAGTTTAAAGGTGGCCTCAAGCAAAGAGAGAAGCAACATGGATGATTCCAAAGGCAAGTTCAAATTAAAGTGATGGTTCAACCAAGGAGCAAGAAAGTGATTGAACCAAGAAAGCGATTGAACCAATAAAGTGATTGAAGCAAGAAAGTGATTGAACCAAGGAGCCGAGAAGGCCACCTAAATCATTGAAACAGTCAACCAATGATGTCCCCATAAATGTCAAATTTAAGGTAAGGGAATATCTATTGAAATTCAAATAAAGCGTGGAACTTGAAGGAAGAACCAAGTGACTGGCTAAAAAGATAGCCCGATAGCTCAAATCATAGTAGGAAGAGACAAAGCTGGAAAAGACAAAAGTAAAAAGAGGGAAAAGCCTAAGATGTCTATGCAAAATTAATTTTAGTAGGTGGAATAGTCCACTAAATAAGTATTTTGGCTTGCCATTTAAGGACACGACCTATTTTTTCCTTCCATGAAGTAAAGACAAATGGATAGCTACACAGATGTCAGAGGGGATAGACCAAATGATCTAGACTTGGGAGAAGACATATGGAATGAAATGACATGCCATAGTTAAGACAATTGCACTATTTTCAATGCAATCCTTTGACAAACTTGGAAATGCATTCAAGGCATTGAATGCACAACATGGGCCATTCTATGGAAAACAAGTGCCCAAGTCTTTCTTGGAGTGCTATATATTGTAATCTCTCATTTGTTGTAAAGGAGACTTTTCATTTACAAAATTGAAACTCTGCCCATTTTGAAAGAGAAAGACTAAGACTTTGAGCTCAGGGTGTAATTTTATTTTCATTTTTATCTGAATGAGAAAGCAATTTTTTCATAGACTTTGTGATGTTCTGACTTGTGTCATTTTAGAAGATCATTTTTACATCTGTTTCTGAAGGTGTCCTTATTCATTTAATTTGGTACATAGAATTAGTGAAGGTAATAGGGAAGTGTCCTAAAACCAACTGTGGGAAGACTTTGCGCTTTCACAATTGATTTCAGTCTATGTTTTCATTTTCTTTTTGAATTGAGGATCTTGGGGTGACTTTGTGCCCCCATTATCCTTTTTGATATACTCTTTGAGCAGTTGAGGTGGAGACTTTGCACTTTATTTCATCCTACTATTATTACACCCTTTTGATCACTAGTTATTTCACTATCTAAAAGAAACTCCTACTATTTCCTGTAAGGACACTTCTAAAAGAAGAGAAGTGCCTTCAGCATTTATAGCCAAGATTTTCTCCTTTGTCTGTGTGCATCATCTTTGAAAGAAGAGAGATAGATGGTTTATCCCACCCTTGTGTCTTACTTTCTACTTATTTATATTGTATATAGCTCTGCATATTTAATAGGGAACCTCCCCTTGATGAGAGGAGAGATTTGTTTCTAGTTGATGTATTAAATCTGCACACCAAGATGACCCATCTCCCTATGCTATCATGATAGGAACTATTTTGGTCACCAGTTAGCTAGCTGACAAAATATTCACCCAACAGTAGCAGTGAGACTTTTTATAGAAACTCTGCAAGGCACTATCATGGATTGGTTTTACCACTTTCAAGCTTGAACTATAACTAATTAGAATATGCTAAAGTCCAAATTTGAAGCCAGGTTTAAACATATTGAAGATACACGTGCCTTGTTAACTCAGCTTACACAGATGAAGAAGGAACCCCATGAGCCCATGAGGGATTTCATAGCCAAATTCAATAAGTTAAGGAACCGAATTCCTACTATCACTCAGCCTATGCCAGAAAATCTCAAGTGCTTTTTATCAACTCACAACTTCTCAAAGTAAGTTTTTTATTAAGGCAGGTTGGCCTTATGGATCTTGCATTGGCTCAAAATTTGGCTATTGAGATTGAGGATGATCTTATCCTAGCAGGTAATATCAAAAAAGACTCTAGTTAAAATAGATTTTCTTCATCTGTTGAAAGTTCTACACGCACTACAGATCCTATGGTGTAAAAGTTGACAAATGAATTGATAGCTTTGAAAAGACAAATGGCCCAAGGTATGTCTGCCCCCACTTATCGAGATATGCCAAAGAGAACATCCCAAAATTAGCAATATCAGGGCAATGTTGCCTAGAACCAAGGGCAACCAAATCACCTACCTCCCCATCAGGGGAAACTTGCCATTAAAGTAGCACTTGCCAATTCAATGGTCAGTTACCTAGAGGTTGAGCACAACTTTTCACTCCAACCTAAGTTGTACCAACAAGATGATGCCAATCTCTTCAAAGACTAGGGAGAAGAATTAGTTGGTGACTCCAATATCAGTTTCCTAGATTACCAAGATGAAGCTAGAAGTAAATGAGAAGGGTTTGATAGATCCTATGCTATTTTTATCAGATCTCAAAACTAGTTAGCTCCACAAACTGACAAAGGGAAAGTAGAAGAATAACCTTAGCTGGTGGTCTCCATCACTAAATGAGGGACTCCATTGCCTTCCTAACCAAAAGATCAAGTAACTAACAAAAAAGTAAGTACCTCAAACCATCCCATATCTTCCACCTCTATTTCTCAAACTAGACCCACTAAAGATCAAGATGATGGGCCCTTTTCCTCTATCTTAAATTTATTTTAATTATTTGATATAATTGATACGCCAAAAAGACTAAGATTCAAATGACTAAGATGGAGTATTTGAGAGCCAATCTTGAATAGGTTAATAGGTTGGTAGAATATGTAAAAAATAAAGCCATCCCTATAGGACAAGATTCTTCAAAGGCAACTCATGATTCCCCCAAGGTTAAATCTACCCAAAATAATCTTGTCGTGACTCCTCCTATTGCTCTTGGGAAAATAGAACCTTTTTATGTTCCTCTGTTGATAAATGGTTATAAGTTGAGTAATTGCATAATAGACTCTGGAGATTTTGATAATGTTATGCCTACCAAGGTTATAGATTTCCTTGGTCTGAATTTGACCAAAACTTTTGGGAGATGTTTTTTTATGGAAAACAAGTAAGTCCCACTCCTCGATCAAATAAAAGATGCCCAATTTGCATTCAAATCTTTTTCAAAAAAGAGGATAAAAATGATAGTTTTAGTGGCTAATGTCTCAGCCTCTTACTACAGCATCCTTCTTGTGTGGAATTTTTACAAGGATGTTGGTGGTGAGCTAAGCATGGACTTGTTAGAGGAAAGGATCCCAATTCAGTGTATTATGAAGAGATTGCTTCTTGAAAAAGAGGCAAAATCTGTAGTCACTTGATCATTATATGAAAAATGGGCTTGGTGGCTCTTTTTGCTTGTTCTACATCCACCGACATCGGTCAAATGTCGGCCGATGCCAGCGGAATCACCGACGTTGGTTATACTTAACCAAATTTTTTGACCCTTTTACGACCCCAATCAAAAATCGGCTAATTTTTGAAGCTAATCACGACTCTCAAATCCTCTTCCAGTGAAATAAAGTTCTCGTGCATTTGATTTTCAGTGTTCTAGGCTTCTTGGTAGCACTTTCTAGGCACTGCGGTCTTGCATCAGACATTCTGCACAGGGACTGCACGATATCTCCATCACCAGCAACAACTGAGACACAGCTTCTACACCTTTGCCAATTCATATCACAGCTAAGTATCTCTAATTTTTTCATTCTAATATCATTTCAAATATATTAGTATTTTATCTTCTATCTATTCCAAGCATCCTTGACCCAACCTTCCCTATTCTTCTTGGAGAGGCTAAAAAGCCTTCTCTAACCCCTTATTCCTTTTTCTTTGCCTCTGACACTCCCTTAGTCTCTCCTTAGGCAACACCCTCTGTCTAATCAACCCAGTATAAGTTATTAGAGACCTACAGACCATCTTAAGATCCATCTAATCAACCTGATTAAATTCCTTTATGTTAAGGCTGAAAGGCCTTTTTCTTGTTTCTCACCCCTTTTCCTGACAAGATTCTCAGTCCCTTAGACCCTAAACAATCCCTCTGAGTCGCTCATAGACCCTCAGACCCTCAGACGAGACCAAATCCATTCTGCAGACCAAAAACTAGACCTATAACCCGTCCCTGGCCAATTGCCCTGGCCGACCTCATCCACTTCCCCTACCGACATCGGCAGTCTAACCGTCATTGGTGACCTCCCAGACTGACGCCGATAATATCACCAACGTTGGCGATTGTGTTTAGCAGATTACAACTTATCAGGTATGCATTTGTTTTTTAGTTCTTTCTTTTCACATCTTTTATTATTTCTCTTTTCTGTATCTGTCATATTCTATCTTAAACAGTGGATTGTCATCCTCTAAGAAGCCTTAGCGCTTCTAGGATCAAGCTTTTGCTTGGTAATCCACCCTCTTATCAACTAACGTTCTTCATGTTTTTAGTGTCTATCTCTTTCAGGTGTCATTCCTCCACAGCAAAAGAGAAGTTCTCACAATGTTTGGATTATGGTGCGCAGACTATATCCAGGTACATACAAGCCTTGACCATTCCTTTTAGTTTCTCATTTTCTCTCCTTTGAATGTGAAAGCGAAATTGCATAGAAACATTCTGGCATGCCCGGTGGGACCCTTAAGGCCTTCCTTGGGTTCCTTTCCCTCTTTGTTCATATAGGTGCATTAGGTTTCTTCCTCTTCACCTCTTTCTTCTTTTCTAAAAGACATCATAAGCAGGAATAAAAAGAACTTTTTCTTTCTTTTCTTGCATTTCTAGACTAGTCAAAAAATCATTTTTTTCAACCCTTTCTCAAACTTGTTTTCATTCCAACTTAACATTTCGATTTGGGGCTTTAAAATATACTGCATTCCATTTCCTACTTTTCTTGCATTTCTTAGTCCACACTTAGTAATTAGTAAACCGCATATTGCATAAATCGTACATCACTTGATGTTACACAACCAGACCACGTGCACTAAATTAAACATCAAACTCACTTGAGACAAGGCCCGACTGAGATTTCATCACCCAGTGGATACCTTACCCATCTCGGCGATCCTACTTGGATTTCACCACCAAGGGGAAAGCCCACTCTGTTCTCTGGTAGAGTCTAAACTATAGGGAAAGTATATTTTGGCTAAGCGAAACCAGCTAACCATTGGAATCATGAAGTGAGGGGAGCTTGCTCCTTAGCACCAGGCCATGTACAGAACCTAACATAGACTTTTGAGCACCTAAACATACCTAAAACCATCTTTAGATTACCTATTCTAGGACCCTTCTAACAGCGAACCTCCTCAAACATCACATTAAGGCATAAGCTACATGATCTTAATAAAATTATTTCTAGGAATTTAACGCTAGGATCTACCTGTTCTCATCTTATTTTTTGTTTTTATCTATTTTTTTGAGCTGGTAAGGATGTCTTCTTCATTTCCAAAAACTTTTTTTTTGAGTTTCTATAAAATACAGTAACCGACATCGGTTCTGTAACTGACGTCAGCAACTTTTCTGTACTGACATCAGTCATCTGACCGACATCAGCATCTTCTTCACCGACATCAGTTTTTATACTGGTGTCGGTCACTATCCATTTTCTTTTTTCCAAAAATAGCAAGCTTAAAATCCAACTTTCTGGCTGTCTAAACATCCATTCTGGTTTTCTGAGACTAAAAAAAACATAGTTTTTTGAAACCTAACCCTTTCTTGCCTTGAATGGTTTTGACACGCAGTCAAACCAAGGCCCTTCTTGACCACGCTAGTCAACAACCGCTTCCACCTTCACCATCTATAACTAGTCCTATAATGGAGTTCCACTCGGAGACTGAAAGAACTCCTACTCGCTCAACTCTGCCTCAGACTCATATTATCCCAAAAAGGGACCAAGATTTTGCACAATTCTTGGACCTTAATGTCAAAGCCTTACAACACTATCTCGTGCATAGCCAAATGTGAGACTCCCTAGACAACCCAATCTATGGGATGCCGACTTCCTTAGTTGAGACAAGAATCACATCAACCACACCTACAATTCAGCCACTAGACAACACCTCCACCAATAACCCAACCGTGTCTTACCTTCAAAACGTAGCCACTCCATCTAAACCTACCTCCATGGGGGTTCCAGTACTCCCTCAACCTCAAACCACTCAACCAAACCCCACACCTTTCCAAAACCTACTAGTCTCTATCCCCTTACTCTTGCACCTATCAACACAAGAGTAACCGTTTACCTGCCAACAAGCATGGCTACTCCTCAACCATCCTTGATGGCCCCTATCCAACTTGTGCCTACCAACCCCATAACACAAGTGCCCTTAGCTCCAACTTTTGCTCCAATAACCAGCTACCCATATGTTGCGTCTACGCAACCAACCACGTCATATGCCCCTCCCAATATCTTTCAAGTGCCTTATAATCTAGGGGGCACTCCACCCACCAATCCATCAGCAGATATCATCAAAATGCTGATGGATAAGATGTCTAGCTTAGAGACCTTTGTTTTTGGCTCACGCAATACTCTCTCATACGAGCAAATTTGCAATGAGCCCATTCATCCTTCTGTTCTGATTAGACCATACCCCAACTAGTGGGAGCTTCCCAAATTTTCTCTCTTTCAAAGCAAGGAAGACCCACAACAGCACTTATGGGCATTTAGACATGCCTATTACCTTATTACCCATGATGATGCATTACTCTTGCACACATTTTCTATGTCTCTTTCTAGTTCTGTGCTTGACTGGTATAGCTCTATTGCCAGCCATTCCCCCTTCACATTTACACAGCTGGCCCAGCTCTTTCTTGATCACTTCTCCATTAACATCACCAAGAAGGTCTCGATTACAGACCTTTACACTATCTACCAATTCGAGGATGAATCAATAGCTGACTTCGTTGCTCATTGGAGAGGCCTCATCAATCAACTCTCCTTTTCCTTACCTCAACCTGAACTTATTAAACTATTCTCCCGAGCTTGTGCCAAACATATTTCTTCCACCTTATGGGTTCAGACCTTCCGCACCTTCAATGAAGCCTTCACAATGGCCCGTAAACTTGAATTACGGGCCATCGAGGAGAATAAAGTCAAGTTGCAGAGCAAGAACCCCAACTCTAAGACCAATGACTCTTCTTCTTCTAAACCTTCATCATCCAATCCAAAGTCTAAAGCTTCAGCTAACGCTGTAGTCATTAGACCTTCGTCCTCTTCAACCAATCAACCTGAGCCATCCACATCTCAGAGCACCACCCATCAATTCTAGCAGAGATACATACAACGACAGTATACTCCTCTTGGAGAATCATACATGTCTATACTGGAGAAACTTGTTAAACAGGGGATTCTCAACCTCCCCCAGATTCGACCACCACCACAATTTGATCCCTCACGTGCCATCTCTGCATGGTATAGGGAAAATGACTTCTACAATTACCACCGTGTCAAAGGTCATAACATGAGAAACTACAAAACCTTTAAAAACATAATCCAAGACATGCTTGAAAAGGGTGAGCTCATTCTAGATAATCCCAATGCACCTCCAAATTAGGGCATCGACATCTTCAAGCAACCATTCCCCAATCATCCACCAACTCAAAATAATGTCCAGACCTTGATTGACAACACTCATGAACATGACATTCGAACGGTCAATACGGTCTTGCCCTTCATCTCCAACCAACCTCAAGAGGTTAGCCCATCTATCAATCCATCACATGTGGATGAGCCTCTTTCTCCAATTAGTTCTCCATTAACTTCTCTCATCTTGGAGAATGCCTCAACCTTACCGGCACCACTGGTCTCACCATCCTCCTTCCTACTGCCTATGGAGGACCCGACCTTACCTACTCCTCGACCGTAAGTGGAGGGCACCATAATCCCTGCCCTTTACCTACTTGACGAGTCACACTCTCCAATTCTTTCTCCACTAAGAGAAGAACCTAACTCTCCATCGTCTTTGATTAATGACAATCCAATTATAACTCCCACACACCTTGGGTCTGAGACTACTGCCACACCTAACACATCTTCTCAAGAATCCAAACCTCATCCAACATCCTCTCAACCATTTTTCTAACTAGTGGAGAAAATTGAACTTCTCCCTTCAAGAAAAGTGGAGCATCAAGGATTATGGGAGCGTCTTAAAGTTTTTCAACATTCCCGTGCCCTCTCATCTCATGCTGTCAATCATCCCAAGGCAAAATCTCCCAAGACTCCCAACAAAGACCAGACTCCCACTTCTAAACATGCATCTACCCTATCTAAACTGACCAAGTCACTTGGCATTCACCCTGTCTCTAGCCTCACTCACCTGTAAGTGAAGGTGGACTTAGACCAGACCTCGACCAAAAGTAGTCTTCCAACCAAGTCAAAGAAGACTGCCAGACCACAGAAGTGAACCTCTCCTCCACCATCAACTTTGACCTCCATTTAGGTCCTCATCCTTCTACCCTAATCAGCATGCTTCCTACTCTGACCCTTAACCAAAACAAATTGTCTCCATTACTTCCTTTGCTAACCACAAGTCAACCCCCTCTCAAAAATTCAGCACCTCTCATGAAAAAAGTGCCGTCTTCACCTGTCACCACACCACCAACCCAAAAGGTGGTACAAAAACCTTCTTCAACATCCCCCAAGCAAAAGTCACTAGTGCGATATGCATCAACAAGCACAGACCCCTTAGTAGGTTCATATGCTTTGATATTATGCCAACTTTTGTAGACTTCTAGCATTACCCTTCCTTCTATCAAATCATTCCAACCCCTCGGGTCAAAACTGTCTTGGTTCGATGATACGAAGATTTGTTTATACCATCATATGCCAGGACACGATACCGAGACTTGCTGTGCCCTCAAGGCAGTCATTCACCACTGTATGGAGAAAGACACTCTTCTCCTTGAGGACACTCTTGACCGATCTTCGACACCTTCCCATCCAACCTCTTCAACCACATCAACATCTCACCAACAGGCCATGACCCCTTCTTCACCTCCTATCTTTGAAATCAATGCTATTCATATAACCACTAGGTCACAAAAAGACAAGGCAAAAGAAAAAGCCACTATTCCTTAGACCTATCCTTTTATCCAGGCACCTCAGCCACCGAAACCCAAGATTTCCATCTTAGGTGCATCCCAACCCCCTTCTTCAGAGGCAATCAAAGAATTTATGATAAAACAACTTCACCAAATGCCTGTGAAGATGACCCTATATGACCTTATCTAAAGCTCCCCCCAGCATCATCAGGCTCTAATCAAAGCCCTACAAGCAGTGAAAGTCCAACCTGAAGACCCTCAACCACTAGTTGCCCTAGTCCATTCTTTATCCCCTGTCACCTCTATCACTTTCAGTGATTCTAAAATTTTGACCTCTACCTTGGAAGATCAGGACGTTTCCCTTTTCATCACAGCCTACGTTGATCGAACCCATATTAAACGAGTTATGATCGACAGGGGTGCCAGCATTAATATCATTTCCACCCATGCCTTTGATCAATTGGCTCTTCCCAAGAATTGTATATCAAAAACTGACGCAATCCTTAGATCCTTTAATGACACCACTGCTAACACTATTGGCACTGTTGTCCTCCATATCCGCATTGGTCCACGCACAATCCTAGAGCTCTTCTACATCATTGAGGGAGAATTTCAATATAACATTCTATTAGGATGACCCTAGATCTGTGCCATGGCTTGCATCCCTTCAACACTTCACCGTTGTGTCAAATTCGAACACGACAAACAAGTCCATGTCATTCCTATCGACCCATCCCCTTTTAAGACTTGTAACACAACCTATCACCCAAACGATGTTTTTATCCCACTCAAGGCATCAACTAGTACACAAATAGCAGTGGCCACCACATCATCTTCTCAATTAACAACCAAGGACCCCATGGACGATATCTTTTAAATACTTTCACTAGAGGAATATTGCCTACTTACTCTAGACATGTTCCAGACTCCTCAAGAGTATGGACAGCTTCATCAAAACCCAAACTATGACTGTCAGATCGAAATGGTCATTCCTTATGGTCCTCCTAGCCTTCAAACCAATCTCGTCTATGGGGGGCTGGATCAAACTCTTACTGAATCAAATCCTTCTTCCTCACCTCAAATATTCACATCTAATTTCTCCTTTCTTAGCAACCCCACCTTTGCACATACCTACCTTTATAGGTGTGCATGGAAGGGTTTTGGCTTTGAACGCTACGAATAAGGCTCCCATCGGCCTATCAAACCACCCAATGATGATAATACAAAGAAACAGTATGGGCTGGGTTTCTAAGAACCCACTGAGGCTTCCACAAACCTTTACCCCAAACCAACCATTGACCAATATCTTCCAGACTCGCCTATTCTTCCATCCTCACCTACGGAGTCGGTGGTTTCCATCCCTCCTAGTTTTTTTTGCATAAACACCATCCGCTTGGAACCCCTAACTTATCAGCTCAACGGGGTTCCCAAGTCTCTCCCTCTCGTTTATCCTAGCATGATAGATGATGAATCGGTAACCATCAACATAGTCCACTGCATAGACGATGATGCCATTCTTACCTATATGGGTGCCGATGATTCTTTCATTTAGCGCTCCCTCCCCTCTAAAACATAGGTTATGTTAAATGAATCAACCATCGACATTAACCTTTCATCTTTTGATGTTCCTCAAGTCTTAAAGATTGGTCAATCTTTAGACACTTAGGAGCAGATCGACTATACCACATTTCTCTCAGATAATCGCAAAGCCTTTGCTTGGACCTATGCTAACATGCCTGGCATCGACCCTAACATTGCCACTCATAACATTGTCACAAACCCAGAGGCTAAGCCTGTTAGGCAAAAGCTTTGCAAAATGCATCCTCGTGTTGCACTTCTTGTCAAAGAAGAGCTTCAGCACCTTCTTTCTATCTCCTTCATCCAACCCATCAATTATCCACAGTGGGTCTCTAACATCATTCCTATCACCAAGGTGACTGGGGGGATCTAGATCTACATGGACTATCGTGACCTTAACCTAGCTTGTCCTAAGGACAACTTTCCTCTTCCAAACATTGACAAACTTGTTGATCTTACGGCTGGCCATGAGATGTTATCACTCATGGATGGATTTTTAAGATATAACCAAATCTTGATTGCACCAAAAGATCAACACAAAACCACCTTCATTACACCATGTGGAACTTTCTGCTATCGAGTCATGCCTTTTGGTCTGAAAAATGTAGGTGCCACATATCAGCGTGCCATGACTTACATCTTTCATGATCTCCTCCATAAAATCATGGAGGACTATGTAGATGACCTGCTTGGCAAGTCTAAGCTTCGTCGCAACCATTTGACTATCCTCAAAATCATCTTCTCTCACCTTCTTCAGTACCAGGTCCATCTTAACCCCAAGAAATGCATCTTTGAGGTCCTCTCCAAAAAGCTCCTGGGATTCATTGTCTCTCTTCGTGGCATCGAGATAGATCCTACCAAAATCCATGCTATCCTCAAAATGCCACCTCCAACTAATCTCAAGCAACTTTTCAATCTACAAGGGAAGCTCCAATCCATCCGCCACTTCATTTCGTAGCTTTCTGACCATTGCCAACCCTTTCATCACCTCCTCAAGAAGGATGTCTCCTTTAAATGGGATAAAGATTGCCAAGAAGCTTTTAAAGCCCTCAAACTCTATTTGGTTTCTCCACCAGTCCTTATTCCACCAAAAGATGACCAACCCTTCTACCTCTACATCTCAGCAACCAATCATTCATTAGGGGCCATGATCGTGCATCGAGACGAGCAACACCAAGAGCAAGTGGTCTATTATATAAGCCGAACACTTGTCGACTATGAAACTCGGTATACTCATACCGAGAAACTCTGTTTGGCATTAGTCTTTGCCACTACCAAGCTCTGTCACTATCTTCTCAATCACAAAACCTTTGTCATCACACACACTGATCCCCTTAAATACATGCATTCTAAACCATATCAAAACCAGCGTATGGCTCGTTGGCTCATGCTTCTTACTAAATTTGACTTAGAATTTATCCAACAAAAATCTATAAAAGGGCAAACAATCGCTGACCAACTAGCAGATGCCCCTCTTCCTGACAATCAACCTTCTCAGTGCGAGTTTCCCAATGAATCTATCACCACTCTCTCGACTGATGACACATTCTACCAAATAATGATGTTCTTTGATGGCTCTAAATGTCAACTCGGTGGGGGTGCGGGGGTCATCCTCATTCCACATGAAGGTGAACCCATGCCCCTATCTTTTAAACTCGACTTTGAATGTACCAATAATATGGCTGAATACAAAGCCTTAATTTTTGGACTTCAAACTGCCCTTTCTTTAAACAACAAGTCCATTAGCATCTTCAGTGACTCACAACTTGTCGTCAATCAAATCAATGGTTCATATCTTTGTAAAAATAAAATTTTACAAAGGTACAAGCACCGTGTTGACACTCTTCTAGCATCTTTTGACCATCACTTATTGCAGACTGTTCCTCAATCTACAAATAAGTTTGCTGACACCATGGCTTCCCTCACCTCGCATATTCCTTCTTCATCATCATCCTCATCAAGAATTTATGTCATGGTACATCGTGTGCCATTGCCTTCATACATTTCCACTGACATCAATCTCATCCACACCATAGACTCTAGTTCACAAGATGTATGGTATAAACAACTTGAGGACTACTTGGCTCATTCTCTCATTCCTCCCAACCTCTCTAGCAATGTGCAACAGGCTTTCACTAAGCGCACTGCTCGCTATACCTTGCTAGGGGGCCTTCTCTATAAAAGAGGTTTTGACGGTCTTCTTCTTTGTTGTTTAAACTCCACTAAAGCTTCTCATACTATTAAACAAGCCCATGACAGGATTTGTGGTGGAAACTTCAGTGGTAACTTGGTTGCCAAGCGCATCCTTTGCCTGGGTTATTATTGGCCCACTCTTCATCAAGACTGTAGCGATTACATTCGACATTGCATCAAGTGTCAGTAGCATGCTAACTTGCTTCATCTCCCTAGTCACGCCTTACAAGTCGCTCAAGATTTTTGGCCTTTTTCATAATGGGGTTTAGATCTCATCGGCGAGATTAACCCTCCTTCGTCTCTTCATCATCAATCCATCATCACTACCACCGAGTATTTCACTAAATGGGTGGAAGCTATTCCTCTTGTCTCCACAAAAGCCAACAAGATTGTCAACTTCATCAACACCCACATCATCTGTCATTTTGGTGTACCTCACAAAATCATCACTGACAATGGCAAGTCCTTTAAAAATAAGACCGTATAAAAACTATGCAACTCATTTGGCATCAAACTCAGCTTTTCTTCACCTTACTACCCACAAGCAAATGGGCAGGCCAAGGCTTCTAATAAAATCCTAACTAAAATTCTCATGAAGGTGGTCAATGACACTGGAAGGGATTAGCACATTCAAATACCCTTCGCTTTATGGGCCTATCACACTAGCATCCAAACCTCTACAGGTGCTACCCCTTTCTCTCTAGTGTACAAAATAGAGGATGTCTTACCTCTCAAAGTATAGATCTCGTCTCTTCACATTTCACTCCATGACATTCTTTCTAATGATGACTTTTGTCAAGATCGATTAGCTCAACTTGAGTTACTTGATGAGCATCGTCTCGCTGCCCTCAATCATCTCCATGTCTATCAAAATCGCATCAAGCGTGCTTATAATAAAACTCTGAGAGAACGAGATTTCAATATCAAAGAACTCATCCTCAAAGAGAACCAACATGTGACCAATATGGAACAAAGTAAATGAGGCAAATTTGCTCCTAATTGGCTCAGACCTTATATCATCATGCACAAGTATGGATCAGGGACTTATCGTCTATCTTCTCTTGAAGGCCGACTAGAACCTGAGCCCCTTAATGGTTTGCATCTACGACCATTCTACTATTAGTTGAGTACTCATCTTCTTGACATTTAACTTGAGCTCGTCCCTTGAGCAATCCTTGTCCTTTTAATCCTTAATCCATTTCACCCTTTTTCCCTTAACAAAATCCTCTACAACCCTTTTATGACGTATGGATGCTTCGTCCTAATAAAATGGAGCCCTTGACCTTCTATAAGTCTTGTCCATGACTCAACATTCTATCAAAAATAAATCAAGATGTCAAAATATCCAAAGTCACAAAATCAAATCAAAAAGTAGACTGCTCCCTCAAAGGACATCTATACTATCATTGTTGTAACTAATAGACTGCTCCCTCAAAGGACAGCTATTCAAAATCTATAAAGCAAAGTATAGACCACTCCCTCGAAGGATGGCTATGATTAAATCTTGCTACAAACAACACTTTCTTAGAAGCTTCTCACATCGATCAGCTTCACAAATGACCACTAAACAAATGACATCTCTATGTGGACTTCTCGCATTGATCAGTCCGCTCTAAAAAAAAAAAATGAGTCATGGACTTGACTTGTAGTTGTCTCAGGGTCTCCTATAAAGGGGCAAAGTTCTCCATACTCTAAAATGGGTTACCCTTTTCTCCTATCATATCACCTACTCAAGGGACTTCGAGCTCACTTTAATGTCAAAAGTGATTCGATTACCGCTCTAACATAACTATGGTCAATGATGCAATGTGTAAATGGGGCTCTTGGTTCTAACAACCCCTGTCTATGTTGTCATTTTGGTCCTCGTCAATAAAAGGGCGCTTATGCCTTTTACTTTCTACCTACACTTTGGTCACATTCAACCACATCATTTGTCAAACCTATTCAATCTGACTTTTCAAACCACTCACATAGCCTAATCATTTTGGTTTCCATAGACATCAATACACATGAAAACTATCAACCACATAATTTATGTCAAGCATAAACCATTACTTGCTGAAACATAAATTGACCTGCAATTCATTTTTAGCAAACATCTATCACGAATATGGATAGTTGCTAGGGATGAAAAACCCTGACCAAAGTTACAGCTTACACCATTTGGAAAAGGCTGTCGCATCATCTTTTTCTTATCATTTCAAGCATGTACCCTCAGACAAGTGGGAAATGCTATATCTTTATCATGACCAAAATCAACCACTTCGATCTTTTTTCCTCCCTTTTTGGGAGAACTACATTGGCGTAAGGCCCTAAATGACAGGGGCTATGTAGGTAGCACTCAGTTGACATGGGGTCTTCTGGGGTTAGCTCGACCATTCTCTTCGTCACTTTCTTTCATCTCCTTCTCTCGTCACCTGCCAATCACATCACAACCAATCACATATTTTCATAATCTTTAGCATAATCATTTTCATCATTTACATCATAATTATTAATCACAAACACATTATCATCATCACACAATTAAGCATTCACATCATATAATCTGCAAGTCATAACATAAATATCACTATCACATAATCTTTACGCATCATCATCATTATAATAATTGACCATAACATTATCATCATCACATTTAATCATCATAACATTATAATCATAAACATAATATCAAAACATGCATCATCATCATAATCAAAAATGCTCAATACATTAAACATTAAACAACATCCATAACACATCAATGATCCAAAACCATCATCATCATCATCATATATATATATATATATATATATATATATATATATATATCAAAATCTTTTATACAATCACACAAATCTGTGCCTCTGTCTCTCTCTAATACATCTCGCATCAACGGCTCATAGGCTGGTATATACATCAAAAATAAATCTCAAGGTCTGCCCTCAAGGCTATGGCTATGGTGGTGGTGGTAGTGGCTGAGAAGATGCTATATCCTCTCTCCCCTCTGATCGGTGCCATCTGCAAGACCCATAAGCCGTCACTTGAGACATAGACCTCTATCGGCTCTACTCTACCCTCATCTCAGAGTATCGTTGTATCTGAGGGAACCCCCTAATGGCCCTCTCATAATAAGCAATCTCATCCAGGGCATCACTGTATCTAACTAAAGATACAGTCTACAGTGGACCCATTTGCCCTGCTGTTGTGCCCTATAATGACCCCTGTGTCTGTGGCTGACCGAGCTGCACCGATGTCGACTGTCTTGGCCCCTATGAAAATGATGGCTACTATGATGGCTACTGCATCGAACCCTATCCTCTATAGACCTATCCTACCACTACCTATGCTTGGGCTATGGTGAGCTATCCTTGTAGCAGTGTGACCTGATCCATCAACACTGTCACTCGACTCGTCATCTCTATCAACTACCCTGTAACCCCTGCCAGCTGTCTCTACAAAACTATGACCTGGGCCTGTGCCGCATCCCTCTCCTATCATGCAGTGTCCCTCTCCTCGCGAGTTGTATCCCACTCCCTGGTAATGGCCTGTGGATCTAGCTGCGGCCCTACCTGCAAACCTGTGTACTCTCCTGCCCACCATGCCATGTAGGCCTTTATACAACCTGGGTCAGCCACCCTAGGTCCTATAGGTAACTCCTCAAAATTTGGGCCCTCTATCTCCTCTGGTAGTGGGAGCAGTGCCTCAATGTCATCCCATCTATACAGTGGGAACATGGGAGGTACGTCTTATAGTAGCCCGTACTGGTGCCACACTCTCTCTACTAGCACTCTCTCGAGCTCGCCGGCTCGCCTGCCCCTGACCCATCTCAGGCTCTAAACTCCAACCAACTACTCTCCCTAGTCTTTGAATGCTGGATAAACCAAGTATGGTCTCCAGATAATGTCTGCAGGAATTAGGGCCTCTAGTACCCCTCTGTAGTGGTCAATGTCTCTAACCACTCTGTCTACCCGCGTCTATGCCATCACCTCGCACCACTGCCTGAATCCGACCCTGAAGCTGGCCAAAATCGCCACTGGGAGGCTAAAAGGATGAGTAACCACTATATGCTCATAGGCCTAGCAATGTAGCAGGTGGCCCATGCACAAGCTGCATCGCCACCGCCGACTGATACCCCATAGCTCCCTATACACCTGGGCAAAAAACACTGGTGCCCAGGCAAACAGTGTCCGCTACTCTATCATCTCAAGCAAAACTCTAGTCATAGCGACTGGAAACTTTCCACCCTCTACATCTGGCAATGCGTATACCATGATGCTTATCATCATTAGCACTGCTAGCCAATGTGCGTCTTCATCTGTAACATACAAAGGCTCATACGCAAAGCTCACTGAGTGGTAGCTCATCTCCGTGACATGCTCTCCAAATAGTGTAACCATATGAATGTCATGCACCTCCCTCCTTTAATACATAACCCAACACCCACGAAGCCCTTGGCATAGCTTCGACCCCTCGACTTAAACATTTTTCATTCCTCTTTTAATTAGGCAACCAAATTGACATTGGTTAGCATGTTAGCAATGGCACTCACCTAACTGACATCGATCACTTAGTGACCGACATCGACAGGTTAGTGACTGATGCCAGTCGCTGGTTGGCTGACACCAGTGAACTTGCCAACATCGATGACTGGTTTGGCCCTAGGGCTGAATGGGGTGAGCCCTAAAAATTAGGGCTTCCCCATTTTTAACCCCTACACCCCCCAAAACCCTCTCAAAGACTCCTAATCTCTCCTAGATCTATTCCCCACCCTCCTAGCTACCCTCCCCCCTCATTTTGTGCCCTTATAAGTAAAAAATGCAAAAATAAATCAAAACCAAAATTTAACTCTCTAGGGCTTAGAGACCCTCCTACCTCATCTCAGCATCGCTGGCATGGTGGCACGATGGGTGCCGCTGGTGGTGGACCTCCCATGGGTCCTCTACTGCCCTTTGCCATCACTTCTGCCCTCACGCTTCACCTGGCCCACAAACGTCTCTACAGCCTCCAATCACTCTCCAACTCGCTCCCTCTCTCCACTGATGCCTATTTGCCACCTCACCACTTCTCCAGTCAACTCTAGGTCACTTTCAATCACTTGAATCCAGAGCAATTTTTTTTCTCTCAGTCAAATAATCACAAATGACTTTTGGTGGGCCACCAATCTAGTTTTGTCCAATTTGGTAGGTCGTCGACGTCGGCATCAGTGTGCCCTAATCTACCGACATCGATCAAACTCTTCTAACATCGGCCATTTTTGGCTACTGACGTTGGTTTCTCTCACTGACGTTAGCGTCCTTCCAACCTCTTTTTTTCTTCATTGCCCCAAAATCATGCCCCCAATCAGTCAGTCCTCCAGACCATGTCATTTTGGCCCCCTGGGGCACACTTGAGATCACTTTTGCATCCATTCCTTGACCACCAGACCCTGGAGATCATGACCATCTAATACTAATCGCAACTACTTCCACAGCGATTTTGCCTTGGTTATTTTTGCATGTATGCTACCTCATGATTGGTTAGCAAAATTATGCACAAATTTTTGACCATCACAAGTATAGGATCGCAAGCCAGTTGATCTGCACTACTTGTGACATTTTTCATGTTTTTAGGAGCACTTCCTAAGCCTGGGATACCTGGAACATGATGACCATTGGAGCTTTAGCTTATATTGAATAACCCAATCAGTAGATGACTAAATGCTGGGGCCTGGTTATTTCAATTTTGGCACTCCTTGACCCTTGACCTGTGACAATTTGACCTGACCATCCTCGTGAAGTGGTGTACACACAATCACAACTTTTATAGCATTCTCACTCTATCTTCACCCTTTTCATCCACTCTCTATCAAATCAGCACCCGATTCTAGGTTCCCTTCTCTCGTCTCCTACTTTGAGGGGGGATACATCATCCATAATCAGGGCAACCAACCCTCACCTATTTTTGTCTTACAGTTCACTTGAACAACCAACAAGATGAAATCAACCTTATCCCATACCTGGGGCAACTGACTCCTATTTTTGTCTTGCAATTTGTTTAGAGCAACTAACAAGACAAAAAGGGGCAAATGTAGACACCTAAATAGTGTCTAACCCTTGGTCACTTCCCCCTTGGTCCATTCCTAACCCATTCCTAAAAATTACTAATTTAAAATAATAAACTTATTTTGAATTAACCTTAGACACATCACCCATGACACCTCGCCTTAGACTAATTCCCATCCTATGACTCACCCAAGACCTATTCTTACTTCTCTCTAACCGCCTAATAAACTCTCATGCGTATTTAGCCCAACCTTTGACTTTCTCCAATGGATAGTGCACTTGGTAGATGAAAAATGGGCTTGGTGGCTCTTTTTGCCCATTCTACACCCACTGACGTCGGTCAAATGTCGGCCGACGCCAGCGGAATTGCCGACGTCGGTTATACTTAACCGAATTTTTTGACCCTTTGACGACCCCAATCAAAAATTGGCTAATTTCTAAAGCTAATCACGACTCTCAAATCCTCTTTCAGCGAAACAAAGTTCTCATGCATTTGCTTTTCAGTGTTCTGGGCTTCTTGGTGTTCTGGCAGGGATCAGCATTCTTGGCAACACTTTCTAGGCACTGCGGTCTTGTATCAGACATTTTGCACAGGGACTGAACGATATCTCCATCACCAGTGACAACTGAGACACAACTTTTGCACCTTTGCCAATTCATATCACAGTTAAGTATCTATACTTTTTTCATTCTAATATCATTTCAAATATATTAGTATTTTGTCTTCTGTCTATTCCAAGCATCCTTGACCCAACCTTCCCTGTTCTTCTCGGAGAGGCTGAAAAGCTTTCTCTAACCCCTTATTCTTTTTTCTTTGCCTCTGATACTCCCTTAGTCTCTCCTTAGGCAACACCCTCTGTCTAATCAACCTAGTATAAGTTATTAGAGACCTACAGACCATCTTAAGATCCATCTAATCAACCTGATTAAATTCCTTTATGGAAAGGCTGAAAGGCCTTTTTCCTATTTCTCACCCCTTTTCCTGACAAAATTCTCAGTCCCTTAGACCCTAAACAATCCCTCTGAGTCCCTCATAGACCCTCAAACCCTCAGACGAGACCAAATCCATTTTGCAGACCAAAAACTAGACCTGTAACCCATCCCTAGCCAATTGCCCTGACTGACCTTGTCCACTTCCCCTACCGACGTCGATACTCTAACCATCGTCGACGACCTCCTTGACCGACGCTAGCAATATCACCAACATTAGCGACTGTGTTTAACAAATTGTAGCTTATCAGGTATACATTTGTTTTTTAGTTCTTTTCACATCTTTCAATATTTCTCTTTTCTGTATCTGTCATATTCTATCTTAAATAGTGGATTGTCATCCTCCAAGAAGCCTTAGCGCTTCTAGGATCAAGCTTTTGCTTGGCAATCCACCCTCTTATCAACTAACATTCTTCATGTTTTTAGTGTCTATCTCTTTCAGGTGTCATTCCTCCATAGCAAAAGAGGAGTTCTCACAATGTCTAGATTACGGTGCACAGACTATATTCAGGTACATACAAGCCTTGACCATTCCTTTTAGTTTCTCATTTTCTCTCTTTTGAATGTGAAAGCGAAATTGCATAGAAACATTTTGGCACGCCTGGTGGGACCCTTAAGGCCTTCCTTGAGTTCCTTTCCCTCTTTGTTCATATAGGTGCATTAGGTTTCTTCCTCTTCACCTCTTTCTTCTTTTCTAAAAGACATCATAAGCAGGAATACAAGCCTTGACCATTTCTTTAGTTTCTCATTTTCTCTCCTTTGAATGTGAAAGCGAAATTAGAATAAAAACAACTACCTTTAGATGGACTACAGAGGGCAAATCAGCATTTAAATACATCAAAGAATTAATTGCTCATTCACCAATCTTGGTTTGTCTAGACTACACCAAAAAATTCAAAATATACAGTTATGCTTTTAAACATACACTCTTAGCTATTTTAGTTCAACAAAACCAAGAAGGTGTGAAATCTCTTATTTCTTTCATGAGTTGTCAGCTTAAAGCTCATGAGCTAAAATATTCAAACATGGAGAAGCATGCATATGCAGTGGTCAAAGCAATTAAATATTTCAGGTCTTATATCCTAAACTCACATACTGAGATTTTTGTGCTTGATACAATAGTGAAGTCCATTTTGACTCAACAAGAGTTTGGTATGAAGAGGGGTAATTAGATTTCCAAGATTTAGGAGTTTGATCTAGACATCAAACCTACCAAACTTGTGTGGGGAAAGGGTCTTTATCAGTTGATTGCCGACAACATTCCTAAGGGTGTAGAAAATGAATAAATAGAAATTAAAGACATGTCTACAATCCTCTTTATTACCACTATTGATGAGTGGTATTATAACATCACTTATTTTTGACCTCTGGTGAGTGTCCCACTCATCTCTCCTATAAGGAAAAATGAAATGTTAAACTAAAGGCTGCTAGCTATATTTTGTGGGATAATGGTCTGTATAAAAGAAGCCTAGACAGGGTATTTTTTTGTTGTGTCAATAAGGTACAACAAGATAAAATTTTGGAGTCTTTCCATAGTTTGGCTTGTGGAGGACATTTTTATATACCAATGATAGCACACAATATTTTATGAGCAAGGTACTATTGGCCTACGCTATTTCAAGATGTTTACAAATGGGTGCGTAGATGTGAATTGTGTCAGTAGTTCATTAGAAAGCCTAAACTGGCTGCATTGCCCCTCAAGCTAGTAATAATTGAAGAGCCTTTTCAATAGTGGGGTATTGACTTCATTGGCATAGTTAACCCATCTTTGAGTGTCGAACATGATTATGTTCTCGTGATAACTAATTATTTTACCAAATGGGTGGAAGCCATCCCAACTAAGCACGCTACATCTAAAGTGGTGTGCAATTTTCTCAAGGAAAATATCATCTCCCAGTTTGGGGTTCCACTCAAAATTGTAACAAATAATGTGGTATGTTTCTCTTCACATGAAATTACTCAATTCTACTTTTATTATGTAATTACCCTGTCCCATACTTCAGATTATTTTTCCTAGAAAAATGGCCAAGCAGAATCGAGCAATAAGAACCTAGTCACTATTATCAATAAATTGGTAGATGATAATCAAAGAACTTGGCACAAAGCACTATTTGATTCTTTATGGGTGGATAGGATTACACCTAAGAAAGCCATAGGCATATCACCATTCTAACTTCTATATGACTTGAATGCGGAGATACCTATCACTCTAGAACTACCAGTGCTCAGGTTAGCTAAAGCAATCAAGGATTCAACTTTTAAAAAATTTATCAAAAAAAAATCATGTGTCTAACTAAATTGAATGAGCAGTGAACCATGGTGGTGGATTCGATTATGACACATCAGAATCAGGTGAAGAAAATTTTTATCAAAAGGGCTAAGGTTCATGACTTTCAAATTGGAGATCAAGTCTTGTTGTGGGACAAGAGGAGAGAACTAAAGGGAATGCATGGCAAATTTGACTATTTATAGATATGTCCATTTACCATTCGACAGCTCTGTGGTGAGAATAGCTTCTTGCTAGAGTATCAAGATGGAGCACCATTTGCACTACCCCATAGTGGGTAGCATCTGAAACATTTCAATCCTTAAAGTTTAGATGGATCCACTTGTATATTTGTATAGTTGTTACATTTTGTTTGTTTTCTTTCATTTTTAGTGTGACTCCATAGCCTAATGACTTGGATGAAGGCACTTAAAGACTAGTTTCTACTTCCATTGATCAATTTGATCAATAGAAGTTCCCCAACAGGAGCCAACTATTGTTTCCAAAATCAGCTCTGCTCATTTTTGGAACAACCCCCCATGAAACTTGTCTATTTTGTCTTTTTCTCTCTAAGTTCATTTTTTGAGATGAGTTTTTCTTGTTCTTATGTTTGCTCAATTGGCATCTTTTAGAGTTCGTAATGTCTCTTTGTTACATTTTCCCCAAAATGCAAAATTTGTTAGTCTCGATGCGGCTAGGGGACAACTTTCCCTTTTTCTAGAGTTGGCCTCATTTCTTCCATTTTCATGCACGGGCGACAAATTTTGCTATAAGTGCATTTTTTTTCTTTTCCATATAGGAGCAAAAAAAATTTCTGCCCCTACATCTATAATGTAAGAGCAGCAAATTTCACCACCCATATATTTTTCTTCTTCACATGTAGGAGCGACAAATTTTACTACCCCTACATGTCCTTTTAAATCTCAGTGTAAGGGCGGCAAATTTTGCCACCCCTACACTGCCTCATTTTTCATGCGTGGCATTTATGGTTGCATGTGTTGAGTGGTTGGAGCTGATTTTTGCCCCATTTAATCCCTTTTTGACCCTATTTTAATTTATTTCTTCCAATCCTCCTCTTACTCTCTACCTCTAGATGATCTAGCAAGTGGGAAGAAGCATTTTTTGAATTCAACTTCTTATCACACATCATTTTCTAGGTAGGTCTTCATTTTTACATTTTATTTCTTATTTTTTCACCTAGTTTTTTTTTTTTGTTTTCTTCTCTCCCCCTTTTCTCTTCCTCTAATCTAGACATCTTTCTCCTCGAATCAAGCTCCTTTCCTCCTCCTCCCTTCTTACCCATTTGGCTATCCATATTATTACCTATAAAGGGAGGTAGATTTCATCACGCTAACAAGTGCCTCCCCACCTATCTCTTGTAGTGGTGATAAATTTTGCCACTAATGCAGGTCTGCCCAACCAAAATACACTGGTGGCAAATTTTGTCATCGATATAGGGCCCAAGTGTAGGGGTGGCAAAATTTATTGCTATTACACTTGAGTGTAAGGGTGGAAAATTTTGCTGCCCTTATACCTTTTCTTACCTGTATGTATGGGTAGCAAAATTTTCCACCCATGCATTTTTCCATCTCACATGCACAAGTGGCAAATTTTGCTACCTATGCATGTAGACTATTCCACATGCTAGGGTGGCAAATTTTTCCACCCTTGCACCCCTTTTTCTCTATTTTCTCTAACTCTAGAGAAATTTTCATTCCTTTCCTCTTTTTGCCTCCTCCCCTTTTTTGTCTAGCTTTCCAACCTACTTTCACCTTGGCCCTGTCAAGTGCCCTTAGTCATGATCACCTGACATGTAAATTCCCTAATTTGCCCATTTTCCCCTAATTGCATGATCATGATTCTTATCAGAGTACCCCCTGAAGATTCTCATTCATCAGCGCCCTCTCAACAAAGGCTTGTTCCAATGACTGAAAATTCTCTAAAGAAGTTGAAGGCTATGAAGTACCAATATCAAAGTGTTTCCTAATCACCTCCGTCACTTCTAATGTCGACGACATTAGAGATACAGAGATTGGCCATGTGGATATGGCCGAGTTCATAGAGAGAACCAAGGTGACCAACCCAAGCTTGGAGATGAAAAGAATCATTGAGAGCAACATCCACCTAGTCTCCTCTTTCCCTATAGTGGTGCATCACACAAAGTTCATCCTCTAGTACACCCAATTCTATAACAAAGAGACTAAGTCAGTGTCAGATGACAATGGCAACATGATAATTTGACTAGAACCTAAATTTATCGATAAAGTCTTCAAGTACCCTCTTGCTACTGATGTGCTAAAAATTGACTTTGTTGAAGCATAGAAAGAGTACGATAAAGATCTTGAGAGGGTGAAAAAAGTGATGAATAATAGATGGCTCAAGACTCCTAGAACCAACTTGTCTAGATGGCCACAAAATTTTCCAAGAAGTGATTTCATGGAAGAAGTTGGTGACCTAATTACTCTTCTCAACAGAGTATGAAGTCTACCATCTTCTTCACAATTCCATGAATGGATGTATCCTTTTATCAAAATAATTCTACAAGGGAAATAATTTATCTTCTAGGGTGAGTAGATCAGCAACGCTCTTCATGAGTAGTTGACAAAAGTGTCTACTACTTCAAAGTTCTATATGACTTCGTACTTGGTGTACATTATAGATTCGATGCGAACCTTTCTAGGTTTGACAACTAAAGGAGATAGAAGAACCACCCTAATTTATTCATATTAAACTCAGCTGACACTAAAAGGATAAATTTTTCACTTTAAGAGGGTAAATGATGCCTGCTTTGTAGTGTTTTTGTGCCTTTTTGATCCTTAGCTAGAACAAAAAAGAGTATCAGAAGAAGCCTAGATGGTCGTCAATGACTTTGGCTACATGTTTTTATAATTTCCCTCCTTTTTCTATCTACAAGATGGCTTTTTCTAAGACTATCCCTACATGTTCCCCCAATTTCCATCTAACAAATTAATCCCAATGGAGCTATGTAGGTAGATTATTATCATACACACTAAGCAAATAGAATTGAAAAGGCCAAGTTTTAGGTTCCCAATAGAAATTAGTAGATACTTAGTTTTGACTATCATCAAAGCAAGGGTAATGGAGACAGAAATGCAACTGGTCACCATGAAGCAGTTCAAGAGAAGGTCCAATTTTGACTACAGGGGTGTCAAGGATATGATCTAAAGAAAGACTTAGTTTCATGAACCCATGATTGAGGATATTTGGGTAGACTTGAGAATAGTAGAAGAAATCAAAAGGATGGACTACAGCAGGCTGACTCTGGAGTAGATTGAATATCTAGGGCTTACAGATATTCTCCCTAGTTTGGTGGATGATAAGAACATAATTAATAGCAGATACCTAGCTAAGAATGTAGCTAACTCTCCTCTTCCTCTAATTTAGTGGTCTCAAAAGGAATTAACTTCTTTAAGAAAGAGATTCGAACCAATATTGGCTAACACCAATGATTGGCTAGTGGCCAAAGGAATCATGTTGAAGGAATTTATCACAAGATCAAAGGTTAAATTCTAGGAAAAAACAAGGAAGAGAGCAGAGAATAAGACTAAGAATAAAGGCAATATTTATTTTCCATCTAGGCCTCACAAGCCTAGAGTCATCTTTGTGTCTAAGAAATCAAAGGTTGCTAAGGAGCTAGAATCAACGGCTAAGGGGGTTGAGAATAAAGCACTCAAGAACAGGCAGTAGAATAGATGGAGATAGATGACAAGCCTACAAAGCAGTAGAGAACTAAGACTCTATCTCCCCAAGAAGGGGCACAGCCACTTGCAAGTGTTTCTTCTTTACCACCTCAATCCCTTGTGGCATCTCCTTCACCTCTTTCTCCCATCAATGTTCCTTCTTCTGGAGCTACCTCTCATTCTAGATTTATGTTTGGTAATCCTCAAGATGCTTCTAGAGATGTCCTTTTCTCCTCAGGTTTCTTTCAAGTGTCTCTCATCTCCTTCTTTCAATATCAGAGAAAGCTCTCCCATTGACTAGTCAGTGGCCAATATAGTTTCACCTGTTACACCCACTGTGCCTGTTGTTCCCACTAGTAGTGTAGACGTTACCCCAGTGACACCAACTATAGGGACTATTGCAATGATAAGTGTTCTGCTCTCCCACCTTGGTTATCAACTTTCACGCCTAAAAGGAAGAAGCAAGACATCTCTATAGATGACTTTGATTTTGGCAAGATAGTGTCAATAAAATCTAAGACCCCTAAGAAACCAAGGATCCTTTCCAAAATGGTTGAGGAAAAGGGGCACAAATTTCTAGAGATAGCCAAATCTCCATAAGATGCAACCCTAGAGGGTTTTGACATGAGCAACTATTCTATTTCTCATGTTGAGTTGGGGAAAGTAACTCATGAGGGTGCAAAGAGCGACCTACAGTTTGCAATGGATATCATGGTCCAAAAATTTGATAGAGAAAAAGAGATGAAAGATTACTATAAGGCAAAAGTAGAAAAATTGACTGTGGTAGTCAAAAAATTCACTCTTGCTTCTGAAGCAGCAACCCCAGAAGCTTTTTCCATAGATGATCCTATTATCTAAAAAGTAGAGAAAACCTAAATGAAAGGGAAAGTGCTTGAAGAGTACATAGAAAATATGCATACTCAAGGAATTTCCTTGCTTATAGAGGTTGCTAAGAAGATAGAGAAGATGAAGAAAATGAGAATAGATTTAGAAGACCTTGTCTCTCTTATTTCTCAAGTTATTGATAGTACAAATAAATATCTTAGCAACTACGTAGAGATGAAGGATCTAAAGAAATGTACCTTGGCATCAATAGGCATCATTGCCAATAAATATTCTTATGTTGAAATCAAAGAATCACTGATATATAAGATCTAGGTACTTAAGGAGCTGATCAAAGATCTCAAGTCTTCCAAAGATGCTAGTGAGAAAAGTGACACCAGCTTGTTGAATAGACTGGAAGAATTGCCTTGCGATCTCATCTAGAGATAATTAATTTCTTTCAGTAGAAGAGATCATTCAAGAATTCAAAGGCATGATCTAAAGGGATTTCAAAGAAAAGGCATTTTCAATGACTTCTATGGATAACATCTTAGATACTCAATTGACTCTGGATAATCTAAGAGCCAAGTTAACTAGTCATGCCAAAGCCATCATAGCATTGAAAGATGCTACCATCAGAGCCAAAGTGATCTTCAAAAACACTATTGCACTAGATAGTATAGGAATTCAGGCATCTATCACCATGTATGATGCTCATCTAAAGAAATTTGGTGGCAGGAGTTGAATCATTTCTCCATTCTCTCTTCTTCCTCTCTTCTCATGTACTCTTGTCATGTAAAAGTACATGCACTTTTGTAATATAAAATTACATGTAAAAAATCTAAAAAATATTCCAAAGTCAAAGATGACTCATCTTTGACAAGATATTTTAATATTTTTATCTCTTTCCAATTTTGAAGGTTTCTCCCTATATATAGAGGCAACCTCTTTTGTAAAAGGATCTCTAGATAATTGAGAGCAAAAACTCTGCTGAAATTGAGACACTTCTTAAGACATTGTGCTCAATTTGTAAATCATATTTTATCGAATGAATGAGAAATAGGTTTATTTCAGACTTTATGTTGGAGTAATTTGTGTTACTTAGGAAATAGTTCTTATGTTCTCTTTCCTGATAATCTCTCATATGTTCAATTTAATAAGCAAATTATGTATTGAAATTATCTAAAGATGTTTCTAAAGGATAAGAGAAAGACTTTAAGCTACTTTTATCTTGGTGACCCTTTTATTCATTATATTTTTAGGCAAAGACTTTGGGCTTTGTTTCACTCTACTATTACATGTGTTTCGAATTAGTGAAGGAGGCAACAAAAGACTTTGTGCTTTCATGGGTTTTCTTGTGGACCTTGTTACTACTTTAGGAGATTTTTTGCTCTACACTGGATACCATTCTTAAAAGAAGAGGAATGCTTTTAGCCATTGACTGGGACTTCTCTCTTTGGTTCTTTAGACATCATCTCTAAAAAAAGAGAGATGGATGGTGTTATACTACCCTAAGTATTATTTTCTGCTTACTTATATATACATATAGCATATAAGTGGTTCATAGGGAACCTCCCCTTGATGAGAGGAGAGATTTATCTCATTAAGATGTGGTAAACCTACACTTTTTTGGCATAAATCTTCTTATATTTTGGTTGATGTACCCATTTTGTCATCAGTTAGTTGACGACAAAATATTCACCCAACAACTCTCTATGGTGACTTGAAACATCTACATGTTTTAAGGTCTTCTCATTAGCCTCAGCTAGATATCTATATAGGGGAACACCCATATATTATCTTGTTAGGGCCTAGATATAGATAGGGGGAATTTAATTTATGCCCTCAACTACCCCTACCCTATATATCTATGGTCTATGGAGGGCCCCTATCTATATAAGGGGTGGGTAGGTGCTGGCACATCAATGGAGTAGATATGGCCTTGTCCCCTTGCCCCCACCCCTATGGATATAGGCCAACGGGAGATAATTCTATCTATATACATGTAGGCCACTAATAACAAGCCTAAAATTGGTTTGGGGGGTTGGGCAGTTTAAAGGGGGTGACTATCCATAGTTAGTGCTCCCCTGATGCTGATCTAACATATGGGTGAGTGCCTAAAGGCTTCATCAATTGAGCTACACATATATGGATGCCTCCATCTATCCATCCATCTATCTATCATCTATCTATACATGATATGACATGACTTAAAATATCTATATTATATATGTGATATGACTCTAACATATCAAATACTGAGCCTAATACTGAAGACTAACCATTCAAAGACTAAACTTTTATGCCCACCTACCCTTACAACCATCTCACCCACATCATTTATCTCTAGTCGAGCACCTTGTTTCTCTTTAGTCAAGGATGTACCCATTCATACCCATTCATATTATGTATATTAGGTTAAGTTGATATTAGTCCAATCACTCTTTGGTTGGGAGTGATCTATCTATACACCCCCTCTAGATAGTGGTGGGTATAGGTCTCACAGGCCCTAGATAGATATATTCTACTCAACTACCTAGATGGTTGAGGGCTATATATGGGAGATGGGGAGGGTTTAGTTTACTACCTGAGCCTTATATATCTATTCTATTTGAGGCACCCAACAACCTCTATCTAAGGAATCACCCCAAGATAGGGAGAGTCCCTCTATCTATTCTATATAGCCACCCTCCCTACCAATTATTAGCTAGCCCAAGGATCCCCACCAGCTACCGACTAGATTGATAGATAGTGTTCACCAACCTCTCCCTACTCTACTCTCCACTAGACTAATTACCTACCATCAATCTTGACTCATCTAGATTCCACTCCTATTCTTATACATAAAGATCATTCCAACCTATAGATATATATGGCTAGCCTATATGAATGGACAAGTGAGAAGACCCCAAGAAGGGGCAATTAAGTCATTGATCATAAATCTATCCCATACCCATATATATCTAATCTCTAATCTCTAGGTGAGAATTGATATAGATCGAGGGGAATCTCCCTGCCCTACCTATCTATATATAGGGATAGAGATTGGTGTCCATCTATCATCTATATGGGCTAGATTTATGAGAAACTCATTGATCCCCTATAGATATGGCAAGGGGAATCTCCCTACCCTACCCTCTATATAGATAGAGATGGAGATGGAGATGGGGTCACTTGTCCATCCATATGGGCTAGATTCATGATCAACAAGGACATCTGCTATAGATATATGGGGCACTCCCCCACCCATATAGATCTATTTGGGGAGGGGGGAGTGCAGATATCTAGATGGGCCTATTGAGCATCCCCAAAAAAAGGGGTTGGCCCCTATCTATGGCTAGCTAGATAGAGATGGAGATAGAGTTGGGAGAGGGGCAACCTCTATCTATATAAGTGGCCATTAGCCTATCTATGTCAAGGAGACTCTATCTCTAGAGTCTAGTCAACACTAATCCCCTAACCCCATAGAGAGAAATTATCCTATCCCTTATCTCATTAGGCACTCTATCTATATGGGGTCAACTCAGTTACTAGTTAGTATGGTCTATGGTATGGTGGTCACTCACTAGACTACACTAGCCAGTATGGAGTGGATTTCATTTATCCAAAGATAGATATAAGGGAGTGTCATCGGTTCATTGGAATAGATTGATTGAATCCCATTCCATCGAATAATTCTATATTGATGATTATATATGTAACATGATTTGATCTGATCTGATCTTTATGTAATATAATGTGTAGAATCTATGTTCTAGTCTAAGATTGATGATTGATGTTAGGGGAGCATCGAATATATATATATATATATATATATATATATATACACACACACACACACATATATATACATATATCTATATATATACATACATACATATATATATACATATACATATATATATATATACATACATATATATATGTATATATGTATATGTATATATCTATATGTATGTATATATATATATATGTATATATATATATATATGTATATATATATATTTATATATGTATGTATATATATATGTGTGTGTGTAAATATATATATATATATATATATATATATAATATAGACAATCTGATCTTTTGTATTGTAATATGATATATACATGTAAAGAGATGGATTCAATATTTACAGGTAGACAATCTATATGAGTTGAGGTGAGGGGGATGGATAGATTATAGATAGATGGGGGGGCTCTAGTCTTCTATAACTAAGCTAGGCCTAGTCCAGCTATATGCTCTAGCTCTATAGACATAGATATAGAGTGCCCAATCAAATCTATCTATATGGGTAGGGGCAGTCCATAGCCATCTAGATCTATATATGGTTGCCAAAGAGAAATAGGACCAATAAAGTGCCTAGTTATGCTATCTATCCATATGGATTGGGGACTACTGGCCCTATCTCCACTCACTCCATATGGGATGGTGGGGATGGGCCCTCTAGATATGGGGTCAAGGCAAGACACTCTATCTATAGTGGAGTGGAATGAAGTGAAATCTTTCTTTCCTATCTAGATATTCTATCCATAGTCAGATCTAGTCCCCCTCCCCCCTCCCCCTATATATCTTATCTTAAAGAATAGAGAGATGGGATATAGATGGAGTGGGTGGTTGTGGTTGATTTATCTAGATGGAGATGGAGATTGAGATGGAGCTAGTGGGAATGAATGATGATGGGGTAATAAGGGTTCAATGGAATCAATATGTCTATCTACCTTAGGGGATATGGGGTTACTAGAAGAAACTCTATCAGTATCAGTATTATTTCAACTCTAACTCAGGGGGAAGGAGGCTCTTCTTTCTATATAGATCTAGTAGCTCCATGCCTTCTCAGCCAAAGCCTCCATCGGGGAGAGATAGAGACTGGTGAGAATGGTATTCACTAGGACTTTCCCTCCTCATACTCCTACTCCCTATCCTATATATCTAAACTCTTGGTGAACATCAACATCAATACACCACCCTCCCCCCATCTCCGCATCTATATGTCTATTTATGCCAAGTTGAAGGAATTAGGCTTCTCTAGTTAGGGCCCTCTATATGGACTTTCTCTTCCCAAATTTAGGGAATCTAACCAATGCCCCCCCATGGTATATATTAATTATATACTATGGATGGCATGGTATATAGATAGAGATATAGTTTATTGTCATTGGCATGGTCTCTATTTTCTTGGACCCCATATATAGATTATAATCTATATGGGTGGGCGATGGATTTATCTACAAGGGATATCTAAACTCAATGTTAAGGATGCATCTAGAAAATATATGGATGTGAATGTGAATATGAATAGGGATGTGGTAGGGCCCAAAAGGGCTAATTCACTGAGCATCTATTTTTATCTCTATCTAATCAAAATTGATCTATATAGAAGAGTGTTCACCATGATCTGGATCTAGATTTACAGACTCAACCAGCTATAGAGATTACTATAGAGAGTCAAGAGAGATAGATTATATTGGATGGATGGAGAGATAGATGGGTAGGGTTGACCCCCTCTCTCGAGACACCTATATATAGATATGGCATAAGGTTGGGCATAGATAGAATATGTGGCTGATCTCGACCTTTATCTATCAGATATGCCATGGGGGGGTTGAGGCCCATCTATAGATAGATATAGAGAGGACTAAATCAATATACAGTCTAGGGTGCCCCCATCTATATGTAGATAGGGGAGATGGGGGGATGACTACATCAAATCACATCATATCACATCTATTTTTACTTGGCCAAGGCCCTAGATATATGGTACCAATAGCCTCTATATAGAGTAGAGAGCTGGGGCTATAAAATCTATAGAGTCTTCTTGGGATATCCATCTAGAGAGTGGGCCCCTATCTCTACTCCCCCATCTTGATATGGGGGTGGGGCTGATAGTTCTATTTAGACTCTCTAGCTATCTATCTCAGGGACCTGGATGGGGTGAGTCTATTAATATATGGATAGGGGAGAAATCAATTGAGTGCCCCACATAGAGTCTAATTGGCCCTCCCCCTCCTCCCCCTCTAAGTTTCATTTTGATCTATAGGGGGTGGGGCCTATTTAGTTGAGCCCCCTCTTTTGGGCCCCTATATATATAGATAAGGAAATCATTCATGTCACGTATATAATAGATAGATTAAGAGGTGTAACTAGAGTCTCATTTAAATCATTTCATAGAGAGTAGAGTCTAGGTGCTCTCTAATATATGAGTTGAGTTTAAATAGAGAGGTAGAGGTAAAGGTAGAGGGGCCAGCTATATCTATTCTCTATAGTAAAGGCTGTTAGAGTGGAGTGTAGGAGCTTTTCCATCTATTGTATATGGTTTTTCTATCAATTGAGAGAGAGTCAAGTCCCCCATACCATATAGATATAGATATAGATATAGATATAGATATAGATATAGATATAGATATAGATATAGATATAGATATAGATATAGATATAGATATAGATATAGATATAGATAGTGAGATAAATAATAATAGTGATATAGATATAGATAATGATATAGATATAGAAGGGGTGCCCTCTCTCAATTGATGATATTGTGTAGATGCATACCAACCTATGAGGTTTGGTTAGGAGCCTATCTACTCTCTATGGGGATAGAGTTTAATTTATATAGAGATAAAGCCCCCCCCCTGCCTCTCTATATATATGGGGAGTTTCTTTGCCCCCTTATATAGATCTAGATCTTCCATATATATTAGATTAGATTAGATAGGCCTAGATAGATATATAGGGCTTGGCAGGAGCCCCCCCCCGCCTCTCTATATATATGGTGAGTTTCTTTGCCCCCCTATATAGATCTAGATCTAGATCTGCCATAGATAGATTAGATAGGCCCAGATAGATATCTAGGGCTTGGAGGTTGGGGCATTATATATCTTTCTTATCTTGAGTGACTTATCTTATCTATCTAGGGAATTAATGGGGGTTCTCTCTCTTCTTCTCCATCAATCAAGAGGAGAGCGGCTCTCCTAAAACAACATATATATATATATATATATATATATATATATATATATATATATATATATATATATATATATATATATATATATATATATATATATATATATATATATATATATATATATATATTAGGGAGGGTTGGGAAGATATATAGGGCACAACCAACTCTCCTATCTCTAGTTTAAAACAATCAAATATATAGATATCAATCGTGCACTTCCCCATATATTGACAGGCCACCGTTCTATTCTTCACGGCACCCCCCAACTACCTGCCATATAGTAGGCCCACTAGATGAAGAGAGAAGAGAATAGAGGGGAAATTTAGAGGAGCCCCTCTCTCTTTGGGTTCTCTCATTGGATCTCCCTCACTATATGGTTAGAGAGAACCACTGGGATCAAATCATATCTATATATATGGGAGGGGATGGGCTAGGTGGATAGATTGGCAGATGATAGGTAATGAAGCTATGGCCCTTGACAGCCTCTATCTATTATTCTCTCAAGATGCTGAGGGGAAGGGTACACCCACTAGGTGAACATACCCCAAATAGATATAGATGAGCATCCCTCTCTCCTAATGCCTCCCAGACAGATAAATGGGCCTCTACCAATAAAGTAGGGGTAGGGAGAGGGACCCTTTCTATCTATATCTATACTATATATGGTGATAGATATAGATTGAGGTGTGAGTGATAGCTAATCATCCCTCTATATATAGATGATAGATGGTGATGGGTATATCTATGCTCTACTCAGGAGGATGAAGGTAAGGCCTACCTTTAAGTGATTGTTGAGGGAGACTCTCTAGAGTCCTATATTATAGTCAAATAGACCACTCTTGATATACGCAATACAACTACCCCATATATATATATATATATATATGGGGCCCTCTATATGGGTTCTCTCATGAGATTGATCGGATTGAAGTGAGAATATTAGTCAGTCACAAGTTTAGAATTGAGATATATATATATATATATATATATGGGGCCCTCTATATGGGTTCTCTCATGAGATTTATCATATTGAAGTGAGAATATTAGTCAGTCACAAGTTTAGAAATGAGAGAGTCGTGAGTTCAAAACTGAGCTAAAGAAAGAAAGGTGGTTGGCTACAGCTACAGTACAAGTCTGAATCACCATACCATACTAACTAATCTCTTGATATAATAGGAACAATAGATATAGAGAGGAGGGTTTTGTGGGCCAACCCCTTAGATAGAGTTTGGTTCACTATCACTCACACCCTAGATAACCAGAGGTGACCCCCCCTCTCGACCCCCCTCTTAACCCTATATAGTTTTGGGGGGGGTCCCAAAAAAACTCTCTCTATTGGGGGGTTCCACCCCCAACCATATAAAGTTGAGTTTAATGGGATCTATCTATTGGGGGGCATATCTATACCTATCTATTCTCTGGGGGGAATCTATCTATATGGGCCTATATAGAGAGGGGTGTTATGCTCAAGATTACTATCTATATGGGGGTTCATCTACCATATAGATAGTTTACAATGGGTGAATCGATAGATGAATGCCAAATAGATAGCCAATGGGGCATAGCTCTAAGGGACTTGCCAATGGGCATAGGGTATACTATATTGCAGATCAACCCCAAATATCTATAGATGGCCAACCCAGGGTGCCTAGATAGTGGTGGGGATAAACCCCACTATATTGAGCATAGAGATAAGATATATAGGGAAGCCTATATATCTATATGGCCCCCCTCTCTAGAATTTCTCCATGGGGATCTATCTCTATCTATCAAAGTGACTCCCTCTCTCTCTCTCTCTCTCTCTCTCTATATATATATATATATATATATATATATATATATATATATATGGGGAGCCCCTCCCCTTTATATCGAAACTCCCATCTATATAGAGGGTCAACTTCCATATATATAGATAGGGCACTTCACTTTATATGGTTTCCCCTCCAAGATAGAGTTTCTTTGGCCCTCTATATAGATTGATTAACTCTATATAGATGCCCCCCCTTTATATAGATTACAATAGACAGTGCCCCCCCTCCCTCACTCTATATAAATAGAGTTAGATAGATTTAGAGGGGGACCTATATATAAATAGGGTTTTTTAGCCTCTATATAAATAGGGCCCATTAAATCTCTATGGTGGCCTCCCCCCCTCCCCCCTCTATATAGATTGATTGATTGATTAATGATAGACATTTGGGGGTGGCATAATAGAGAGTTTTTTTGGCCCTCCCTATAGATATTATCTGATGGGGAGTGACTCGATGGAGTGACTAGCTAGCTCAACCAACCCCATATATATATATGGAGTGAGTCACTCTCTAGATAGACCAACTAGCTAATAAAGAGTTTTTCGGTTCTATATATAGGGCTCAACCCTAGTTCTATATATAGGGTTTAACCCCAATTATATTTATAGGGGTGGCACCAACTAGATAGACCCATGAGTGGCACCCACTCAATGGCACCAGTTATATCTATAGGGTGGCACCCACTAGATAGACTAAATAGCAATATAGAGAGTATCCATATCTAGGGGGAGTTTATTAATCATGGTGGAAGCAACTAAAGAGACCCATAAGTGGCACCCACTAGATAGACCTAGGCATCGACTAGCTCCACCCACTAAATAGACTAACTAGCAATATAGAGAGTAGAGTATATATATTTGGGGGAGAGATTATTAATCATGGAACTAGTTATATATATAGGGTAGGGCTCAACCCCATTTATATAAATAGGGCTCCACCCACTAATCATACCAACTATTGCCACCCACTAAATAGACTCACTAGCTCCAATATTGGACCCACTTGATGGAGTCACTAGTTGGACTTACGAAGGTAGGCATGAGGGAGATAGGTTGGTTAGCAAGAGTGTCACTCACTAGATAGATGGGGAAAGTAGGTAGTTGAGTTCCATCTATCCACTTAATAGGGAGTCGAGTGCCATCTATTCACTTTTTATATCCACTTGATAGGAAGATTTGAGGTGGGGTCTAGACCCACCACTATCTAGGGAGAGAGGTGTCTTGGTCTAACCCCCTACCCCCATATAGATAGATAGGGACATTGAGGAGAGTTATATAAATAGGGAACATTAGATCTAAGATCATGGATAGGGCTGAAAGCCTCTCCATCTATCTCTAGTTACAAACTAGCTCTCAAGACTAACTAGATATGAAGAGATATGCCTATATATCTATATGGGATAGATAGATAAGGTTGTTGGAACTACCCTACCCCATCTATATATCCCCCTAGAACTATATGGGTGAATCCACTCTAAACTTGGATTAGATTAGGAAACCTAGATCAAACTCTATCTCAACTCTAACTCTCTATATAGGATTGGAACAACTACTCTAACTGGGATTGGAAAAACTACTCTAACAACTCAATATGCCACTAGGGGAGTTGTCATTCTCATTATCCCCCACATCGATCTATAGGGAGAGTTAAATTTCTCATTTGCATGCCCCTACCCCCATCTCTCTCAAGAAGGAGAGATATTTCTAGGGTAATATATCTATATTGGGGAGCATAGGTCCCATTATTCTTGAACAGTTGATCTGTTCTCCCAAGATATAGATAGATGTTGAATGGTTCAACAATTAAGAATGAAACTCAATATATCTAGTGCTAGCTGTAGTTCTATATAGATATAGGGCCATTGGCCATATCTATATCTATATCTATATATAGGGGAGGGGGTCGAGAGCATAAATCTAAATGCCAGCTATATAGAGTAGGCTATCACCATATATCATATCTATAGGGTATGGCTATGTGGCTATGGGCATATAGATAGAGTAGAGTAACCTTTCTAGAAATTCCATATCTGTAGATAGATAAGATAAGATATATAGGGGGTGCCAATGCCAATGAAACTCTATCTATATACCATGCCACCATATAGAGTTTAATGGGCTCCCCATAGATAAAGAGGGGGGCCATAGATAGATATGTAGGCTTGTATCCCATCTATATAAAATAGAGGGGAGGGGAGGGGAGGGGAGCGGGGTGGGGTTTAGATAAATAGATAGGTAGGGGCTCTCCTAACCAAGGGGGATCTATATAAAGGACACCTCCCCTCCCCTAGATGGAGATCTAGATGGGCCTCCCCAAATGGATGCCTCTGCTAATAGCTAATAGGGGTGACTCTTTTTTGTCTATAATAAGGGGTCTAGTCTAGATATAGCCATAGCTAGATCTAGGGACACCCTAAACTATCTATGGTACGCCCTATTTATGAACTAGGGGGCTGTGGGCTCCACTAGATAGGGGCCCTCGATAGATGCCCCATATTTTAGATAGATGGGGGGTCACCATATCTCAAACTCTAAATTTCATTTAGGGATATGGATTTATGCTCCCTCCCAATCTTCTACCCACCTAGATAGTGGTGGGGCCTTATCTATATATAGGGGGCCTGATGGCCACTTATGTTCCCTCTTGATCTCATTCCCACCTAGATGGTGGTGGAGCCCTATCTATATATGGGGGGTCAATGGCCCCAAATAGATCTATAGGTGATCTAGAGAGAGACTATAGCTAGGGGAGAGGAGAGGGTCCAACCCCTATTTCCCTAGATAGTGGTGGGGGTGACAACTTTCACTCTATATCTAGAGCTAGGCCTTAACTCAATTGATTCCATAGATAGGGGGTCACCATATCTATAGATAGGGCCCCCTCTCTTGATATGGGGCACCCTAAACTATCTATATGGTACCCCCACCCCTTATAGATCTGATCTAATCTAATCTATTTGGGGAGGGAGAGGAGGCTAAGGGTACTGATGGCATACTGTATATTACCCATGTGATATGACTAATGATTGATTGTATCACATCATGTATATATTGGTATAGGAGAACCCATATATATAGGGCAGCATGATGGTCTTGGCACCCTCACTCAACTTTCTCTATTCCCCTCAATGATATAGTTCTAATCTACCTCTACAAGTAGAATGAGGCATTATCGGCTAAAGGGAGTAGAGGGCCTCCTATAGCCTTATATAGATAAGGGCCCTCAGCCTCTTCCCAGATAGATATATAGGATGTAACATGCATTGTTCTCCAGTAGCTAGTAGTCATGTCTACACTAGAGCCCTAAATCCAAACTATCTATTATATACATGATATGATATTATGTGTCTATGTCTATAGCTACCTTGACCTCATCAGGAGAGTAGTAAGGAAGCCTTATCTATATATAGGGGTCATAGTTTGGCATAGTGAGGGAAGTGAGTCTAGATACCCAAGCTTGATATTGATTGAGATTAGTCTCTCAAGGGAAGCTTACCTTCCCAGTCTATCCTTTATATACTCGATCTAACTAGATAGATATATAGGGAAAGGGAATGTATATAGATAAGATATGGCCTGATATCTAGATAGCAAGTGAAGAGATATAGCCTATATATCTATTAGGGGATTCTCAATATCTAGTCTAGTAAGGGACTACCTGATATCTAGCTTCACCCATCCTCTATACTCTCTCTATCAATGGAAGCTTGAAAGGAGAGGGGGCCCTATATATAGATCCAATCCCCACCCCATATAGATATTATTAATTAGATTTAGAAATGGGGTGCTAATGTTAATGAAACTCTATCTATAGACTACCCCTAGATAGAGGTTAGATGGGCCTATCTATCTATATGGGAGAATAGAGGGCTGAGCCATATCTTGAAGGAGAGGGGACCCCTCCCCCTTTATATAGATATAGATCCAATCCCCATAGTCTATAGATAAAGATAGAGATAGAGTTGGCTTGGGCATTGGTCCCTAGATAGAGATAGATGTGAGATGAGCCTATCTATCTATATGGGATTCTTGAAGGAGAGGGTCCCCTATATATAGATATAGATCCAATCCCCAAATTCTATATATAGAGATAAAATTGGATTTGGCATTGGCCCCAAGATATAGATAGAGGTTAGATGGGCTTATCTATCTATATGGGAAAGGAGAGGGGGCATTAAATACCTGATTGAGCCATATAGAGAAAAGAGAGGGGGCAGGATCAAGGCTTGAAAGGAGAGGGGGCATTCTCACCTATATCTTGAAGGAGAGGGGGCCCTATATATAGATATAGATCCAATCCCCATAGTATAGAGTTTAATTGGCCCTATCTATGGATATGGAATTAGGAAGATATCCCAAGCACATAAATAGATCTATCCATTATTCGCTACGATATATATATATATATATATATATATATATATATATATATATATATGTGTGTGTGTGTGTGTGTGTGTGTGTGGGGTCTCGATAGACCATATATAGAGAGGGGGGGCTATGCTCAAGTCTCGATAGACCATATATAGAGAGGGGGGCTATGCTCAAGATAAGATCTATAGGGAGGGGGGAGCCAAAAGAAATAGATATTTGGGGGGAGGACCAAAATAACCCTATCCTATCTTGGGGCCCTCCCCTTTATATAAACTAAACTCTAACTAACTCTAAACTTCAAACTAACTCCCATCTCTATATAGAAACTTCCCATATAGATAGGGGTTTCCCCCCTAAGATAGAGTTTCTTTGGCCCTCCCCCCCTCTATATTAGATTGATTGATTAACTATCTAAAATTGGGAGTGGCACCCCTCTCCCTCTCTATATAGATGGGATGGGATGGGATGGGATGGAGTTTTTTTTTGGCCCTCTCCCCTCTCTATATAAGGGATGGGCCTCGGTCGGTAAGCCCATGCCTATATGTATTTCTCCCAACTGGTGCCCCTATCTATATATCTAACTAAGAGGGGTGAGCAGCCTACTTCTTTCAGACAGGTGGATGAGTGACATAGGCATACACTGATGTCGGCCTACTCCATTAGATTGAGGAACTCCCTTGGGTAACTATATGCACTCGATAGATATATTATTCACTACTCCATCTATAATCTATAATCTATATATAGGGGGTGGGGGTGCCATATCTAGATATAGGGGGGAGGAGTTGCCTATATTTTGTAAGTGGAGGATGGAGACAAGATAGAACTGGAGGTTGCCCTATCTATATAACTAGGAATAGAGGTTGGTTTTGTATGATCACCTATCAATCAACTGAAGTTAGTCATTGGTTGAGTGTACCATGTCTTGATAGGGGGCCCCACATTCTAGAGTTGAGATATTAAATCTCAATTTGTATATGGGGTGCCAAGAAAATATAGACCATGCCAAAAAAAATATACTATAGGGGGCACATTATAGAGTTAGAGATAGAGATAGAGATAGAGATAGAGATAGAGATAGAGATAGAGATAGAGATAGAGATAGAGATAGAGATAGAGATAGAGATAGAGATAAAGATAGAGTCTTCCATTGATTATGGGGGATTGGGAGTTTAGATTTTAGAGTTAGTTTAGTTATATATAGAGGGCCCCTCAAGATAGGGTTTTTTTAGCCCTCCCCCCTCCCCCCTCCCCCCTTTATATAAACTAAAATAAACTAAACTAAACTTGAGACTTATATATAGAGAGGGGGCCCCTTCCCCCCTCTATATAAACTAAACTTGAGACATATATATAGAGAGGGGGGTCAACTATCTATCATTTTTTTGGTAACCCCTCTCCCCCTCTCTATATAGATGGGATAGGGATTGAGTTAGTTTAAATTTTAAAGTTTAGATATAAAGGGGAGTGGCTAAAATCTATATAGAGAGGGGGAAGGGGTATTCACTATGCTCACCCCATAAATAGATTCTAGATATGTCTATTATTTAGATAGAGGGTTGAGGGCTAATTGGGAGAGAGTCTAGCCCATATAAAATAGGAGGGACCCCCCTCTCCCTCTCCCTCTCCCTCTCCCTCTCTATATACCAACCCAAAAAAACTGAACCCAAACCTATAATATAGAGATAGAGAGAGGGGTCACCAGCTGATTACCCTATATATAGAAATGGGGATCTCCTAAATAGATATATAGGCAGCTGATAACCCTATATATAGATCTCAATGGGTGAGGAATGGAATCCTTCCAAATTGTTATCATTCTTCATAAACGTAATAAGCCTTCATAAGCATATGAATCCTTCTTATGAGTTAGAATCCTTCCTACTAGCCCTTAAATGGACTAGAGAAAGGATCAGATCTACTATTAGGCTATGCACCCTGGCACCCTATCTATATATACATGTGCATTTAGGCATGTTCGATTGAGATGATAATAGTATCAACCCCCTCATCCCTAGTTAGATAGAATAAGCCATCGGCCCCTATCTAACTAATTTCCCCTATATATAGATACAATAATCAACATATCCCTGGATAGTGGTGGGGCTAAGCCCTCACCCTCCCCAAATATCAATATCTATAGGAGCAGGGGTGGGGGAGTGTGAGACCTATTGATTGGGAGAAGATCCCTCTTCATATAGATGTCATATATATAAATAGATGTGTTTTCCCTATCATTTTGACCAACCATGGAAGTGACCAACTCAAAGCGACCAACTAGGAGATTATATATGTAGGGGGTCGATAGGACTCTCTATAGTTATGCTCGAAAGGACAAGGGGCCTCCCCGATAGCCTACTATATATAGCTTATATAGCTCCCTATATATCCCTATCCCTAGATTATTTAGTTTAGATAGAGGGCCCCCTATCCCTATATATATTTACTAGATATTTGGGCCCCAGCCCTATCTATCTAGGTTAGATCTATCTAAGGGGGGGACTCTCTATATATGTGGATTTTCTATGGACCTCTATATAAACTAAACTAAACTAAACTAAACTAAACTAAACTTGAGACATATATATATATATATATATATATATATATATATATATGGGAGTTTCTTTAGCCTTCTATATACACTCTATCTAACTCTAATCTCAATCCCATCTATATAGAGAGGGAGAGTGGGGACCCTATATAGATCTACTAGAATATATAGAGAGAGTGGGGGAGGCCAAAAGTCTCTCTATATGTTCCCCACTATTATATAGAGAGGGGGCCACAATATATATCTATCCTAGACTCCATATATAGAGAGGGGGTGAAATGGGAGAGGCCTACTAGAATTGTATATATAGTGATTTCCTTAGAGGGTAGGGCATAGGGGACTGGCTACATGGAATAGATGGGGTAGATAGATGGGTAGATGATATGGGTAAATGGAAGAGATAGATGGATAGATCAGATAGATGGGGCCATCTATCTCATCTATCTATATAGAGGGTTGGGGCCTATATCTCCTCTCCATCTAGGGGTGGCTAGATATAGCCCTTAGAATTTTATGGGGTACCCTCCCCTCTATCTAGATAGATGGGATATGGGTCCATAGACATAGTGAGAGAGGGGGGAAAATAGGTACTAGATACTATTATTACTCTATAGAGATAGCAACTGGGCCCTTGGATATATAGGCCAATAGAGTATAACTTGACTATAGACTAGTGAGTTTTATGGGAGCCCACCAACCCCCCCTCTCTCATTTCTCTATGGGGTGGGGGGGAAATATCCATAGCTACCCCCCCATATATATAGATAGGGAGATAGGGGCCAACCCCCTCTACTTGACCTCACCTCCTTTCATCGGCATAAATGACCTATGTCTAGATAGCCATATCTATAGGGTAGGGGTAGGGGAGTCCCTCAACCTATCCCCATCTATATAGAGGGGGGTTGAGTTCCCCATCACCAAATCTATCTAAGCCTGACTATATATATATAGATAGGGGAAAGACATGAGGGAAAATAAACACCACTCTTGCACATTTGCATTATAGATCTCCACTCCCCTAGACATAGTTAGGTGATGGGTGGTAGTCAGAGAGGTTGTTCACCTCATTATATAGTCATATGAGATGGAGTTTCATGGGATGAATAGGATGACTAGTTATATCATGAGTCTCTAGTTTTATCACGTATATAATAGATGGTAGATGGATGCATCCATGCCTATATATAGATATAAAACTTGACCGATAGGTGCTTGCCCCTATCTTTTAATGCCTTATAAAGTAGAGTCATTATTGCCCTCACAAAATAAGGGTAGTCATCGAGGCATGCCTATATGTAGATCTAATCCCCAAGTCTATATATATATATAGTTGGGTTTAGATATTATCTAATGGGATGGGGGGCATGGTCTATATTGTTTAGGTTTGGCCTATTTATAGATATGGCAAGTTGGCAAGGATCAAAGTGGGTTGGCAAGTCTATATGCCTATCTTCAGTCTATATGCCCATCTAAAGTGTGTATGCCCATTGTTAGGATCCCATCTATATTCATTTGACATATATATAGATATGGTGGGGGAAGTAGATTAGTTATTTGTCGATGCACATCCCATCTAATTCATCAGCAATTGGCCTATATATAGATATGGTAGAGGGCCAGTCTATCTAATCCATATTCATTGACCTATATATAGATATGGTGGGGTGTGCAAGTAGTAGATCTATTCATCAGCCTATATATAGATATGGTAGGGCGAAAGTGCTCTAATCTCATCGACAAGGATCAAAGTTGGGGGGGCAAGCATATAATCTCTATTCATCAGCCTATATATTATTATAGTGGGGGGGAAGTGAGCACCTTAGATCTATATCTATATCACTATCTATATCTATATCTATATCTATATCACTATGGCACAGTGCTATAGATGTTAGTGTGTATAGAGGGACAACATACACCATATAGAGATAGGCTAAGTGGCTTGACTAATAGAATATAGGCCCTAAATATAGATTGAGATAAGCCCTCGACTAAATATTATCTTGACTAGAGATAGATCAAGATCCCCATATAGAGAGAGGGCTAGTCACTCATAGGCTCTTTGCTCTAATCTAGCTTAGAGAGTAGAGTGTATATGGTAACTTCACAAGCCCTATCTATATATGGGGGCAATGTTGACTAGATGCTCCACTCTACTTTTAGGCAATTAACAAAACAACAAGGTGCCCTCTACTTTAGTCTAGATAGAGGGCACCCAACCCCCCCCCACTATTGAGATAGGGATAGGGATAGGGGAGTCAAGGGGGTGGGCCTAATCCTAATCTCTATATGGGACCCCTATAGATAGAACTCTCCTCAATGTCTATAGGCCCTCTATATCTATATGGGACCACTATATATAGAACTCTCATCGATGTCCCTATCTATCTATATGGAGGGGTTGGGTCCCCCTATATATCTTATCTATATGGGACCCCTATATAGATAACTCTCCCTAATATAGATAGATTCCCTTATCTCTCTATGAGATGTACTAATCATTTTTAATGAACTATAGACTAATCAAACACCATATCTATATATAGGGTAGATGAGACCTACCTCGATATGGGTGGGTATAGACTAGATATGGGTGGGTCTATTTAGATTAACTCTATACTAATTAGATGAGACCAAGATGCCCATCTAGAAAAAGGGGGTGGGTATGTACTGATCAGATGGTAGATGAACTATAGAACATACTAGAATAGCATGCTTGCTTGCTATGAAGATACTAGTTTGGACCATTTGAATAGAAATTTATATGGCCAACTCCCAACACACAAATAGACATGTCAGGACTTTCATCTCCCACTGGCACATGGTGAACATTTCTCTATACAAGATCATCCTCACTAAGTTACATACGTAACATCACATCAAGATAATCTAAAGTAGCCTCCTCCCCCCTCTTCTTAATAGCCAAATAGATCAGATCCATAGGATGGAGATGGGCTAATTAAAATAGAGACTATGGGGTAGGGGCAAGGTATGGATAGTCAAGTGGCTATATAGCCTATATATCTATTTGGGGTGCCCCCTATCTATGTAGTTGGACTTAGATTATAGGGGTGGGGATGGGGGCCACCGTAGATAGATATAGATATATGGCCCAATATTTCTAGCTTCAGTTAGTAGATTTTGGGTTCAGTCAACTCTATATATCTCTCTGGGTTCATAGGAGCCCTATCTATCTATCCATCTATCTATATGGTTGGGTCACTAGATTTTGGGTTTGGAGGGCCCCTATCTATGTGGCTCAATCATTCTAGGTTCGGTCAATTAACTCAACTCTATCACTCCCCAATCCCTATCTATCTATATGGGTGGAAAGATAGAGCCCCAATCTATAGAGTTTTTTTTACCCTCTCTATATGTAGGATAGGAAACTAACTCCCATCTATATATATAAAACACATCCTATATATATATAAATAGGGGTTTCCCCCCCCTCCCCCCTCCCTCCCCCTCTATATAGATAGATATATAGATTGATTAAATATATATAGTTGGCACTCGAGAGATATCAATAGATAGAGAGATAGGTTGGCACTCGATTGCCATCTAATCTATATATGGATACATGATATCAAAGCACTCTATAGATATCACTTGAATAATGCCATATATATCTATTTGGCACTTGATTGATGGTCTATATAGATATATAGGGCCCTAGCCCCCATGCCCATATAGATAGATAAGATATATAGGAAGGGATTAGGGGGGCCAACCCTCTCCCATAGTGGTATATAGGGCCCTAGCCCCCAGATAGTATTTCTTACACTCAGGGCCAGTCCCCTATATAACTATCTAGCCCCAATCACCTTCTCACTCTCTAGTGCCCATATAGATAGATAGATAGATAGATAGATAGATAGATAGATAGATAGATAGATAGATAGATAGATAGATAGATAGATAGATAGATAGATAGATAGATAGGGAGGGGGTCCTAGCCCCTCTCTCACTATCTATGGCTGGTAACCCCAACCCACTCTCTAGTCCCCTATAGATAGATCCAATCCCCACAGTCTATTATAGAGTGAGTCTATATTTAGTTTCTATATGGGGTGCCAATGAAACTCTATTTATTGACTGCCCCTAAATAGAGATAGAGGTTAGATGAACCTATCTCTCTATATGGGATAGATAGGTAGGAACCCAACCATGAATCCAATCATATATGGTCCCTTATCTATAACTATAACTAGAACTATCCCTATCTAGATAATGGCATTGGCAGAGGGGGGCAATGGCTGTTAGGCCTATTTATAGACTAGGTGCTCAACTAACCCCATATAGATAGAGGGAAGTCAAGGCCTATCTATGGGGTGGGGAACTCAACCCCCACTAGATAAATAGTCACTCTCTATGGTGACTTGAAACATCTGTACATTTCAAGGTCTTCTCATTGGCCTCAGCTAGATATCTACATAGGGGGTACCCATATATTATCTAGATAGGGCCCAAATATAGGTAGGAAAATTTCATTTATGCCCTCAACTACCCCTACCCTATATATATGGTCTATGGAGGGTCCCTATTTATATAGGGGGTGGGTAGGTAGTGGCACATCAATGGAGTAGATATGGCCCCGCCCCTATGGATATAGGCCAACGAGAGAGAATTCTATCTATATCCATGTAGGCCATCAATACCAAGTCTAAAGATGGGTTGGGGGGTAGGGTAGTGTAGGGGGGGTGACTATCCATAGTTGACACTCCCCCAATGTTGATTAGATATATGGGTGAGTTCCTAAAGGCTTTGTCAATTGAGCTACACATACATGGATGCCTCCATCTATCCATCCATCCATCTATCATCTATCTATATGTGATACGACATGACTTAGAATATATATATTATATACATGATACACCTCTAACATATCAAATACTAAGCCTAATACTAAAGACTAAACTTTCATTCCCACCTACCTTTACAACCATCTCACCCACATCTTTTATCTCTAGTTGAGCATCTTATTTCTCTTTAGTCAAGGATGCACCCATTCATACCAATTCATATTACATGTATTAGGTTAGGTTGATATCAGGCCAGTCACTCTTTAGTTGGGAGTGATCTATCTATACACCCCCTAGATAATGGTGGGTATAGGTCTCACAGGCCCCAGATAAATATATTTTACTCAACTGCCTAGATAGTCGAGGGTTATATATGGTAGATGGGGAGGGTTTAGTTTATTGCTTGAGCCCTATATATCTATTCTATTTGAGGCACCCAATAACCTCTATCTAGGAAAGCACCCCAAGATATGGAGAGGCCCTCTATCTATTCTATGTATCCACCCTCCCTACTAACACTAGCTAGCTTAGGGATCCTCACTAGCTATCCACTAGACTGATAAATAGTGTTCACCAACCTCCCCCTACTCTACTCTCCACTAGATTGATTCCCTACCAACAATCTTGACTCATCTAGATTCCCCTCTTATTCATATACATAAAGATTAGTCTAGCCTATAGATATATATGGCTAGCCCATATGGATGGACAAGTGACAAGACCCTGAGAAGGGCCGATCAAGTCATTGATCATAAATCTAGCCCATACCCATATATATGTAATCTCTAATATCTAGGTGAGAATTGATATAGATCAAGGGGAATCTCCCTACCTTGCCTATTTATATATGGGGATGTAGATGGGTGTCCATCTATCATCTATATGGGCTAGATTTATGAAAAACTTGTTGATCCCCTATAGATATGGTGAGTAGAATCTCCCTACCCTACCCTCTATATAGATAGAGATGGAGATGGAGATGGGGTCACTTGTCCATCCATACAAGCTAGATTCATGATCAATGAGGACATCCCCTATAGATATATGGGGCACTCCCCCACCCATATAGATCTATCTGGGGAGGGGGTAGTGTAGATATCTAGATGGGGACATTGAGCATCCCCATAGATAGGGTTGGCCCCTATCTATGGGTGGCTAGATAGAGATAGAGATAGAGTTGGGGGAGGGGCAACCTCTATCTATATAGGAGGCCATTGGCCTATCTATGTCAAGGGAGACTCTCTGTCTAGATTTTAGTCAACACTAACCCCTTGATCCCATAGAGAGAAATTGCCCTATCCCCTATCTCTTTAGGCACTCTATCTATATGGGGTCAAATTGACTACTAGTTAGTATGGTCTATGGTATGGTGGTCACTCACTAGACTACACTAGCCAGTATAAAGTGGATTACATTCATCCAAAGATAGATATAGGGGAGTGTCATCAGTTCATCAAAATAGATTGATTGAATCCCATCCCATCAAATAATTTCATATTGATGAATATATACATAACATGATCTGATCTGATCTGACTTGATTTGATTTGATCTAATCTTTATGTAATATAATGTTTAAAATCTATGTTCCAGTCTAAGATTGATGATTGATTTTGGGTGAGCACCGAATAGACATATATTATATATATATTTCTATTTCTATATATATATATATAGTATAGACAATCTAATCTTTTGTATTATAATACAATATATACATGTAAAGAGATGGATGCAGTATTTATAGGCAAACAATCTATATGAGTTGAGGTGAGGGGGATGGATAGACTATAGATAGATGGGGGGCTCTAGTCTTCTATAACTAAGCTAGGCCCAGCCTAGCTATATACTCTAGCTCTATAGACATAGATATAGAGTGCCCGATCAACTCTATCTATATGGGCAGGGGCAATCAATAGCCATCTAGATCTATCTATGGTTGCCAAGGAGAAATATGGGTAGTAGAGTGCCTATTTATGTTATCTATCCATATGGACTGGGGACTGTCGGCCTTATCTCTACTCACTCCATATGGGATGGAGGGGGGATGGGCCATCTAGATATGGGGTTGATGTAAGACACTCTATCTATAGTGGAGTGAAATGAAGTGAAATATTTCTTTCCTATCTAGATAGTCTATCCATAATCAGATCTAGTCCCCCTCCCCCCCCATATATCTTATCTTAGAGAATAGAGAGATGAGATATATATGGGGTGGGTGGTTATGGTTGATCTATCTAGATGGAGATGGAGATGGTGGGAATGAATGATGATGGGGAAATAGGGGTTTAATAGAATCAATATGTCTATGTGCCTCAGGGGATATGGGGTTATTGGAAGAAACTCTATCGGTATTGGTATTATTTCAACTCTAACTTGAGGGGAAGGATCACTCTTCTATCTATATAGATCTAGTAGCTCTACACCTTCTTAGCTAAAGCCTGGGTCAGGTAGAGACAGAGACTAGTGGGAATGGTATTCAATAGGACTTTCCCTCTTCATACTCCTACTCCCTATCTTATATATCTAAACTCTTGGTGAAAATCAGAATCAATGCACTACCCACCCCCATCTCCCCATCTATATGTCTATCTACACCAAGTTGAAGGAATTAGGCTTCTCTAGTCAAGGCCCTCCATATGGAGTTTTTCTTCCCAGATTTGGGGAATTCGACCAATGCCACCCAATAGTTTATATTACCTATATACTATGGGGGGCATGGTATATAGATAGAGATAGAGTTTATTGGAATTGGCATGGTCTCTATTTTCTTGGACCCCATATATATATACTAATCTATATGGGTGGGGGTGGATCTATCTATAGGGGATATCTAAACTCAATGTCGAGGATACATCCAGAGTAGATATAGATGTGAATGTGAATATGAATAGGGATGGGGTAGGGCTCAAAAGGGCTAATGTGTTGAGAATATATTTTTATCTCTATCCAATTAGAATTAATATATATAGAAGAGTGCTCACCATGATCTAGATCTAGATCTATAAGCTCAACCAGTTATAGAGAGTCAAGAGAGATAAATTAGATTGGATGGATGAATGGAGAGATAGATGGGTAGGGTCAACCCCCTCTCTTAGGACCCCTATATATAGATATGGCATAGGGATAGGCTTAGATAGAATATGCAGCCGATCTTGACCTATATCTATTAAATATGCCATGGGGGGGCTGAGGCCCATCTATAGATAGATATAGAGAGGACTAAATTAATATAGAGTCTAGGGTACCCCCATCTATATGTAGATAAGGGTGATGGGGGGCCAACCACATCACATCACATTACATCACATCTATTTTTGCTTGGCCGAGGCCCTAGATATATGGTGCTAGCAGCCTCTATATAGAGAAGAGAGTTGGGGCTATAGAATTTATAGTGTCTTCTCAGGAGATCCATCTAGAGAGTGGGCCCCTATCTCTACTCCCCCATCTTGATATGGGGGTGGGGTTGATAATTCTATTTAGACTCTCTAGTTATCTATCTTAGGGATTTGGATGGGGTGGGTCTATTAATATATCGATAGGGGCAAAATCAATTGAGTGCCCCACATAGAGTTTAGTTGGCCCTCCCCTTCCTCCCCCTCTAAGTTTCATTTTGATCTATAGGCTGTGAGGCCTATCTAGTGTAGCCCCCTCTTCTAGGCCCCTATATATATAGGCAAGGCAATCACTCATGTCACATATATAATAAATAGATTGCTAGCTAGAACTAGAGTCTCATTTAATTCATTTCATAGAGATTAGAGTCTAGGTGCTCTCTAATATACAAGTTGAGTTTAAATAGGGAGGTAGAGGTAGAAGTAGAGGGGCCAGTTATATCTATTCTCTATAGTGGAGGCCATCAAAGTGGAGTGTAGGAGCTTTTCCATCTATTGTATATGGTTTCTCTATCGATCGAGAGAGAGTCGAGTCCCCCATACTATATAGATATAGATATAGATATAGATAGTGAGATAAATAGTGATAGTGATATAGATATAGAAGGGGTGCCTTCTCTCAATTGATGATATTATGTAGATACATACCAACCTCTGTGGTTTGGTTAGGAGACTATCTACTCTCTATGGGGATAGCATTTAGTTTATATAGAGATAGAGGGGCCCCTCTCTCTCTATATATGAGGAGTTTCTTTGCCCCCCCTATATAGATCTAGATCTACCATATATAAATTAGATTAGATAGGCCCAAATAGATATATATGGCTTGGGGGGAGGTCCCCCCCTCTCTATATATATGGGGAGTTTCTTTGGCCCCCCTATATAGATCTAGATCTAGATCTGCTATAGATAGATTAGATAGGCCTAGATAGATATCTAGGGCTTGGGGGTTGGGGCCCTATATATCTTTCTTATCTTGAGTGACTTATCTTATCTATCTAGGAAATCAATGGGGGTTCTCTCTCTTCTCCATCAATCAAGAGGAGATCAACTCTCTTAAAACAAGCTATATATATATGGGGGGTTGGAAAGATATATAGGGCACAACAAACTCTCCTATCTATAGTCCAAAAAAATTGAATATATAGATATCAATTGGGCACTTCCCCATATATAAATAGGCCACCAATCTATTATTCATGGTAACCCCCCAACTACCTACCATATAGTAGGCCCACTAGATGAAGAGAAAAGAGAATAGAGGGACAATTTAGAGGAGCCCCTCTCTCTATGGGTTCTCTCATGGGATCCCAATCACTATATGGTGGGATAAAACCACAGGGATTAGATCAGATCAGATCAAATCTATATAGATAGGAGGGGATGGGATGGGTGGATAGATGGGCAGATGATAGGCAATGAAGCCATGGCCCTCACTCTAACTTCATATATGGGCTAAAGGTAATGAATTTATGGCCCTTAACAACCTATATCTATTGTTATCTTGGGAAGCTGAGGGGAAGGGTACTGTAGACACCAAAATCGTGTCGACTCCCTTGGTCACTCCCCATCTTATTCTTCTTCACCTATTTAACCGTTGTCGATCACTTGTTCCACCAACCTTGACCCTGGCAGCATGTAACAATGAGCACAGAGCTAAAGCTAGACTCTATCCCCATTATGCATCTACCGACGACGGTCTTTACCCAGCCGATGTCACCGACGTTGGTCACTTATCGGCTGACGTCGATCACCTTGGCATTATCCATTATCAGTTATCATTCGGTTTCTCGAAACGGTTGACGAACCGTTTCTAAAACCGTCCCTCGCCTTCATCAACCTCTGCCAACCATTTGAGACCAGACCCCAAATGCTATCCTGAACGCTATTCGAAATGCTGATCAATCGAACCCTGAGCAATCATCAACCTGCAAACTCCGTCATCAACACTCTCGGCATCAACCCACTCTCGGCATCAACCAATCTGCATTCAATCCAGCACCATAACTATGGCTTTCATCGTGTCTTCTGGCAGGTAAGTATTTATTCTGTTTATTTTATTTCTTCCTTAGTTATTATTTATCAGTTCTATTATCCCGACTCTATTCAGACCCAGCATCCCTCGTTTACATCCCTATCCCTGTCCCGACTCTCTCAGACCTTGCCCAGACCCTGTCCCGACTCTCCCAGACCCTGTCCCGAACCTGTTCAGACTTTTTTAGAACCCACCCCTACCGACGCCGGTCACTACCCCGACCGACGATGGCACCTTAACCGACGTCGGCACCTTCTCAGACCGACGCTGGCATAACAGAGACCGACGCCGGTGACTGTGTAGAACAGTGCTGCATATCAGGTACGCATTTTATTTTCTGTCATTTATTTTTGTCATTTGATCTTTTATTATCTACTTTCATCCAAAATTACACTTTTTATCAGTGGGTTGATATCCTTTTAGGGAGTCTTCATACTTTCGGGATCGAGCGTTCGCCTGACAACCCACCATATCTTTGACTAACATCTTTCTGTGTTTTAGTCTCTTTTTCGCAGGTGTCATTCCTCCACAGCCAAAGAGGAGAATCTTCCAACGTCTAATTTCGGTGCGCTCAACTTTATCAGGTACTTCTAGCCTTAACCTTTTATTTCAGTTTCTTATTTCTTCTTTGAATGTAGAAAGCAATTTTGCATAGAAACATTCTGGCACGCCCGGTGGGACCCTAGGTCCTCCTTGGGTTCTTTCTTTCTTTCTTTCATTTAGGCGCATTAGGTTTCTTCCTTTTCGCCTCCTTTTGTCTCTTCTTAAACGACATCATAAGTAGAACTAAAACGAACATTTCTTTCTTGCACTTTTAGACTAGCTAAACTCATATTCTTCAACTCTTTCTCCATTCGTCTTCATACGAACAAACATTTCGACTTGGACATTAAAACACTTTGCATTCATTTCTGTTTGCCTGCATCTTTTAGACCACACATAGTAATTAAACCGCATATTGAATTAATCTAGATCACTTCATGTTACACGACCAAACCACCTGCACAAAACAAACATTTTAACTTACCTGAGACAAGGCCTGACTGGGATTTCATCTCCCAGCGGATACCTTACCCGTCCTGGTGACCCTACTTGGATTTCATCACCAAGGGGGAAGCCCACTCCGTTCTCTGGCAGAGTATAATCTCTAGGCGAGGTATATCTTGGCTAAGCGAAACCAGCTAACCACTGGAATCGTGAAGTGAGGGGAGCTTGCTCCTTAGCACCAAGCCACGTACCAGACCCTAACACAGACTTCTTGAGCACCATAACAATAACCCGAAACCTTCCATAGACTGCTTCTTCTAGGACCTGACTCACAAAGCCAATCTTCCTCTACACACATATTCTAAGGCATAAGCCACTGTAATCCTAATAATTTACTTCTAGGGTTTTAGGATCTGCTTGTGTCTTCATCTTTTTGGTTCTTATCTGCTTGTTTGAGCTCGTGAGGACATTCTTCCTTGCCTTGAATGGTTCTGACTCGTAGCCAAGCCAAGGCTCTAGTCGATCACGCGAGGCATCATCCTCTTCCGTCTACCCCGCCTACAACCAACCCTATAATGGAGTTCAACTCGAAAATTGAAAGAACTCCTACCAGACCATCTCCGACCCAAACACCTATTATCCCAAAAGGGGACCAAGATTTCGCATGATTCTTGGACCTCAATACCGCAGCCTTGCAATACTATCTCGCGAATAGCCGAACACGAGACTCCTCGGGCAATCCAATCTATGGAATGCCGACTTCTCTCCTCGAAACTGTAGTCATATCAATGGCATCCGTAGTCCAACCCTTAGATACCCAGGCTGTTACCTCAAACAATGACCAACCTCTTACCAACCATCCAAGTGTGGCTTCTCCTTCCATCGTTGGGCCCACTTTCGCCGGGGTTTCGGCCCCCAATCAATCTCAGTCCACTCAACAACTTTCTACCCCCTTTCAAAACTTGGTCGTCTCCATTCCGCCTACCCTTACTCCTATCAACACTAGCGTGGATACCCATCCATTGGCCCATGTTACCTCTAGTCAACCTCCCATGACCACATCAAACCTAGCCATGTCTTCTATCCAACCATCCTTAGTCACTTCTTCTGTCCCTACGACTAGTCATCCGTACGTTGCGCCCTTATTGGTACAACCGACTACGTCGTATACCTCTTCCAGCCTCTTTCAAGCGCCTTACAATCTAGGAGGCGCTCCACCCGCCAATCCGTCAGTAGATATTATCAAGATGCTGATGGATAAAATGTCCAACCTAGAGACCTCCGTTACCGGCTCGCGCAATACTCTCTCGTATGAACAAATCTGCAACGAGCCCATCCATCCTTCCGTCCCCATCAGACCATATCCTAGCCAGTGGGAACTTCTTAAGTTTTCTCATTTCCAAAGCAAGGAAGACCCACAACAACATTTACGAGCATTCAAACATGCCTGTTACCTTATCACCCACGACGATGCGTTGCTCTTACGCATGTTTCCCATGTCTCTCTCAGGTGCTGCACTTGATTGGTACAGCTCTCTTCCCAGCCACTCCATCCTCACGTTCACTCAGCTGGCCCAGCTCTTCCTCGATCATTTCTCCATCAATATCACCAAGAAGGTCTCCATCACAGACCTCTATTCTATCCGCCAGTTTGAGGATGAATCCATTGCTGGTTTCGTCGCTCGGTGGAGGGGCCTTATCAATCAACTTTCATTTTCCTTACCCCAGCCTGAGCTTATTGAACTTTTCTCTCAAGCCTGTGCTAAACATATTTCTTCTACCTTGAGGGTTTAAACCTTCCGCACTTTTGACGAAGCCTTCACGATGGCTCGTAAACTTGAGTTACATGCCGTTGAGGAGAATAAAGTCAAGTTGCGAAGTAAGAATCCCAACTCCAAAACCAATGACCCCTCTTCTAAGCCTTCTTCGTCCAATTCTAAATCTAAAACTTCAGCAAATGCTATGGTTGTTAGATCTTCTTCCTCTTCACCTTCAACTAATCAATCTGAACCATCCACATCTATGAGCGCCACTCGTCAATTTCAGTAGAGATACATACAGCAACAGTTTACTCCACTTGGAGAATCATACGCGTCCGTGCTAGAAAACCTCATCAAACAAGGGGCCATCAATCTCCCTCAGATCCGACCTCCACCACAATTTGATCCCTCATGCACCATCCCTGCATGGTATAGGGAGAATGACTTCTGTAACTACCACCGTGTTAAAGGTCATGACACAGGTAACTGTAAAACCCTTAAAAACATAGTCCAAGACATGTTGGAAAAGGGTGACCTCATCCTCGACAATCCTAATGCCCCTCCTAATCAGGGTATCGATATTTTCAAACAACCGTTTCCCAATCATCCACCAACCCAAAACAACGTCCAGACCTTGACTGACAATACCCATGAACATAATATTCAAACAGTCAATACGGTCTCGCCCCTCATTTCTAACCAACCCCAAGAGGTGAGTTCATCCATTAGTCCATCACATGTGGATGAACCTCTTTCTCTGGCTAGTTCTCCCTCAACTTCTCTCATTTTGGAGGACGCCTCGACCTTACCAGCACCGCCAGTTTCACCATCTTCCTTCTTGCTGCCCATGGAGGACCCAACCTTTCCTACTCCTCGACCACAAGTGGAGGGCACTATCATCCCTGCCCTTTACCCGCTTGAGGAGCTTCATTCTCCAGTTTCTTCTCCACCCAGGGAAGAACCTATCTCTCCTTCGTCTCCAACCAAACATGAACCTGTTACGACTTCACCATGCTTTGGACCCGAGACTACTACATTCATCTCACCTTCAGTCCCACAACCATCGGCATCTTCTCAAGAGCCTAAACCTCATCCCGTATCTTCTCAGCCATTTTCCCGACTAGTGGAGAGACTCGAACTTCTCCCTTCTAGGAAAGTGGAACATCAAGGATTGTGGGACCGTCTCACAGCTCTTCAACAAGCCCGAGCCCTCTCATCTCATGCTGCTAATCCTCCCATGATGGAACCTCCTAAGACTATCAACAAAAATCCGATCTCCACTTCCAAACCGTCTACATCTTCATCAACTTCATCAAAACCAAAACCCTCATCTACTCCGCCTAAACCTATCAAATCGCTTGGCGTTTGCCCCGTCTCCAACCTCACTCATCCACAAGTGAAGGTGGACTTAACCCAAACTTCAACTAATAGTAATCTTCAACCTAAATCACAAAAGACTGCCAAACCACAGAGGTGAACGCCTCCTCTTCCGTCACCATTGCCCTCCATTTTGGGCCCGCATCCTTCAACCTTAACCCGAGTCCTTCTCGCTCCAACCTCTAACCAAAACTGGTTGCCTCCTTTACTTCCTTTACCTACCACTAGCCTACCCTCTCCCAAAAGGGCGATACCTCTCATGAAGAGTGTACTGTCTCAACCTGTCATCGCACCATCAACCCAGAAGGTGGTATGAAAACCCCCTCTCGTTTCACCCAAGCAAAAGTCACCAACATTGCATACATCGATGAGCACGGATCCTTTAGTGGGTTCATACTCTTTAATCTTGCAATGACTTTTGCAAACTTCTAGCATAACTCTTCCACCGATCAAGCCTTTCCAACCTCTCAGGTCTAAACCTTCCTGGTTCGACGACACGAAGATCTGTTTATATCATCGTACACCAAGACATGACACCAAGACTTGCTGTGCCCTCAAGGCTGTCATTCGCCGTTATCTGGAGAAAGACACTCTTCTCTTTGAGGACACTTTCGACCACCCCCTGACTCCTTCTCATAAACCTTCCACCTCTTCAAATCCATCCACATCTCATCAACCAGTTACAACCCCTTCATCATCTTCACCTCCCATCTTTGAAATCAATGCCATTCACATCACCACTAGGTCACAGAAGGACAAGGTGAAAGAAAAAGCCGCCATTCCTTGGACCTACCCTTTTGTCAATCCACCTCAACCACCTAAGCCTAAGATTTCTATCCTTGGCGCACCTCAACCCTCCTCTTCTTCTTCTTCTTCTGGACCAATCCACGACTCCATGTTGAAACAGCTTCACCAGACGCCTGTGAAGATGTCCCTCTATGATCTTATCCAAACCTCGCCCCAACATCGTCAGGCCCTCATCCAAGCCCTATAGGCAGTGGAGGTCTAACCCGAGGATCCCCAACCACTTGCTACCCTTGTCCACTCCTTAGCCCCTATCGCCTCCATAACATTCAGCGATTCTGAGATTCCCACATCCAACGCAGAAGATCAGGACGCCGCCCTCTTCATCACTGCCTATATAGATCAGACACACATTAAACGCATTATGATCGACGGGGGCGCTAGCATCAACATCATCTCCACCCATGCCTTTGATCAGTTGGCTCTTCCCAAGAATTGCGTCTCCAAAACTGATGTGATCTTGCGCTCTTTCAATGACACTACTGCCATGACCATTGGCACAGTCATCCTTCATATCCGCGTTGGTCCACGCACAGTCCCAGAGCTCTTCTACATCATCGAAGGAGAGTTCCAATACAACATCTTATTGGGTCGACCCTGGATCCGCGCCATGTCCTGTGTCCCCTCCACCCTGCACCATTGTGTGAAGTTTGAACATGACAAACAAGTCCACACCATTCTCGCTGACCCTTCACCTTTCAAAACATGCAACACCACCTACCGTCCAAACGATGTCTTCATTCCTATCAAGCCATCAACCTCGGCACCACCTCCATCCACAGAAGCTTCGACCAGTTCACAATAGGCGGTTGCCCTTACACCTCCCCTTCAAGCAACAACCACTGACCCCATGGAAGACGTCTTCCAAAGACTTTCATTGGGAGAATATCGCTTGCTAGCTTTAGACATGTTCCAAACTCCACAAGAGTATGGACGCCTTCATCACAGCCCCAGCTACAACCATCGGATCAGGATGATCATACCTTATGGTCCCCCTCACCTCTGCACCAACCTCATCTATGGAGGGCTTAATCAAGCTCCTACTAACGGTAATCCTCTTTCTTCACCTCAACCTTTCACATTAGATTTCTCATTTCTTGGCAACCCCGCCTTTGCACACACTTACTTTACAGGTGTGCATGGAAGGGTTTTGGTTTTGGACGCTATGAGCAGGGCTCCCATCAGCCTATCCAACCGCTCAATGATGATGACGCCAAGAAACGGTATGGTCTGGGATATCATGACCCCACTCAAGACCCTGTAGCCCTTTATCCTGAACCAATCCTTAACCAATCTCCTCCACACTCGCCTGTTTCGCCACCTTCACCTACGGAGTCAGTGGTTTCCATTCCTCCTAGTTTTTTTTTTTTTTCATAAACACCATCCGTCTGGACCCCTTGACTTATCAGCTCAATGGGGTGTCCAAATCTCTCCCTCTCATTCTTCCCAGCATGATCGAAGATGAGTCGGCAACCATCCACACTGTTTATTGCGTTGACGATGATGCCATTCTTTCTTACATGGGTGCTGATGATTCTTTTATCCAGCGCTCCCTCCCTTCTGAGACCCAGGTTATGTTAAATGAATCAACCATTGACATCAACCTTCCTTCTTCTGATGTTCCTCATGTCTTAAAGATTGGCCAATCTTTAGACGCTCAGGAGTAGCTTGACTATACCCATTTCCTCTCCGACCATAGCAAGGCCTTTGCCTGGACTTACAGTGATATGCCTGGCATCGACCCCACCATCGTTACCCATAACATTGTCACCAAACTAGAGGCTAAGCCTGTCAGGCAAAAGCTTCGAAAGATGCATCCTCGCGTTGCCCTCCTTGTTAAAGAGGAGCTTCAGCGCCTCCTTTCTGTCTCCTTCATCCAGCCCATCGACTATCCACAGTGGGTCTCTAACATCGTCCCAGTCACCAAGGCAACTGGGGGGATTTGGATTTGCACAGACTATCGCGACCTCAACTTAGCCTGTCCCAAAGATGACTTTCCTCTTCCTAACATTGACCAGCTTGTTGATCTTACGGCCGGCCATGAGATGTTATCTCTTATGGACAGGTTTTTAGGATACAATCAAATCTTGATCGCTCTGGAAGATCAGCACAAGACTACTTTCATCACCCCATGGGGGACTTTTTGCTATCGAGTCATGCCTTTCGGCTTGAAGAACGTAGGCACCACTTATCAGCGTGCCATGACCTACATTTTCCATGATCTCCTCCACAAAATCATGGAGGACTATGTGGATGACCTGCTCGGCAAATCCAAGCTTCGCTGTGACCATCTGACCATTCTCAACATCATCTTTTCTCGTCTTCTTCAGTACCATGTTCGTCTTAACCCCAAGAAATGTGTTTTTGGGGTCCTCTCTGGCAAGCTTCTCAGCTTCATTGTTTCCTTTCATGGCATCGAGATAGATCCCGCCAAGATTCGTGCTATCCTCGAAATGCCTCCCCTGACTAATCTCAAGCAGCTTTGCAGTTTGCAAGGCAAGCTCCAGTCCATTCGTCGCTTCATCTCGCAGCTTTCTGACTGCTGTCAACCTTTTCATCATCTCCTTAAGAAGGACATCATTTTTACATGGGATAAGAACTGTCAAGAGGCTTTTGAAGCCTTAAAATGCTATCTGGTCTCTCCACCAGTCCTCATTCCACCTAAAGATGACCAACCCTTCTACCTTTATATCTCAGCCACTCACCATTCGTTAGGTGCCATGATCGCGCACCGAGACGAGCATCACCGTGAGCAAGCCGTCTATTACATCAGCCGAACACTGGTCGACTATGAAACTCGGTATACCCATATCGAGAAACTCTGTTTGGCATTAGTCTTTGCTGCTACTAAGCTTCGCCATTATCTTCTCAGTCACAAAACCTTTGTCATCACCCACACCGACCCTCTCAAGTATATGCACTCCAAGCCATATCAAAATCAACGTATGGTTCGGTGGCTCATGCTGCTTGCTAAGTTCGATCTCGAATTCATCCAGTAGAAATCTATCAAGGGGCAAACCATCACTGATCAACTAGCAGATGCCCCTCTTCTTGACAATCAACCTTCGCAGTGTGAATTCCCTGATGAGTCTATCGCTGCACTTTCCTCCGATGACACCACCTATCAGATGACTATGTTCTTTGACGGTTCCAAATGTCAACTAGGTGGGGGTGCTGGGGTTATTCTCATTCCATTCGAAGGAGAGCCCATGCCTTTATCTTTTAAGATCGACTTTGATTGTACCAATAATATGGCCGAATACGAGGCCTTAATTTTGGGACTTCAGACCACCCTCTCTCTCAGCATCAAGTCCATCAATATCTTCGACGACTCATAGCTCGTCGTCAATCAGGTCAACGGTTCATACCTCTGTAAAAATGACATTTTGCAAAGGTACAAAAATCGTGCTGACATTCTCCTTGCATCTTTCGATCATTTCCTCCTACAGACTGTTCCTCGATCCACGAATAAGTTTGCTGACACTATGGCTTCTCTCGCTTCTCATATCCCATCTTCCTCATCTGCATCCAGACTTTTTGTCACGGTGCATCGTGTGCCATTGCCTTCATATATCTCTCCTCACATTCATCATGTCAACACTATAGACCCAAGCCCACAAGATGCTTGGTATAAGCAACTTGTAGACTTCTTATCTTTCTCTGTCATTCCTCCCAACCTCTCTAGTAATGCACGACGAGCTTTTATCAAGCATACTGCTCGCTATACCATGCTAGGGGGTCTTCTCTATAAGCGAGGCTTTGACGGCCTCCTTCTTCACTGTCTCACCTCCACTGAAGCATCTCAAGCCATTCAACAAGTCCACAACGGGATTTGTGGCAGACATTTCAGTGGGAATTCGTTGCCAAGCACATCCTTCGTCTGGGCTATTATTGGCCTTCCCTTCATCAAGACTGTAGCGACTATGTTCGGCGTTGCATCAAGTGTCAGCAGCACTCTAACTTGCTTCATCTCCCCAGTCACGCCTTACAAATTGCTCAAGATTTCTGGCCTTTTTCTCAATGGGGTTTAGATCTCATCGGTGAGATTAATCCTCATTCGTCTCTTCGTCATCAATCCATCATCACAACCACTGAATATTTCACCAAGTGGGTGGAAGCCATTCCTCTCGTTTCCACAAAAGCCGACAAGATCGTCGACTTCATCAACACCCACATCATCTATCATTTCGGTGTCCCTCATAAAATCATCACCGATAACGGCAAGTCCTTTAAAAACAAAACTGTCCAAAAGCTATGTGACTCCTTCGGCATCAAACTTAGTTTCTCTTCGCCTTACTACCCATAAGCAAATGGGCAGGCCGAGGCTTCTAATAAAATTCTCACCAAAATTCTCATGAAAGTGGTCAGTGACACAGGCAAGGATTGGCACATTCACATTCCCTTCGCTTTGTGGGCTTACCGCACTAGCATCCGAACCTCTACGGGTGCTACCCCTTTTTCTCTCGTGTACGGAATAGAGGCTGTCTTACCTCTCGAAGTATAGATCCTGTCTCTCCACATTTCTCTACATGATATCCTTTCCAACGATGACTTTCGTCAAGATCGCTTAGCTCAACTTGAGTTACTTGACGAACGCCGTCTTGCTGCCCTTAATCATCTCCATGTCTATCAACGTTGCATCAAACACACCTATGACAAAAATCTGCGAGAACGAGATTTCAACATCAGAGACCTCATCCTCAAAGAGAATCAACACATGACCAATATGGAGCAAAGTAAATGAGGCAAGTTTGCTCCTAATTGGCTCGGACCTTTTATTATCACGCACAAGTATGGATCAGGGACTTATCGTCTGTCTTCTCTTGATGGACGCCCAGAACCTGAGCCTCTTAATGCGTTGCATCTGCGACCGTTCTACTGCTAGTCGAGTACTCGTCCACTTAACACTTAACTTGAGCTCCTCCCTTGAGCAATCCCCGTCCTCTTAATCCTACCTCCTTTCAACCCTATTCCTCTTAACAATTCCTATAACCCTTTTATGCGGTATGGATGCTTTGTCCTCATAAAAGGGAGTCCTTGACCTTCTATAATCTTGTCCATGACTCACATTTCTATAAAAACAAATCAAGATGTCAAAACATATCCATGGTCACTATATCAATATCAAAATCAAACAAACAGACTGCTCCCTCGAAGGACAGCTGTACTATCATTGCTATAATAAATAGACTGTTCCCTCGAAGGACAGCTATTCAAAAGCCTTTTTATTAAACAAAAATCTAGACCACTCCCTCGAAGGATGGCTATGACTAATCTGGCAATAAACAGCATTATTTTAGAAGCTTCCCGCATTGATCAGCTTTACAACCTGACCACCAAACAAACGACATCTCTATGCAGGCTTCCCGCATTGATCAGTCTGCGCCAAAAAAAAAAATTGAATAAGTCATGGACTTGACTTATAGTTGTCTCAGGGTCTCCTATAAAAAGGGGCAAAGTTATCTTTGCACTTAAAACGGGTTACCCTTCTTCCTCCTCCTATCACCCACTCAAGGGACTTCAAGCTCACTTTAATGTCGAAGTGATTCGATTACCGCTCTAACATAACCACGGTCAACGACGTCACGCATGAATGGGGCTCTTGGTTCTCATAACCCCTATCTATGCTATCTTTTTGGTCCTTGTCAATGAAAGAGCAATATGCTTTTCACTTCTTCTACACTTTGGTCACATTCACCTTCATCACTTGTCAATTGACTCAACTCAAACCATCAACCTGACCTAGCCTATTCACCCTAGTTTCTATGGACACCAATACACATGGAAACTATCGACCTGCCACAATTTATGTTCAGCATAAACCAATACTTGCTGAAGCATAAATAAACCTCAATTCATTTTTAGCATACATCCATCACGAATATGGAATATTGCTAGGGATGAAAAACCCCTCAACCAATGTTGCAGAATACACCATTTGGAAAAGACTGCAACACCTTTTTTTTCCTCATCATTTCATCCAATCATCGACCAATCTATCAACCATTTTAACCACCTGTCTACCACTCAGACGCTTGGTCTGAACTACATTGGTCTGAGGCCCTATCACCAGGGCTATGTAGGCAGCACTCAGTTGACATGGGGTCTTTTGAGGTTAGCTCGACCATTCTCGTTTGTTCGTCTCTCTGATGGACAAACCTTCTTTCCTTCTTTTAACCATAATCTTGTCCCTGACCATGACCCATTTTATCCCTTTGACCCTCCCTCCCTTCTAGGGAGAACTACATTGGCCTGAGGCCCTATCACCAGGGCTATGTAGGCAGCACTCAGTTGACATGGGGCCTTCTGGGGTTAGCTCAGCCACATCCTTTCGTCCATTCCTCCCCTCGACCACCAACCATTGGAGATCATGCCTATCTCCGCTGACCTCGACTACTTCCAAGACATTGTTGCCTTGGTTGTTTTTGCATGTATGCTAAATCATGACTAGTTAGCAGAATTGTGCACAGACCTTTTTTGGACCCTCACAAGTATAGGATCGCAAACCGGTTGATCTGCACTACTTGTGGCTTTTTCGTGTTTCTAGGAGCACTTCCTGAGCCTGGGATACCTGGAACACGACAACCATTTGGAGCTTCAGCTTAGATTGAGTGACCCGATCAGCAGATGACTAAATGCTGGGGCCCAATTATTTCAATTTTGGCACTCCTCGACCCTTGACCTGCAACACTTTTGACCTGACCATCTCGTGCAGTGGTATGCACGCAATCACGCCTTTTACAGCATTCACCCTCCCTCCTTTTTCATCCACTCTTTGTCAAATCAGCACCCGATTCTCGGTTCCCTTCCCTCGACTCCTGCTTTGAGGGGGAATACCTCATCCATAATCAGGGCAACCTATCTGCTTCCTATTTTTGTCTTGTAGTTCATTTGAATAACCAACAAGATGAAATTAACCTTATCCCTCACCTGGGGCAATCACTCCTATTTTTGTCTTGCAGTTCGTCAGAACAACCAACAAGACAAAAAGGGGCAAATGTAGACACCAAAATCGTGTCGACTCCCCTGGTCACTCCCTGTCTTATTCTTCTTCACCTATTTAACCCTTGTCGATCACTTGTTCCACCAACCTTGACCCTGGCAGCATGTAACAATGAGCACAGAGCTAAAGCTAGACTCTATCCCCATTATGCATCTGCCAACGACGGTCTTTACCCAGCCGATGTCGCTGACGTCAGTCACTTATCGGCCAACGTCGGCAATCCTATCGACGTCGGTCACCTTGCCGTTATCCGTTATCAGTTATCATTCAGTTTCCCGAAACGGTTGACGAACCGTTTCTGGAACCGTCCCTCGCCTTCATCAACCTCTGCCAACCATTCGAGACCAGACCCCAAATGCTATCCTGAATGCTATTCGAAACGCTGATCAATCAAACCCCGAGCAATCATCAACCTGTGAACTCTGACATCAACACTCTCGGCATCAACCCACTCTCGGCATCAACCAATCTGCATTCAATCTGGCACCGCAACTATGGCTTTCATCGTGTCTTCTGGCAGGTAAGTATTTATTCTGTTTATTTTATTTCTTCCTTAGTTATTATTTATCAGTTATGTTATCCTGACTCTGTTCAGACCCAGCATCCCTCATTTACATCCCTATCCCTGTCCCGACTCTCTCAGACCTTGCCCAGACCCTGTCCTGACTCTCCCAGACCCTGTCCCGAACCTGTTCAGACTTTTTTAGAACCTGCCCCTACCGACACCGGTCACTACCCCGACCGACGACGGCACCTTAACCGACATCGGCACCTTCTCAGACCGATGCCGACACAACAGAGACCGACGCCGGTGACTGTGCAGAACAGTGCTGCATATCAAGTACGCATTTTATTTTCTGTCATTTATTTTTGTCATTTCATCTTTTATTATCTACTTTCATCCAACATTAGGCTTTTTATCAGTGGGTTGATATCCTTTTAGGGAGTCTTCATACTTCCGGGATCGGGCGTTCGCCTAACAACCCACCATATCTTTGACTAACATCTTTCCGTGTTTTAGTCTCTTTTTCGCAGGTGTCATTCCTCCACAGCCAAAGAGGAGAATCTTCCAACGTCTGATTTTGGTGCACTCAACTTTATCAGGTACTTCTAGCCTTAACCTTTTATTTCAGTTTCTTATTTCTTCTTTGAATGTAGAAAGCAATTTTGCATAGAAATAGGTACACCCGCTAGGTGAACATACCCCAGGTAGATATAGATGAGCATTCCTCTCTCCTAATGCCTCCTAAATAGATATATGGGCCTCTACCAATAAAGTATGGGTGGGGAGAGGGACCCTTTCTATCTATATATGTACTCTATATGGCAATAAATCTAGATTGAGGTGTGAGTGATAGTGAACCACCCCTCTATATATAGATGATAAATGGTGATGGACATATCTATGCTCTACTTGAGAGGATGAAGGTAAGGCCTACCTTTAGGAAATCATCAAGGGAGACTCTCTAGAGTCCTATATTATAGTCGAATAGACCACTCTTGATATATATGATATGACTATCCTATATATATAGATGGTCATCTCTATATGGGTTCTCTCATGGGATCAATTAGATCGAAGTGAGAATATTAGTCGATCACAAGTTAAGAACTGAAAGAGTCACAAGTTTGGAACTAAGAGAGTCACATGTTTGGAACTAAGCTAAAGAAAGAAAGGTGGCTAGCTATAGCTACAATACAAGTCTAAATTACCATACCATACTAACTAATCTCCTGAGAAAATAGGAATAATAGATATAGAGAGGAGAGTTCCATGGGATAACCCCTCTAGATAGAGTTGGGTTCACTATCACTCACACCCCAGATAGCTAAAGGTGACCCCCCCTCTCGACCCCCCTCTTGACCCTATATAGTTTTGGCGGGGTCCCAAAAAAACTCTCTCTATTTGGGGTGTCCCACCCCCAACCATATAAATTTGAGTTTATTGGGCTCTATCTATTGTGGGGGGGGGCATATCTATACCTATCTATTCTTTGGGGGGCATCTATCTATATGGGCCTATATAGAGAGCGAGGGATACTTTCAAGAATAATCTCTATATGGGGGTTCATCTACAATATAGATAGTTGCCAATGGGTGAATTGATAGATGAACCCCAAATAGATGGCTAATGGGACATAGCTCCAAGGGACTTGCCAATGGGCATAGGGTATTCTATATGGTAGATGAACACCAAATATGTATAGATGGCCAACTCAGGGCACCTAGATAGTGGTGGGGATGAACCACACTATTTTGAGCATAGAGATAATATATATAGGGAAGCCTATATATCTATATGGCCCCCACTCTCTAGAATTTCTCTATGGGGATCTATCTCTATCTATCATAGTGACTCCCTCTCTCTATCTCTCTCTCTCTCTCTCTCTCTATATATATATATATATATATATATATATATATATATATATATGGGGAGCCCCTCCCCTTTATATCAAAACTCCCTTCTATATAGAGGGTCAACTTCCATATATATAGATAGGTCACTTCACTTTATATGGTTGCCCCCTTAAGATAGAGTTTCTTTGGCCCTTTATCTAGATTGATTAACTCTATATAGGTGCCCCCCCTCTATATAGATTATGATAGATAGTGGTCCCCCCTCCCCCCTCTATATAAATAGAGTTAGATAGAGTTAGAGGGGGGGCTTTATATTAATAGAGTTAGATAGAGTTAGAAGAGGGCCTCTATATAAATAGGGCCCAGTAAATCTATATGGTGGCCTCCCCCACTCCCCCTTCTATATATATTGATTGATTGATCAATGATAAACAGTTGTGGGTGGCACAATAGAGAGTTTTTTTGGCCCTCTCTATAGATCTTATCTGATGGGGAGTGACTCGATGGAGTGACTAGCTAGCTCGACCAACTCCATATATATATATGGAGTGAGCCACTAGCTAGATAGACCAACTAGCTAATAGAGAGTTTTATGGTTCTATATAGGGCTTGACCCTATTTCTATATATATGGCTTGACCCCAGTTATATCTATAGGGGTGGTACCAACTAGATAGACCCATGAGTGGCACCCACTCGATGGCACCAGTTATATCGATAGGGATGGTACCCACTAGAAAAACTGACTAGCAATATAGAGAGTATCTATATGTAGGGGGAGTTTATTAATCATGGTGGCACCAACAAATAGACCCATAAGTGGCACCCACTAGATAGACCCAGGCACCGACTAGCTCCACCCACTAGATAGATTGACTAGCAATATAAAGAGTAGAGTTTATATATCTAGGGGGAGAGTTTATTAATCATGGCACTAATTATATATATAGGGTAGGTCTTGACCCTAGTTTTATATATAGGGCTCCACCCACTAGTCATACCAACTAGCCCCACCTATTAGATGGACTCACTAGCTCCAATATTGGACCCACTCGATGGAGTGACTAGTTGGACTTACGAGCATGAGGGAGATAGGTTGGTTGGTAAGAGTTCCACTTGCCAGATAGATGGGGAAAGTAGGTAGTTGAGTGCCATCTATCCACTTGATCAGGAGTTTAGTGTCATCTATCTACTCTCTATATCCACTCAATAAGAAGACTCGAGGTGGGGTCCAGACCCACCACTATCTAGGGGGAGAGGTGTCTTGGTCTAACCCCCCTACCCTCATATGGATAGATAAGGACATTGAAGAGAATCATATATATAGGGAATAGTAGATCTAAGATCATGGATAGGGCTGAAAACCTCTCCATCTATCTCTAGTTACAAACTAGCTCTCAAGACTAACTAGATCAGGAGAGATATGCCTATATATCTATATGGGCTAGATAAATAGGGCTGTTGGAACTATCCTACCCCATCTATATATCCCCCTAGAACTATATGGGAAAATCCACCCTAAACCTAGATCAGACTAGGAAACCTGGATTAGACTCTATCTCAACTCTAACTCTCTATATGGGATTGGAACAACTACTCTAACAACTCAATGCACCACTAGGGGAGTTCTCAATCTCATTAGCCCCCACATTGATCTATAAGGAGAGTTAGAGATCTCATTTATATGCCCCTACCCTCTCTCTCAAGAAAGAGAGATATTTTTTGGGTAATATATCTATATTGGGAAGCATAGGTCCGTCCCATTATTCCTAAATGGTTGATCTATTCTCCCTAGATATAGATAGATGCTGAATGGTTTAACAATCGAGAAGGGAATCTAGTAGATCTAGTGCTAACCATAGTTCTATATAGATATAGGGCCATTGGCCATATCTATATCTATATAGATATAGGGCCATTGGCCATATCTATACCTATATAGATATAGGGCCATTGGCCATATCTATATCTATATATAGGGGAGTTGGTTGAGAGCATAAATTTAAATTCTAGCTATATAGAGTAGGCCATCACCATATATCATATTTATAGGGTATGGCTATGTGGATATGGGCATATAGATAGAGTAGAGTAACATTTCTAGAAATTCCATATCCACAGATAGATAAGATAAGATAAGATATATAAGGGGTACCAATGCCAATGAAACTCTATCTATATGCTGTGCTACCATATATAGTTTAATGGGCTCCCCATAGATAGAGAGGGGGGGCACAAATAGATATATAGGCCCATATCCCATCTATATAGAATAAAGGGGAGGGGAGGGGATGGGGGTGGGGATTGGATAGATAGATAGGGGCTCTCCTGACCAAGGGGGATCTATATAGAGGATGCCTCCCCTCCCCTAGATGGAGATCTAGATGGGCCTCCCCAGATGGATGCCTCTGCCAATAACTAATAGGGGTGACACTTTTTTGTCTATAGTCAAGGGTCTAGTCTAGATATAGCCATGGCCAGATCTAGGGACATCCTAAACTATCTACAATAGGCCCTATTTATGAACTCGAGGGCTAAGGGCTCCACTAGATAGGGGCCCTTGATAGATGCACCATAGTTTAGATATATGGGGGGTCACCATATCCCAAACTCTAAATTTTTGTTTAGGGATAGGGATTTATGCTCCCTCCCAATATTCTACCCACCTAGATAGTGGTGGGACCCTATCTATATATGGAGGGCCCAATGGCTACTTATGCTCCCTCCCAATCTCATGCTCACCTCGATAGTGGTGAGGCCCTATCTATATATGGGTGGGGGGATAATAGCCCTAGATAGATCTATAGGTGATCTAGAGACAGAGATTATAGCTGGGGGAGAGGAGAGGGCCTAACCCTTATTTCCCTAGATAGTGGTGGCAGGGGCTGATGGCCTCCATTCTATAGCTAAATCTAGGCATTAACTCAATCAAGTCCATAGATAAGGGGTCTCCATATATATAGATAGGGCCCCCTCTCTAGATATGGGGCACCCTAAACTATTTATATGGCACCCCCTGCCCCCTATAGATCTAATTTGATTTGATCTAATCTAATTTATATGGGGAGGGAGAGGAGGCTGAGGACACTGATAGCCTACTCTATATTACCTACATGATATGACTGATGACTAATTTTATCAGATCATGTACATATTGTTATGGAATAACCCATATATATAGAGGGTGGAATGATGGTCTCAGCACCCTCACTCAACTTCCTTTATTCCCCTTAGCGATATATGTCCAATCTACCTATATAAGTAGAATGAGGCATTATTAGCTAAAGGGAGTAGAGGGCCTCCTATATACTTATATAGATAGGGGCCCTCAGTCTCTTCCCAAATAGATATATAAGTTGTAATGCACATTGTTCTCTAGTAGCCAGTAGTGGTGTTTGCACTAAAACCCTGGCTCTAAACTATCTATTATATATGTGATATGATATTACGTGTTTGTGTCTATGTCTATCAATATTAGTCTCTCAAGGGAAGCTTGCCTTCCTAGTCTATCCTTTATATACCCAATATAACTAGATAGATCTATAGGGCAAGGGAAGATATATAAATAATGTATGGCATGATATCTAGATAGTAAGGGAAGAGATATAGCCTATATATCTATTTGGGGCTTCCTAATATGTAGTCTAGTAAGGGAGTACCTGATATATAGCTTTACCCACCCTCTATCCTCTCTCTATCAAGTTAAGATTAAAGGAGAGTTGGCCCTATATATAGATCCAATCCCTACCCCATAGAGAGATTATTAATTAGATTTAGATATGGGGTGCTAATGCTAATGAAACTCTATCTATATACTTCCCCTAGATAAACATAGAGGCTAGATGGGCCTATCTATCTATATGGGAGAATAGAGGGCCAAGCCATATCTTGAAGGAGAGGGGCCCCCTCCCCCTATATATAGATAAAGATCCAATCCCCATAGTCTATAGATAGAGTTGGCTTTAGCATTGGCCCCCCAATAGAGATAGAGGCTAGATGGGCCTATCTATCTATATGGGATACTTGAAGGAGAGGGGGCCCCTATATATAGATATAGATTCAATCCCCACAGTCTATAGATAGAGATAGAGTTGGCTTTGGCATTGGCCCCCAGATAGAGATAGAAGCTAGATGGGCCTATCTATCTATATGGGAAAGGAAAGGGAGCATTGAATACCCAATTGAGCCATATAGAGAAAGGAGAGGGGGCAAGATCAAGGCTTGAAAGGAGAGGGGATATTGAATACCCAATTGAGCCATATAGAGAAAGGAGAGGGGGTTGGATCAAGGCTTGAAAAGAGAGGGGGAATTCTCACCTATATGTTGAAAAAGAAGATGCACTATATATAGATATAGATCTAATCCACATAGTATAGAGTTTAATTGTCCCTCTCTATGGATATGGAATTAGGAAGATAGCCCCAGCACATATATAGATCTAGCCATTATTCGCTATGATACATATATGTGTGTGTGGGGGGGGGGTCTGGATAGACCATATATAGAGAGGGGGGGCTATGCTCAACATAGACCATATGTGTGTGTATATATATATATATATATATGGGGTCTTGATAGACCATATATAGAGAGGGGCACTATGCTCAAGATAAGATCTCTAGGGAGGGGGGAGGCCAAAGAAATAGATATTTAGGGGGAGGGCTTAAAAAACCCTATCCTATCTTAGGGCCCTCCCCTCTATATAAACTAAACTCTAAACTTTAAACTAACTCCCATCTCTATATAAAAACTTCCCATATAGATAGGGGTTTCCCCCCCAAGATATAGTTTCTTTGGCCCTCCCCCAACTCTATATTAGATTGATTGATTAAATATTTATAATTAGGGGTGGGACCCCTCTCCCCTCTCCCTCTCTATATAGATGGTATGGGATGGGATGAGATGGATTTTTTTTTTTGGCCCTCTCCCCTCTCTATATATGGGATGGGCCTAGACTGGTAAGCCCATGCCTATATCTATATCTCCCAGTCGGTGGCCCTATCTATATATCTAACCAAGAGGGGTGATCAGCCTACTCCTTTTAGATAGGCAAATGAGTGATGCATGTATACACCAATGCTGGCCTACTCTATTAGACTGATGAACTCCCTTGGGTAACTATATGGGCTAGATAGATATATTATTTGCTACTCCATCTATAATCTAGAATATATATAGGGGTTACGGGGGTGCCATATCTAGATATAGGGGGAGGAGTTGCCTATATTTTGTAAGTGGAGGAGGATGGAGACAAGATAGAAATGGAGGTTACCCTATCTATATAATTGAGAATAGAGGTTGGTTTTGTATGATCACCTATCAATCAACTAAAGTTGGTCATCGGTCGAGCACACCATATCTAGATAGGGGGCCCCATAGTCTAGAGTTGAGATATTAAATCTCAATTTATATATGGGGTGCCAAGAAAATATAGACCATGCCAAGAAAACATATATTATGGGGGGTACAATATAGAGATAGAGATAGAGATAGAGATAGAGATAGAGATAGATTCTTCCATTCACTATGGGGGATTGGGATTTTAGAGTTTAGAGTTAGTTTAGTTATATATAGAGGGTGCCTCAAGATAGGGTTTTTTTATCCCTCGCACCCTCCCCTCCTCCCCCTCCTCTATATAAACTAAACTAAACTTGAAACATATATAGAGAGAGGGGGCCCCTCCCCCCCTCTATATAAACTAAATTTGAGACATATATATAGAGAGGGGGGCCAACTATCTATCAATTTTTTGGCAACCCCTCTCCACCTCTCTATATATATGGGATGGGGATTGAGTTAGTTTAAAGTTTAGAGTTTAGATATAAAGGGGAGGAGCTAGATTCTAGATAGAGAGGGGGGAGGGGTATTCACTATACTCACCCCATAGATAGATTCTAGATATGGCTATTATTTAGATAGAGAGCTAAAGGCCAATTGGGAGAGAGTCTAGACCTTATAGAATAGGTGGGGACCCTACTCTCCCTCTCCCTCTCCCTCTCTATATACCAACCTAACCCAACCCAACCTAACCCAATAATATAGAGATAGAGAGAGGGGTCTCCAACTGATCACCCTATATATAGAAATAGGGATCTCCCAGATAGATATATAGGCAGCTAATAGCCCTATATATAGATCTCAGTGGGTGGGGAATGGAATCTTTCAAACTTGTTATCATTCTTTATAAATGTAATAAGCCTTCATAGGTATATGAATCATTCCTACTAGCCCTTAAATGGACTAGAGAAAGGATCAAATGTACTATTAGGCTAGGCACCCTAGCACTCTATCTATATATACATGCACATTCATGCATGTTCGATTAAGATGATAGTAGTATCAACCCCCTCACCCCTAGTTAGATATAATAGGTTGTCAGACCCTATCTAACTAATTTCCCCTATATATAGATATGATAATTGACATATCCCTAGATAGTGGTGGGGTTGGGGCCTCACCCTCCCCAAATATCAATATCTAAAGGAGCGGGGGAGGGGGAGTGTGAGACGTATTGATTTAGAGAAGGTCCCTCTTCATATAGATGTCATGTATATAAATAGATGTACTCTCCCTATCGGTTTGACCAACCATGGAATTGACTAGCCTAAAGTGACCAACTAGGAAATTCTATAGATAGGGGGCCGATAGGACTCTCTATAGTTATGCTCAAATAGACTAGGGGCCTCCCTGATGGCCTGCTATATATAGCTTATATAGCTCCCTATATGTCCCTATCCCTAAAATGTTTAGTTTAGATAGAGGTCCCCTATCCCTATATAGATCTACTAGATATTTGGGCCCCAGCCTTATCTATTTGGGTTAGATCTATTTAAGGGGGGACCCCCTCTCTATATATATGGAATTTCTTTGGCCCTCTATATAAACTAAACTAAACTAAAATTGAGACACACACACACACACACACACACACACACACACACACACACACACACACACACACACACACACACACATATATATATAAATGGGTCCCCTTATATAAATAAATGGGAGTTTCTTTGGCCTTTTATATAAAATATATCTAACTCTAATCTCAATCCCATTTATATAGAGAGGGAGAGGGGGGGCCTATATAGATATACTAGAATATATAGAGAGATGGGGGGGAGGCCAAAAGTATCTCTCAATATGTTCCCCACTATTATATAGAGAGGGGACCACCCTATATATCTATCTTAGACTCTATATATAGAGAGGGGGCAATGGGAGAGGCCTATTAGAACTATATATATAGTGATTCCCTTAGAGGGTAGGGCATAGGAGACCACCCATATGGAATAGATGGGGTAGTTAGATGGGCAGATAGTATGGGAAAATGAAAGAGATAGATGGGCAAATCAGATAGATGGGCCCATCTATCTCATCTATCTATATAGAGGGTTGAGGCCTATATCTCCTCTCCATCTAGGGAAAGCTAGAAATAGCCCTTAGAATTCTATAGGGCACCCTCCCCTCTATCTAGATAGATGGGATATGAGCCCATAGACATAGTGAGAGAGGGGGGGTGACTAGGTACTAGATATTGTTATTACTATATAGAGTTAGGAGTTGATCCCCTAGATATATAAGCCAATGGAGCATAACTAGACTATAGACTAGAGAGTTTTATGGGAGCCCACAAACTGCCCCCCTCTCTCACTTCTCTTTGGGATGGGGGGGATATAGCCATATCTGCCCCCCCATATATAGAGATAAGGAGATAGGGGCTGACCCCCTCTACTTAACCTCACCTCCTTTCATCGACATAAATGACCTACTTCCAAATATCTATATCTATAGGGTAGGGGTGGGGGAGTCCCTCAACCTATTCCCATCTATATAGAGGGGGGGTTGAGTTCCCCATCCCCAAATCTATCTAAGCCTGATGATATATATAAATAGGGGAAAGGCACGAGGGAAAACAAACACCACTCTTACGCATTCACATTTTAGCTCTCCACTCCCCTAAACATAGTTGGGTGATGGGTGGTGGTTGAAGAGGTTGTTCACCTCATTTTGTAGTCATATGAGATGGGGTTTCATGGGATGAATAGGATGACTAGTTGTATCATGAGTCTTTGGTTGTATCATGTATATAATAGATGGTAGATAGATGCATCCATGCCTATATATAGATATAAAACTCGACTGACATGTTCTTTCCCCCTATCTTTTGATGCCCTATAGAGTAGAGTCATTATTTCCCTTACAAAATAAGGGTAGTCATTGAGGCACCCCTATATGTAGATCCAATCCCCAAGTCTATATATATATATATATATATATATATATATATATATATATATATATATAAAGAGAGAGAGAGAGAGAGTTGAGTTTAGATATTATCTAATGGGGTGGGGGGCACAGTATAGATTAGAGTTAGTTTAGTTTAGTTTATATAGAGGTCTAAAGAAACTCCATATATAGAGAGAGGGGGACCACCCTATAGATAGGCCCTAAATAGATAGGGCTTGATCCCCTCTAATTTTATCTAAATCTAATATATATAGAGAGGGTGGGACCTATCTATATATATTAGAGTTAATCAATCTATTTTTTTTAGGGGGGGAGGGGGGAAACTGTCTATCATTAATCAATCAATCTATTATAGAGGGGGGAGGGCGCCCCTTAGATAGATCTAACCCCCTCTAGTTATATATGGGATAGATAGGGATTGGGGGGAAGGGGGGAAACCCCCAACCATATAAATTAAAGTGCCTCTATATGCATATGGGATTGAATGGGCTAGACTCTTTATATAGAGAGGGGGGAGGGGTATTCACTAGGCTTACCCCATAAAAACTAATGGGGAGAGGAGAGCACTCAGCCGACAGGACTATCTAAACTTGGGAGGGAGGCACTCCCTGACCCCTATATAGATAAGCCAATGGGAGAGGGATTGAGCCCTCCTTCTCCTCTCCACTAGGGTGGGGGCGGGGGAGTGTCGATTCTAGAAAATAGAGCCTAGCCACCCTCAACCTATCAATTCTCTCCCTTGCCTTGCAATCAAGTTCTTTTAGACCCTCAACTCCAACTGTATATATTTAATCTATATAGAGGGGGGTCAATCCCATCTATCTTCTCTCTGCCCTCTACCCTCTACCCATCTTAGATATATATAGGGCCCACTACCCATCCATATGTCCACTACCCATTTATCTGCCCACTACCCATCCCCATCTAAATAGATCTGATATGCGTGGGTGGGTTCCCCCCTCTATTTAGATAGGGATATATAACCCATATATTATATCTATCACTCACCCCCCATAGAGTGATGCTGGGGAATCTATATATCTGCCCTCCCCCTTGACCCCCTCCCCTCTATATATAGATGATAGATGGGAGCCATATAAAATCTATATTGGCTATATAGATTTAGATAGATAGATATAGAGAGGGAGAAACCCTCTATAGTGATGGCATGGCCCCATCTATCTTCTCTCTACCCTTTTCCAATAATGAAGGCCCATTTATATATATTTTCCCTCTGCCCACCTATATACAGGCACCTATCTATATCTATATATGGGGGGTGCCCATCTATTATATAGATCTATTACTCACCGTGACTATGACTATATATATATATATATATATATATATATATATATATATATATATATATATATATATATATATACATATATATAGGGTAGGGGCCTCCTTGACCCCAATATATACATAAGATAAGATAAGATAATACAAGATAAGATATATCTAGTTGGGTTGGGTTGGGTTGGGTTGGGTTAGGTGTATAGAGTTCCCCATCTATAGAGATTGGTAACCCTCTATAGTGGATAGAGAGATGGCCCTCTATATAGAGTTGAGTTTGGTCCCCTTCCCCCTTCTATCTAGATGGAGATGTGCCCTCTATCTCTATCCATATAGAGAAATGGGGGGTGGGCAGGTGGGTGGTCCCCTACGTATAGAATTCCTCTCCCCAAATCCCCATATAGAGAGAGGAGGCCATCGCCCCCCCATATATATCTATTTATATATAGATATATATATAGGGCCCATATCCATATCCTTTTTGGGGGGGGGGGGGGCACCCCCAACCCCAAGCCCTATATATCTATCTAGGCCTATTTAATCCATATATGGTAGATCTCTATAGGGCTAAAGAAACCTAAACTAAACTCTATATGGCCTCCCCCTAATATAGATTTGGCCCTTAAGCCTTATATATCTATCTAGGTTAGATCTATCTAAGGGGGGCCTCTCTCTATATATGGGGATGGCCCTCAAGTCCTATATATCTATCTGGGTTAGATATATCTAGGGGGCTTCTCTCTATATATGGAGAGTTTCTTTAGCCCTCAAGACCTATATATCTATCTAGGTTAGATCTATCTATGGGGGGCTCTCTCTATATATGGGGAGTTTCTTAGGCCCTCCCCCTTCCCCCCTCTATCTCTATATAAACTAAACTCTATATAGGAGTTAGTCTCCTATATAGAGAGAGCCCCCCCTAAGCCCTATCTATCCCATATAATATCAATATCTATATAGAGGGGGAGGGGGAGGGATAAGGTGAGGGGGTTAGATCTATTTAAGGGCCCCCCTCCCCCTTATATAGATCTGATCTGATCTGATCTGATTTTATCTATATATTAGTGATCCCCATATGAATAGAGAGGGGACCCCACTAGATATATCTACTAGATATTTTGCCACCCTCCACTCCTCTCTATATATATGGGGATTAAGTTAGTTTAAATAGAAATAGAGAGGGGCTAGATATATATATATATATAGGGTGGGGGGAGGGGGGCCATAAAGAAGGGAGGACCCCTATCTATTCTCTATATTAGTGGGAGAGAGCACTGGGATGGCCCCATAGAGATGCCCGCTAGATAGAGTTGGCCTTCTCTTCTTAATAGGATCAATAGTCTAGACTCTAGTATTGGGAGGGTGCCCCCTCTCCTCTCCAATCCAACTCTAATCAAACCAGACTACTCATCAAGATTCCCTCCCCTTGGTAATTGATGTTGGAATCAATCAAGTCAAGATCTCGATCTCACCATATAGAGATAGGGGATGTGGGTCCACCGATGGGCTGACCCAACCTGCTATCCCGCTACTTTAATCCCACCACTAAAATACCATTCAAGAAAGAATACCACTAACAAAGGCCTAATCTATATATATAAGATCTAGTTCCCACTTCCCGTAGCACTACGGTGCCCTCAATTATGATGGTGTGGTGACCCCCCCACCCCCTATATATAGATTATAGATTAGATTATAGATAGGGACAATGTAATAGTGTGGTGCCGTAGAAGTAAAAGGAGTCATTCCCATAGTTGTTAAAATATGGGTGGGTGGTGGAACTATGAATGAACTCTGAATTAAAGGCTCTATATTCTTTATTGATGGGTCCATTCTTGAGAGTGACCTGTCAATTGGCCCAATAAAGAGATTAGACCATCGTCGACTAGATTGATGAATATATCTATCTAGGGGCTGGATTGAATTGATAGGAAGACTTTCCTAATCAATCAATTGGTGAAGACCCAAATCCCATGAAGCCCTATATATCTATATCTATCTCTAAAATAATATAGGTAGATGGATCACTTCCCATCCCATTCTACATATCCCCTACTGTCAATGCCAATAACTAAACCTCTTCATTGATTTGATCCCATCTATCTAACTCCTTCCTTGATCCATCTAATGCATTCTGATATGGCCTCTAGACCACTCTACTCTAGATACCAACTAAATGTCTCAAGTGCTCTTCAAGCCATCTCTTAGAGAGATATAGGGGTCATCTCCATCTATTCTCTATTCTCTATTCCATACGTGTATATTTGATATCATACACAAATCATTATATCTCCTGAGTTCATCAGTCATATCATGTATATAATATATTATGTGGATAATAGATGATAGGGAGATGGGGAATAGCTCAGTCAGTTAGAGTGATGGTCTGTCACACTAAAAGTCACGGGTTTAAACCCTATTTTACCTAATCATACCAAGTAGAATAAGATAGGATTCATGGTTTGATTGGTAGAATGAATGGTGATTGATCATGTCACTCTGGTCAAAGCCCCCAACCCATTTCCTATTATAATAACCCATTCCAAACTTGGCTAGATAGATATATAGGGTTCATCCTCCTCGACTATATAGATTTGGCCACCTATATCTAGTTAGTACCATCCCATCCCATCTATATAGAGTTGGAGTTGGAGTTAGAGTTGGAGTTGAGTTTCTTTTGCTATAAATAGAGATATATGGTCACATATAGAATAGAGGGATGATGTGATGGATGGTGGATGATGGTGGTAGATATAAATGATAAATGGATGATGTGATGGATGATGGTAGATGGATGATCATGAAGGCCTATTGGTAGATGGATAATGTAGAGGGCTATTTTATTCAAAGCAAGAGATAGAGTGAATATGGGGAGTACATGTATGGATAATGGGATGGTCAATGATGTGCATCTTAGGATAGAGTTGTATGATTCAGAAGTATCACGTACAGTTCTATGAGCAGGGAGTGGCTACCCACTGGAGCTTTTCTTGACTACTCGACTCTAGTTAGATAGATATATAGGGCTCTCACTTCCTGACTAGAGTTTCTTGATGGCTTTGGGGCTACCCCTTACTCTCCTATAGTGATAGAGGTCTGGGGTTTGAGATGAAGGAAGATCAGGGCATCACATCAATTTTTCCTATACATTCCACTCAAATCTATTCTTATGCTACTAGCTATTCCATCGATTCCCTCCCAAACAAGAACCACTTATTCATAAATCTTATCAACCATGGAATCTATTGAGTGGTGTCAAATCTCTCCATGTATTTCTCCTTCCATGCCTTCCCCCATTAAAGTGCCTATGGTACTAGTTCATATCTAATTACCCAAATCTCATGTAGAGGCACCTATGGCTAAATCTATCATCTCAGTAAGAATTCCTTCAAAATTGGGAACCTATGGGTTTTTGAGATCTCCCAAACCTATGATTCCCAAAGTGACACCTCATCACACTCCCTTAATTTATACTCTAAGCATGATTGCCATTCTATATACCCCCTAACCACTCTAATATAAATAAATCCTAAGAAGATTATTTCTCACTCCTCAGTAGCCCATATGAATCTTGTGACTATCGGTATGTTTAGTCAAGTGTCAACCATTAGGTCACCTATAGTGACTTACAAACACATAGTGAAAAATGTGTGTTGGGCATGCGACCCATCCACCCGCTAGCAATGGGGGAGAGAACATATCATCTCATAACAAAAGCTTGATCGAGATGGGCATTTATATACTCAACCACTCGACTGGGAAGGCCTGATCGAGCACCTTCATCTCCCTTATCCTCCACTCTAATATAGAGTTGAGTTTAGTTGAGTTTAAATAGAGAGGTAGAGGTAGAGGTAGTGGGGCCAAATTTATATAGATTAGGGTAGGCCATCAGTGCTCTCAATATCTAGGCCATAGTGCCATGGTCAAGGTCCTTCAGACCCTCGACCTCCTTCCTCTCCCTATCAAGAGATTGGTTTAGCTATATCTAGATAGATGGGGCCATTAGCTGAGTGCCAACTAGATGCCCTCTTAAGCCAAAGCCAGAGAATCTATATGGGTATGGATAGGATAGGGCCCAACCCTAATAAATAAAAAGGTTGAGTCCTTCCTCCTCAACCTCCAATAGAGAGTTTTTTTGGCCTCCCTCTAGATAGATTATTTTCTTTGCCCAACTATGTCTAAGGATAAGATCTAAGATATAAGATATATAAATGGGAGTGTCCCTATCTATCTATATCATTCTATATATGGGGATGCCCCTCTATATTATACATACATATATATATATATATATATATATATATATATACACACACACATACATACATACATACATACATATATATATATATACATACATACATACATATATACATACATACATACATATATACATACATACATACATATATATATATATATATACATAAACACACACACACACACACACACACACACACACACATATGGGAGTTTAGAGTTTAGATATAATGGGTATTTTGTGGAGTGAATAGCCCATATATCACTATCTATATCTATATCTATATCACTATCTATATCTATATCACTATCACTATTTATATCACTATATATATATATATATATATATATATATATATATATATATATATAGCATATATTCTATTAGTTTAGATATAGAGTTTGCTACGCTAACCCCATAGATATTCTATTCTAGAATGGATATGGTGGCACAATCTATAGATAGAGATAGAGTCTACCATTTAGTTTAGATATGGGGTGGGGAGCATTGACACAATCTCTCTTTTTTTGGCTCTAACTATATATCTTATCTCTATGGCTATTATATAATGGATATGGTGGCACCCCCACCCAATAGATATCCCCTCTATATATATAGATGGGAGTTGATTTCAATGGGGCTAGGCCTTAGGCCATAGAAGTTGAGTTTCATGGGGCCCCAACCCATAAAAGTTGAGTTGGGTTTAATGGGGATTGATTCTCTACAGTAATCAGATCTATATAGATAGGGGTTGCCAATGAACCACTATACCATGGATCTCTCTATGGGGGATTATTAATTTATAGAGTCCCTCCCTCAAAGCTATAGGAGGGTAGCCCATCAAGGCCTAGCCTATCTAATCTAGTGGAGATAGGGCCTCTTCCCCCTCTAGATAGTGGGGTGGGGCCTATCTAATCTATTTGAGATAGGGGCCCCCTCTCTATCTATGGGGAGTTGAGTTTAAATCTAGAGGGGCCAGTTAGATAGAGTAGGGTAAGCCATCAGGGCCTATCTAATCTAGTGGAGATAGGGCCTCCTCCTCCCCCTCAGCCTCCCCAAATAGATATATAGGGGAAACCCCTATAGATTGAAGCCAAAAAAATACTATCGGTGCCCTATCCATCTATATACCCCTATCTCCCTATCTCCCTATCTCTAGTCTCCCATATCCCATCTAGTTTGGCACCCCCTCCCTATATATCTTACCTATATGGCTATTTTTTTGGCATGGTCTCTATTTTTTTGGTACCCCATATCTAAATGTAAATGTAAATGTCAATGTAAATGAGATAGGGAGGGCACTCACCTACCCCTATCTATCTGGGGAGGGCAAGGGGTGAGTAAAGTGTAGAATATAGAATGGCACTCCTAGATGGATATATAGGCTAGGCTCCCTATCTATCTATTCCCATTTATATATAGATGGGGTAAGGGGTGAGTGTAGCATAGCCTATAGAATGATCTTGTCACTCCAAGATAGATAGGCTCCCTATATATCTATCTGGGTGAAGGGTGAACCCTCCCCCTCTAACTAGATGGGATATAGGCTCTTTATATATATGGGCATCCATCTAAGATATGGATTAATAAGATATATTTAGATAAGGGGTGGGGAGTGGATAGATATATAGGCTACCTATATATTCCCATATCACATCTAGTTAGAGGGGGAAGGGACCCCTATCCATCTATATACCCCTATCTAATAATCTATATCTAGCGTAACCCTCTATACATAGATGGGAAATATAGGGAGATATCCCTCCCTCTCTCTATATATAGATCCCATCAAACTCCCCATATATAGAGGCACTTCACTTTATATGGTTAGGGGTTGCCCCCCCACGCCCTATCTATCCCATGTATATATAAAGGAGGTTAATTTTATCTAAGGGGGCCCTCCCCCCCCTCTATATTAGATTGATTAATTAATGATAGATAGTTGGCCCATCCCTCCCCCCCTCTATATAGATTGATTAACTCTATCAGTTTCAAGAGGGGCCCCCTCTCTCAATAGGCTATATCAGATATGGGAATAGATAGGTTTGCCCATCTCTACACTTTTTATGGGGTGAGTGAATACCCCTCAAGAAAGAGTTAAAGGGGGGCCTCTATATAAATAGGGCCCATTAAATATATATATATCACTATCTATATCACTCACTATAACTCTATCTATATATACATGCCCATTCATGCATGTTCGATTGAGATGATAGTAGTATCGACCCCCTCACCCCGAGTTAAATAGAATAGGCTGTCAAACCCTCTCTAATTAATTTCCCTTATATATAGATATGGTAATCGACATATCCCTAGATAGTGGTGGCGCTGGGGCCTCACCCTCCCCAAATATCAATATCTAAAGGAGCAGGGGAGGGGGAGTGTGAGACCTATTGATTTAGAGAAGGTCCCTCTTCATATAGATGTCATGTATATAAATAGATGTACTTTCCCTATCAGTTCGACCAACCATGGAATCGAATAACCTAAAGTGACCAACTAAGAAATTCTATACATAGGGCACTGATAGGACTCTCTACAGTTATGCTCAAATAGACTGGGGGCCTCCCTGATGGCCTGCTATATATAGCTTATATAGCTCCCTATATGTCCCTATCCCTAAAATGTTTTGTTTAGATAGAGGTCCCCCTATCCCTATATAGATCTACTAGATATTTGGACCCCAGCCTTATCTATTTGGGTTAGATCTATTTAAGGGGGGACCCCCTCTCTATATATATGGAATTTTTTTGGCCCTCTATATAAACTAAACTAAACTAAACTTGACACACACACACACACACACACACACACACACACACACACATATAAATGGGTCCCCTTATATATAAATGGGAGTTTATTTGGCCTTTTATATAAAATATATCTAACTCTAATCTCAATCCCATCTATATAGAGAGGGAGAGGGGGGGCCTATATAGATCTACTAGAATATATAGAGAGATGGGGGGGAGGCTAAAAGTATCTCTCAATATGTTCCCCACTATTATATAGAGAGGGAACCACCCTATATATCTATCTTAGACTCTATATATAGAGAGGGGGGCAATGGGAGAGGCCTATTAGAACTATATATATAGTGATTCCCTTAGAGGGTAGGGCATAAGAGACCACCCACATGGAATAGATGGGGTAGTTAGATGGGTAGATAGTATGGGCAAATGGAAGAGATAGATGGGCAAATCAGATAGATGGGCCCATCTATCTATATAGAGGGTTGGGGACTATATCTCCTCTCCATCTAGGGGAAGCTAGATATAGCCCTTAGAATACTATAGCGCACCCTCCCCTCTATCTAGATAGATGGGATATGAGCCCATAGACATAGTGAGAGAGGGGGGTGACTAGGTACTAGATATTATTATTACTATATAGAGTTGAGAGCTGATCCCCTGGATATATAGGCCAATGGAGCATAACTAGACTATAGACTAGAGAGTTCTATGGGAGCCCACCAACTGCCCCCTCTCTCATTTCTCTTTAGGGTGGGTGGGATACATCCATATCTGTCCCCCCATATATAGAGATAAGGAGATAGGGGCCGACCCACTCTACTTGACCTCACCTTCCTTTCATCGACATAAATAACCTACTTCCAAATATCTAGATCTATAGGGTAGGGGTGGGGGAGTCCCTCAACCTATCCCCATCTATATAGAGGGGGGGTTGAGTTCCCCATCCCCAACTCTATCTAAGCCTGATGATATATATAAATAGGGTAAAGGCACGAGGGAAAACAAACACCACTCTTACGCATTCACATTTTAGCTCTCCACTCCCCTAAACATAGTTGGGTGATGGGTGGTGGTTGAAGAGGTTGTTCACCTCATTTTGTAGTCATATGAGATGGGGTTTCATGGGATTAATAGGATGACTAGTTGTATCATGAGTCTTTGGTTGTATCATGTATATAATAGATGGTAGATAGATGCATCCATGCCTATATATAGATATAAAACTCGATTGAAAGGTTCCTTCCCCCTATCTTTTGATGCCCTATAGAGTAGAGTCATTATTTCCCTTACAAAATAAGGGTAGTCATTGAGGCACCCCTATATGTAGATCCAATCCCCAAGTCTATATATATATATATAGAGAAAGAGAGAGAGAGTTGAGTTTAGATATTATCTAATGGGGTGGGGGGCATAGTATAGATTAGAGTTAGTTTAGTTTAGTTTATATAGAGGGCCCAAGAAACTCTACATATATAGAGAGGGGGGCCACCCTATAGATAGGCCCTAAATAGATAGGGCTTGAGCCCCTCTAACTCTAATCTATATAGAGAGGGTGGGACCTATCTATATAGATTAGAGTTAATCAATCTATTTTTTTTTAGGGGGGAAGGGGGGAAACTATCTATAGTTAATCAATCAATCTATTATACAGGGGGGAGGGCACCCCTTAGATAGATCTAACCCCCTCTATATATAGATGGGCTAGATAGGGCTTAGGGGGAATGGGGGGCAACCCCCAACTACGCTTACCCCATAGAAACTAATGGGGAGAGGAGAGCACTCACCCAACAGGACTATCTAAACTTGGGAGGGAGTCACTCCCTCACCCCTATATAGATAGGCCAATGGGAGAGGGATCGAACCCCCATTCTCCTCTCCACTAGGGTGGGGGCGGGGGAGTGTTGATTCTAAAGAATAGAGCATACCCACCCTTAACCTATCAATTCTCTCCCTTGCCTTGCAATCAAGTTATTTTAGACCCTCAACTCCAATTGTATATATTTAATCTATATAGAGGGGGGGCAATCCCATCCATCTTCTCTCTGCCCTCTACCCTCTTCCCATCTTAGATATATATATATAGGGCCCACTACCCATCCATATGTCCACTACCCATTTATCTGCCCACTACCCATCCCCATCTAAATAGATCTGATATGTGTGGGTGGGTTCCCCCCTCTATTTAGATAGGGATATATAACCCATATATTATATCTATCACTCACCCCCCATAGAGTGATGGTGGGGAATCTATATATCTACCCTCCCCCTCGACCCCCTCCCCTCTATATATAGATGATAGATGGGAGCCATATAAAATATATATTGGCTATATAGAGTTAGATAGATAGATAGATATAGAGAGGGAGAAACCCTCTATAGTGATGGCATGGCCCCATCTATCTTCTCTCTACCCTTTTCCCATAATGAAGGCCCACTTATATCTATTTTCCCTCTACCCACCTATATACAGGCACCTATCTATATCTATATATGGTGGGGTGCCCATCTATTATATAGATCTATTACTCACCCTAACTATGACTATATATAGCAGATATATATATATGATAGGGGCCTCCTTGACCCCAATATATACATAAGATAAGATAAGATAATACAAGATAACATATATCTAGTTGGGTTGGGTTGGGTTGGGTTGGGTTAGGTGTATAGAGTTCCCCATCTCTAGAGATCGGTAACCCTCTATATTAGATAGAGATATGGCCCTCTATATAGAGTTGGGTTTGGTCCCCTTCCCCCTTCTATCTAGATGGAGATGGTCCCTCTATCTCTATCCGTATCAAGAAAGGGGGTGGGTAGGTGGGTGGTCCCCTACGTATAGAATTCCTCTCCCCAAATCCCCATATAGAGAGAGGGGGCCATCGGCCCCCCCATATATATCTATTTATATATTGATATATATAGATAGGGCCCATATCCATATCCTTTTTTGGGGGGAGGGCCACCCCAAACCCCAAGCCCTATATATCTATCTAGGCCTATCTAATCCATATATGGCAGATCTCTATAGGACTAAAGAAACCCATATAGATATATAGGGCTTGGGGGGCCTCTATCTAAACTAAACTCTATATGGCCTCCCCCCAATATAGAGTTGGCCCTTAAGCCTTATATATCTATTCTGGTTAGATCTATCTAAGGGGGGCCTCTCTCTATATATGGGGATGACCCTCAAGTCTTATATATCTATCTGGGTTAGATCTATCTAGGGTGGCCTCTCTCTATATATGGAGAGTTTCTTTAGCCCTCAAGACCTATATATCTATCTAGGTTAGATATATCTATGGGGGGCTCTCTCTATATATGGGGAGTTTCTTAGGCCCTCCCCCTTCCCCCCTCTATCTCTATATAAACTAAACTCTATATGGGAGTTAGTTTCCTATATATAGAGAGCCCCCCCTAAGCCCTATCTATCCCATAGAATATCAATATCTATATAGAGCGAGAGGGGGAGGGGTAAGGTGAGGGGGTTAGATCTATCTAAGGGCCCCCCCTCCCCCTTATATAGATCTGATTTGATCTGATCTGATTTGATAAATATATTTGTTATCCCCATATATATAGAGATGGGACCCCACTAGATATATCTACTAGATATTTTTCCACCCTCCACCCCTCTCTATATATATGGGGATTGAGTTAGTTTAAATAGAAATAGAGAGGGGCTAGATAGATATATATATGGTGGGTGGAAGGGGGCCATAACAAAGGGGGGACCCCTATCTATTCTCTATATTGGTGGGAGAGAGGACTGGGATGGCCCCATAGGGATGCCCGCTAGATAGAATTGGCCTTCTCTTCTCAATAGGAGCAATAATCTAGACTATAATATTGGTAGGGTGCCCCCTCTCCTCTCCAATCCAACTCTAATCAAACCAGACTACTCATCAAGATTCCCTCCCCTTGGTAATTGATGTTGGAATCAATCAAGTCAAGATCTCGATCTCACCATATAGAGATAGGGGATGCGGCTCCACTAATGGGTTAACCCAACCTGTTATCCCGCTACTCTAATCCCACCACTAGAATACCATTCAAGAAAGAATACCACTAACAAAGGCCTAATCTATATATATAATATCTATTTCCCACTTCCCGTAGCACACGGTGCCCTCGATTATGATGGTGTGGTGACCCCCCCCACCCCCACTCCCCCCCACCCCCTATATATAGATTATAGATTAGATTATAGATAGGGACAATGTAATGGTTTGGTGCCCTAAAAGTAAAAGGAATCATTCCCATAGTTGTTACAATATGGGTGGGTGGTGGAACTATGAATGAACTCTGAATTAAAGGCTCTATGTTCTTTATTGATGGGTCCATTCTTGAGAGTGACCTGTCAATTGGCCCAATAAAGAGATTAGGCCATCGTCGACCAGATTGATGAATATATCTATCTAGGGGATGGATTGAATTGATAGGAAGACTTTGCTAATTGATCAACTTGTGAAGACCCAAATCCCATGAAGCCCTATATATCTATATCTATCTCTAAAATAATCTAGGTAGATGGATCACTTCCCATTCCATTTTGCATATCCCCTACTGCCAATGCCAATAACTAGACCTCTTCATTTATTTGATCCCATCTATCTAACTCCTTCCCTGATCCATCTAATGCATTTTGATATGGCCTCTAGACCACTCTACTCTAGATACCAACTAGATGTCTCAAGTGCTCTTCAAGCCATCTCTTAGATAGATATAGGGTCCATCTCCATCTATTATCTATTCTCTATTCCATACATGTATATTTGATATCATACACCAATCATTCTATCTCTCGAGTTCATCAGTCATATCATGTATATAATATATTATGTGCATAATAGATGATAGGGAGATGGGGAATAGCTCAGTTAATTAGAGTGATGGTCTATCACACCAAAAGCCATAGGTTTAAACCCTATTTCACCTGATCATACCAAGTGGAATAAGACAGGATTCATGGTTTGATTGATAGAATGAATGGTGATTGATCATGTCACTCTGGTCAAAGCCCCCAGCCCATTTCCTATTATAATAACCCATTCCAAACTTGGCCAGATAGATATATAGGGTTCATCCTCCTCGACTATATAGATTTGGCCCCTATATCTAGTTAGTCCCATCCCATCCCATCTATATAGAGTTGGAGTTGGAGTTAGAGTTGGAGTTGGATTTAGAGTTGTAGTTGAGTTTCTTTGGCTATAGATAGAGATATATGGTCACATATAGAATATAGGGATGATGTGATGGATGGTGGATGATGGTGGTAGATATAAATGATAGATGGATGATGTGATGGATGATGGTAGATGGATGATCATGAAGGCCTAGTGGTAGATGGATAATGTAGAGGGCTATTTTATTCAAAGCAAGAGATAGAGTGAATATGGGGAGTAAATGTATGGATAATGGGATGGTCAATGATGCACATCTTAGGATAGAGTTGTATGATTCAGAAGTATCACGTACGTTTTTATGAGAAGGGAGTGGCTACCCACTGGAGCTTTTCTTGACTACTTGACTCTAGTTAGATAGATATATAGGGCTCTCACTTCTTGACTAGAGTTTCTTGATGGCTTTGGGGCTACCCCTTACTCTCCTATAGTGATAGAGGTCTGGGGTTTGAGATGAAGGAAGATCAGGGCATCACATCAATTTTTCCTATACATTCCACTCAGATCTATTCATATGCTACTAGTTATTCCATCGATTCCCTCCCAAATAGGAACCACTGATTCATAAATCTTATCAACCATGGAATCTATTGAGTGGTGTCAAATCTCTCCATGGATTGCTCCTCCCACTCCTTCCCCCATTAAAGTGCCTATGGTACTAGTTCATATCTGATTACCCAAATCTCATGTAGAGGCACCTATGGCTAAATCTATCATTTCGATAGGAATTCCTTCAAAATTGGGAACCTATGGGTCTTTGAGATCTCCCATACCTATGATTCCCAAAGTGACACCTCATCACACTTCCTTAATTTATACTCTGAGCATAATTGCCATTCTATATACCCCTTATCCACTCTAATATAAATCGATCCTAAGAAGATTATTTCTCACTCCTCAGTAGCCCATATGAATCTTGTGACTATTGGTGTGTTTAGTCAAGTGTCAACCATTACGTCACCTATAGTGAGTTACAAACACATAGTGACAAATGTGTTCTGGGCATGTGACCCATCCACCCGCTAGCAATGGGGGAGAGAACATATCATGTCATAACAAAAGCTTGATCGAGATGGGCATTTATGTACTCAACCACTCGACTAGGAAGGCCTGGTCGAGCACCTTTATCTCCCTTAGCCTCCACTCTAATATAGAGTTGAGTTTAGTTGAGTTTAAATAGAGAGGTAGAGGTAGAGGTAGTGGGGCCAAATCTATATAGATTAGGGTAGGCCATCAGTGCTCTCAATATCTAGACCATAGTGGGGTGGCCAAGGTCCTTCAGACCCTCAACCTCCTTCCTCTCCCTATCAAGAGATTGGTTTGCTATTGCTCACAAGCTATATATAAATAGATGGGGCCATTAGCTAAGTGCCAACTAGATGCCCTCTCAAGCCAGAGCCAGAGAATCTATATGGGTATGGATAGGATAGGGCCCAACCCTAATAAATAAAAAGGTTGAGTCCTTCCTCCTCAACCTCCAATAGAGAGTTTTTTTGGCCTCCCTCTAGATAGATTATTTTCTTTGCCCAACTATGTCTAGGGATAAGATCTAAGAGATAAGATATATAAAAGGGGGTGCCCCTCTATATTATACATACATACATACATATATATATACATACATACATACATATATATATACACATACATACATATATATGTATATATATACATACATACATACATACATATATATATATATATATACATACATACATATATATATATACATACATACATACATACATACATATATATATATATGTGTGTGTGTGTGTATGTATTTATGTATATATATATGTATGTATGTATATATGTATGTATGTATATATATATATATATATATATATATATATATATATATATATATATATATATACATACATACATACATACATATATATATACACATACACACACACATATATATATACATACATACATATATACACACACACACACACACACACACACACACACACACACACACACACACATATGGGAGTTTAGAGTTTAGATATAAATGGGTATTTTGTGGAGTGAATAGCCCATATATCACTATCTATATCACTATCTATATCTATATCACTATCACTTTTTATATGACTGTATATATATATAGCATATATTCTATTAGTTTAGATATAAAGTTTGCTACGCTCACCCCATAGATATTCTATTCTAGAATGGATATGGTGGCACAATCTATAGATAGAGATAGAGTCTACCATTTAGTTTAGATATGGGGTGGGGGGCATTGACACAGTCTCTCTTTTTTTGGCCCTAACTATATATCTTATCTCTATGGCTATTATATAATGGATGTGGTGGCACCCCCACCCCATAGATATCCCCTCTATATATATAGATGGGAGTTGAGTTCAATGGGGCTATGCCTTAGGCCATAGAAGTTGAGTTTCATGGGGCCCCAACCCATAGAAGTTGAGTTGGGTTTAACGGGGATTGATTCTCTATAGTAATCAGATCTATATAGATAGGGGTTGCCAATGAACCACTATACCATGGATCTATCTATAGGGGATTATTAATTTATAGAGTCCCTCTCTCAAAGCTATAGGAGGGTAGGCCATCGAGGCCTGGCCTATCTCATCTAGTGGAGATAGGGCCTCTTCCCCCTCTAGATAGTGGGGTGGGGCCTATCTAATCTATTGGAGATAGGGGACCCCTCTCTATCTATGGGGAGTTGAGTTTAAATCTAGAGGGGCCAGTTAGATAGAGTAGGGTAGGCCATCAGGGCCTATCTAATCTAGTGGAGATAGGGCCCCCTCCTCCCCCTCAGCCTCCCCAAATAGATATATAGGGGAAACCCCTATAGATTGAAGCAAAAAAAATACTATCGGTGTCCTATCCACCTATATACCCTTATCTCCCTATCTCTAGTCTCCTTTATCCCATCTAGTTTGGCACCCCCTCTCTATATAGCTTATCTATATGGCTATTTTTTTGGCATGGTCTCTATTTTCTTGGTACCCCATATATAAATGTAAATGTAAATGTAAATGAGGGAGGGAGGGTACTCACCTACCCCTATCTATTTGGGGAGGGCAAGGGGTGAGTAGAGTGTAGAATATAGAATGGCACTCCTAGATGGATATATAGGCTAGGCTCCCTATCTATCTACTCCCATATATATATAGAGGGGGTAAGGGGTGAGTGTAGCATAGCCTATAGAATGATCTTGTCACTCCAAGATAGATAGGCTCCCTATATATCTATCTGGGTGAAGGGTGAACCCTCCCCCTGTAACTAGATAGGATATGGGCTCTTTATATAAATGGGCATCCATCTGAGATATGGATTAATAAGATATATTTAGATAAGGGGTGGGGAGTGGATAGATATATAGGCTGCCTATATATTCCCATATCACATCTAGTTAGAGGGGGAAGGTACCCCTATCCATCTATATACCCCTATCTAATAATCTATATCTGGCATAGCCCTCTATACATAGATGGGAAATATAGGGAGATAGGCCCCCCCTCTCTATATATATAGAGCCCATTAAACTCCCCATATATAGAGGCACTTTACTTTATATGGTTAGGGGTTGCCCCCCCAAACCCTATCTATCCCATATATATATAGAGGAGGTTAATTCTATCTAAGGGGGCCCTCCCCCAACTCTATATTAGATTGATTAATTAATGATAGATAGTTGGCATGTCCCTCCCCCCCTCTATATATATTGATTAACTCTATCAGTTTCATGAGGGGCCCCCCTCTCTCAATAGGCTATATCGGATATGGGAATATATAGGGTTTCCCATCTCTGGACTTTCTATGGGGTGAGTGAATACCCCTCAAGAAAGAGTTAAAGGGGGCCTCTATATAAATATGGTCCATATCCCATTGGCCTATGTATATAGGGGTGGGGCTATAGGCCATATTTGGAGAGTCAGGCCTCCCCCAGCTATAGAGAGTAGAGGCTAGAGGTCATCAACCCCAAACCTCTATATAGATAGATACAGTGATGGCATGGCCCCATGCCATCACTCTAGATGTCGTCAAGTGGTCCCTTACATATATAATTGTTTGCTATCACTCACCCCCCATAGAGTGATGGTGGGAACTCTATATAGCCACCCAAATAGAGCCCTATATATCTCTGGCCCCCCAAGCCCTATCTATCTAGGTTTTTTTATCCCTATATAGATCTAATCTACTCTAAATACAGGGGAGGCCTACCTGTATATCTAATCTAGGGGTAGTTGAGTGCCTCATATATAGAGAGGGAAACCTAACTATCACTCACACCTCGGCCCATACCATATCTATATAGAGTGGGGACTGAGTGCCCATATCCCATATAGAATAGAGGGGGGGCATTGCCCCCCCCCTCTGTTTAGATAGGATTAGTTATAGTTATAGTTAGAGTTAGAGTTAGAGTTAGAGTTATAGTTTATATAGAGGGCCAAAAAACTCCCATATATATAGAGAGGAGGGTGCTTTAACTCAAGACATATCTATAGAGAAGGGGGCCACCCCTAATAGATAGAGTTTTTTTGGCCAACCATATAAAGTGCCTCTATATATAGATGGGAGTTAGTTTCCTATATATAGAGAGCCCCCCCCCAAGATAGAGTTTCTTTGGCCCTATATAGATCTGATCTACTCTATCTATTGGGGTGGGGCTCCCCATATATATAGAGATCCCTCCCTAGATAGATCTAACCTAGATAGATATATAGGGCTTGAGGGCCCCTCAACTAACTCTATCTAACTCTAATATATAATCTATATAGAGAGGGGGGCCAACTGTCTATCATTTTTTTGGAAACAATATAAAGTTGAGTTAGTTTCCTATTCTATATAGAGAGAGGGGAGAGGTCCCCCCTTCCCCCTATATAGATCTGATCTACTCTATCTATTAGGGCTCCCCATCCCATCCCATCCCATCCCATCTATATAGAGAGGGGAGAGGGCCAAAAAAACTAGATGTTTGGGGTGCCACTGTATAGAGTTAATCAATCTATATAGAGGGGGGGAGGGGGGGCAACTGCCTATCCTTAATCAATCTATATAGAGGCCAAAAAAAATTATTTATATAGAGGCCAAACTCTATCTTAAGGGGGGCACTATCTATCGTTAATCAATTAATCAATCAATCAATCTAATATAGAGGGTGGGAGGGCCCCCTTAGATAGATCTAACTCCCTCTATATATAGATGGGATAGATAGGGCTTAGGGGGGAAACCCCTCTAAGAGTTAAGTTAATCTATATATATGGGGATTGAGTTAGTTTATAGTTTAGAGTTTAGATATTTTTGATACGCTCAAGGGCTTAATATCTATTTTTTTGGCATGATATATAGATAGAGATAGATTTTATTGGCATTGGCACCCCCACAGTATATGGATAGAGATAGAGATAGAGATAGAGATAGAGATAGAGATAGAGATAGAGATAGAGATAGAGATAGAGATAGAGATAGAGATAGAGATAGAGATAGAGACAGAGACAGAGACAGAGATAGAGACAGAGACAAAGATAGAGATAGAGACAGAGACAAAGATAGAGATAGAGACAGAGACAGAGATAGAGACAGAGATAGAGATAGAGATAGAGATAGAGATAGAGATAGAGATAGAGATAGAGATAGAGATAGAGATAGAGATAGAGATAGAGATAGAGATAGAGATAGAGATAGAGATAGAGATAGAGATAGAGATAGAGACAGAGACAGAGATAGAGATAGAAGACAGAGATAGAGACAGAGACAAAGATAGAGATAGAGACAGAGACAGAGACAGAGACAGAGATAGAGATAGAGATAGAGATAGAGATAGAGATAGAGATAGAGATAGAGATAGAGATAGAGTTTCATCAGCATTGGCATTAGCATTGGCATGGTTGATATTTTCTTAGCACCCCTATAGATCACTATGTCTATAGATATGGGATAAGGTAGCACCCCATAGAGAGATTGAGCCATATAGAGTTTAATGGGGATTTATATTATAGAGAGGACCAAAGAAACTTAGATAGATATATAGGGCTTGAGGTGGGCCCAGCTATCTACAAAGTAGGCTGTCAGGAGAGGCTGATCCTCATCCTCCTCTCCCCCATATCTATCTAGAGGAATCAAGAGAGGAGGTCAAGGTCCTTAGGGCCTTTGGGTCATAACCCCATGGTAGCACATACATCTATTATGAATGAGTATCCATCATCCCACACAGAAGGATATTACCCATATAATGGTTGTCTACCAACATGAAGCAAGGGGTTAAGCCTAAATGAACTAGCAAACTGAAGTCATTTTAATAACCATACTTCCCACACATATGTCTGGCAAGGTAAGCAACCCAAATCCCCATTGGCCATTGATATCAAGTGGTAAGGCCATATTCTATTATGTGATTGATCTGGCATTGATCAAATAGGGGAATGGATTACTCATTCTTTCTTCCATTGGGGACAAATGTGAGACAACTCTGAGCATCACACATCTGCCAATGGCACCAGTGAGATCTAGCCAAGTGGCCTCACTATGGTAGCTACTCTAGAAGAAAAGAAAGCCCTATCTATATAAATGGGAGATCGAGGCCCCATATCTATATATATATGAGGTAAGGGGCACTCAACCAACTTTAGAGGGTTGAGCCTATAGATATAGATGGCCCTCTCTCATTGGTTGAGTCCCCCAGCTATCTAGTGGATAGTAGGCCATTCAAGAGAGGGAGAACCTCTCTCAATGGCTATAAAATTTCTTCTTTTTATATAGCTAGGGGAACTCTACCTCTACCTATACATTTACCTCTACCTCTACCTCTACCTCTCGATTTAAACTCAACTCAACTCTATATTAGAGTGGAGGCCAAGGGGCTACCCTTACATCAGTCAGGTAAGTGAAAATGAATTGGATTTGGTTTGTTCAGTTTCCCCCTAGTGAGAGAGAGGCACGAGACTATCATCCTTCATCCACTTCATGAGCACCAAACACACATCACATAGGAAGTCAAAGGGCTCGTACTACCTACCAAACCCACCCCTCACTCTAAGGGCATTCATGTGCTCACCCCTCAGCCTCCTTGACCTTTAGGTTGAGGCACTCATGTTTGCAAGTAAAAAGGTAAGTGCCTCATATCTATATCTGGTCAGCCATATCCTCATTAAACTCCCCATATATATATAGAGGCACTTTCTATGGTTACCCCCCCTCTATATAGATTAACTATATATAGTTGGGGCCTTGTAGATAGATATAGATCCATGGTATAATGGTTCATTAGCACCTATATTTATTAATTATATAGAATCAATCCCCATTAAACTCAACTCAACTTTGATGGCCTGGGTTCTGTCCCCATGAAAACTCAACTTCTATGGCCTGGGGCTTGGCCCCATGAAACTCAACTTATATGGCCTGGAGACCCCATTAAAATCTATATGGCTAAATCTATATCTATATATAAATCTATATTATGGTGGGGGTGCTAAAAAAATAGATACTGGGCCAAAAAAATATAGACCATGGGGGTATTTGGTGAATACCCCTCAATAGGGTTTTTCTCTATATAAACTCTAATCTATACCATGCCCCCACTCCCACTCTATAGATCATATCCCCCTATCCTTATATCACCTCTAAATTGAAAGGGGGAGCTATGGTTGAATCCACTCTCTATCTATCATAGTGAATCTATATTTTGGGGGGGGCATAAATATATATAGGTGACGGTCGAGTAGGTGAAAACCTTCTAAACATAGGGGAAGGGGCCTATGCATATATTCAAATTTGACCTAAGCCAATCCCTATCCCCACTACCACACTTTAGGAAGGCTCATGTGGAATTAATAGAGGGGAATGTAATAAGACAATATGTGATGCCCTATATATCACTATCTATATCTATATCTATATCTATCTCTATTTGGGGTGGGTGTAACTAACACACATTTGGGAACCCTTACTAATCAATGGAGTGCTTGATTTAAGACTATCTTCCATGCCATAATCCATTCTTTCCAATCCTTCTCCACTCTTCACCTTCTTTCAATCCATCCCCACTCTTCACCAATCCCTGCTCTTCACCATTTATTTGTGGGGTGATCCCTGAGCTGACCCATTTGAAGCAAGTGAAGTTGGTGAGCCGTATGATGGGCAACTATCTGTTATAGTTCAGAAGGACTCAACAGTTGGTTAGCACCCCCTTGGTCTTATGAAAGTTAGTACCCTTCATCGTGGGGTGGACCCTTCCACCCAATTTCATTATATATGCTTAGATAAAATAATGTATCCTGATACACCTAGAACATGTATGATATATAAACCAATGAATCATGACAAGTCATTACAACCAGTAATTACTTCCTCTTCCATTGCTTCATTCTTCCCATATCCCCCTCCCTCATTCTTAGTTACTCATCAAATTACACTAAGTTTCTATCTATGATTTTGATTAGTTACTCCATCATCTCATCCACAAGGTTCAAAGAGAGGGCTCTCCCGATCATCTTTCCCATAGACATATCATGAGGGGAGGGGCCTATATATATATATATATATATATAGTCGGTTGAGTGCATGAATGACTAGTCATCTTTCAGAGATAGGGCTCTCCCATATAAGGTTTAAAGAGAGGGCTCTCCCAGAATCTAGAATTGAATTGTAGTTGATTGAGTGTATGATAGTTGAGTGTTATAGTCGATTGAGTACATGAATGACCAATAATCTAGCTTAGAGTTTGGTAAGGTGGTATGACATCACTAGTTTGGACACCAAGAGTAAGTCTATGGCATATCACTATACCTCTATGGTATGGTTATGAAATGGACTACATTAGTCTAGAAAGTCTAGGCCCTCTCTTCTATCTGATCTATATAGGGGGTACTCAACCAGCCCCCAGAGAGATATAGGGCTATCTCACTCTCTAGGTGCCCTATCCCCCATTAAACTTAACTTATATGGCCTGGGGGCCACACTCTATTTAGATAAGGACTCAACTCCCATATCTATATAGAGGGAACTCAACTCTACTTATATGATATGGCCTGGGGGGGCCTCTATTTAGATAGGGACTCAACCCTACCCCATTAAACTTAACTCAACTCAACTTATATGATATGGCCTGGGGGGGCCATTAAACTCTATAGACTCACCCCTCAACCCCTCTCTCTCTATATATATGGGGTATATGGATATAGGGCTCCTTAGAATATGAAATCTCTCATATCTAATTAGAAGTGAGTGTAGACACCAAAATTGTGTCGACTCCCCTTGGTCCCTTACACACTTTATTAATTTAAAATAAATTACTTATTTTAAATTAATGACATCACCCTAGACACCTCACCTTGGATACCTCACCCTTAGATCATTTATGACCCTATGACTAAGTCCTTCCAATCATAATTACCTAAGACCTATTCCAACTCTCTCACTAACCCTCATGCTTAATAAATCCATCTTTGGACTATTCACCAACTGTTAGGTTGTGGAGCTAAAAGCTTCAACTGTTGCAAACATGGAGGAGGTTGTTGAGTTTCAGGGAGACCGGTGTTGGCAGATTGCAGTGCAAAATGAAACTGACATCGGCAGGTGTGAGCTAAAGACAACTAACATCGATAGGAGGTCAGCCGACGTCAGTCACCTCCAGGTAGATAGGGACCGACGTCGATCACCTGTGGCAGTTCTAGAACTATTTGTTGCACAGATAGTTAGTTCATTGAACTACAAGTTTGCATGTAAAGGCTAATTATAGTCTTGAGTTGTGTGTCTAATTATTGTAATTAAGAAAGTCTAATTATTATATGCATGAGATCTATATAATAGACTCATGGGCTGTATTGTAAAAGTGTGTGCTAGAAAGCCATTGAGCTTGAAGAGAGAGCTAGAGTAGCTCCTCCTAGTTCCAAAGGGGTGTTGAGTGTGTATGATCAGGGAGAGTTGCAGGTTGTGCAAGTTCTACTAGGAGATCCACCGAGGTACTAGTTAAAGAATCATAAGGACTTGGTGAGGCAAGGACAAGGGTTCTTTAGGGTGTAGAGATATCTACATGGTAAGTAAGGTCTGTTGATTTGTAAGTGGCAGCAAGGAAAGGGAGATCTACTTGGAGTATGGTTGTGTACTTGGTGTACTGGCAACATTATTACTGACTGGTGGAGGTGAACAACAATTTTGTATTTGAGTTGTGAGTTGGGACCGTAAGAGAGAGAGGGAATAAGTCCTTGAGGTGTGGCAAGCCTTAGAGGTGGAAGAAGAAGTGGCATCTTCTTTATTGTATTTTCTTCTGAGTGATTATTAATACAATTGTGTATTGTCTCTCATATCCTGTGTTGTTTCATATTTCTAGTTATTTATTCATTTTGGTTAAATTTTGTGTTTAGTTGCTTATACAAGAGGTAACCATATATACTCTTATTGTGGAGAGTAGGTTCCTGACAAATCGTAGTAATCATATAAACTCTATAGACTCACCCCTCAACCCCTCTCTCTCTATATATATATGGGGTATATGGATATAGGGTTCCTTAGAATATGAAGTCTCTCATATCTAATTAGAAGTGAGTGTAGACACCAAAATTGTGTTGACTCCCCTTGGTCCCTTACACACTTTATTAATTTAAAATAAATTACTTATTTTAAATTAATGACATCACCTAGACACCTCACCTTCTATACCTCACCCTTAGATCATTTATCACCCTATGACTAAGTCCTTCAAATCATAATTACCTAAGACCTATTCCCACTCTCTCACTAACCCTCATGCTTAATAAATCCATCTTTGGACTGTTCACCAACAACAACTAAACTTGGCAGATGAAGGAACAGGCAAAAGGCTAAAAATAGCCTTTTCCCCCATTTTCTAGCCATCAACATCGGTCAATAGTCAGTCGATGCTGGTGGGATCACTGACGTCGATTACTTAAAACTAAATTTTAACCTCGATTGGATGGTCTGAATGCTGATTCTCTCTCTCCTAGATCCAAATTTTCTCTCTCCCAGACTCTGAAACATCAAGGCAGGCTTTTGGATGAGGCATCAAATTTCTATCATCACTCTCTAGACATCAGATTTCCACTAATGCTCACCTGGCTTCTACACAAGTCACTCCAGATTAGATTGGAACATTACACAGCCACAACAGGATATGTGTTCTAACACTCTCAGTTCTTCATTCAAGTAGAGCTAAATATTCTTATATTTCATTTTAGTATTTTAGAAGCATTGATAATTAGTTTCCATTGAATATTCCTGAGTACTATTGAGAGACAACCCAACTTTCTCCTCGAAGAGGCTGAAAATCCTTCCTCTCATTCTTATTCTCTTTCCACCCCTGTCCTCTACCTTGCCCCTTCTCAAACCCTACTCACTATCTTACAGCCTTGCATAACCCTGTAAGCTTTTACAGACTCTTTTATCAACCACAAACTCATCCAAAACTTGTCTAAGGCCCATTGCCCCAACTGACATCGACCACAGCCCCTACTGACATTAGCAATATGACTGATGTTGGTAGCATTGACAAATCGACACTGAAAGGACTACCGATGTTGGTGATTGTGATAGACTGTCTACAAAAAATAGGTACACATTATCTACTTTCTCTTTCTTAGTCTTTCATTATTTCTCTTCATATAACACTCTTTTTATCAAATAAGTGGACTGTCATCCCTCAAGGAAGTCTTTGCACTTTTAGGACCGAACATATCGCTTGGCAGTCCACCATATCTCTATCTAACAATCTCTTTGTTTGAGTCTTATTATCTCTATAGGTGTCATCCTCCACAACCAAAGAGGAGATCCTACAATGTTTGGATATGGTGCACAACTTAATCCAGGTATCATCTAACCCCTAACCATTACCTTTAGTTTCTTCCTTCTTCTGAATGTAAATAGCAAAAATGAGTAGAAACATTCTAGCACGCCCAGTGGGACCTTGGAGTTTTCCTTGGGTTCATTCTTCTAAAAGGCAAACTTTCATATAGTTACATTAGGAAAATACTTCTTCTTGCATCTCTCTTCTATCTCTTTATTATTGAAAAGAAATCATAAGCAAGAGTTAAAAATAACATCTTTCTTTTTCTTCTTGTCCCTTATTTCCTTGCATCTTAAAGTAGTGAAAATTCATTCTCTTAACCTTTTCCTCACTTGTTTGCATCTAAACAAAACATTTCAATTTGGGTTAAAAACACTATTGCATTTCATTCCTTCTTGAATGCATATTTAGCCCTCTCACTTAGTAATTAAAAATGCATTATGAATAAATCATAGTACACATATGTTACACTACCTAACCACATTTACAAAATAAAACATCTAAACATACTTGAGACAAGGCCCAACTAGGATTTCATCACCTAGAGGATACCTTACCCTTCTTGGCGATCCTACTTGGACTTCACAACCAAGGGGAGTACCCACTATGTTCTCCAGCAGAGTATAAACTATAGGCAAAGTATATATTGGCTAAGTGTCCCAGCTCGACTCTGGGTTTGTGAAGTGAAGGGAGCAAGCCCCTAGTAGCAGGCCACATATGGAACCTAACACAGACTTTTGAACACCAAAACATAACCTAAAACCAGCCTTAGACTTCCTTTTTAGGACCTGTTCTAAAATCCCAATTCCCAAACACATTCTTCTAAGGCATAAGCCACCACAACTCTAAAATCTATTCTTAGTAATTTAACGTTTAGAGGTTGCTTGTTGTCATCAATTGTATTGTTCTTATCTAGTTTTTAGAGCTAGTAAGGTCACATTATTTTGAGGTCTAAAAACACCTCAAAATTTCTTCTTTTTCCAAAAACTTTTAGTTTTCTAAGTTTTTGGAAATACACAGACACCGACATCAGTTTTTCCACCGATGTTAGCAACTTATCTTCACCGACATCAATTTTTCCACCGACATCGGCAACTATATTCACTGACGTCGGTCATAACACTGACGTCAGTCACTATCAAAAAAATTCTTTCAAAATAGCAACTTTAAAATCTGACTTTTTTGCTGTTAAACACACATTTTGGATTTTTTGAAACTAAAATACACAATTTTTAGAACCTACACACATTTTGCCTTGGATGGTTTTGACACGTAGTCAAGCCAAATCTCTTGTCGACCATGCAAGGCAACAACCACTCCCACCTTCACCCTTCATAACAAGTCCTCTAATGGAGTATACTTTAGATGTTGAGCATACTCCTATCTAACCAACCCCCAATCAACCTCTAATTGTTCTTGAAGGGTATCAAAATTTTGAGAGATTCCTTGACCACAACATCAAGGCTCTCCAACACTATCTCATAAAAATCCAAATGCGAGATCCTTCAGGCAAATCAATTTATGGGATGCCAACCTCCTTAACTAAAGTGGCAATGATATTGACAACGTCTGCTACCCAATCCATAGTCACTCAGGCCATTGCCTTGACCATTAACCCGAGCATGGCCAATGCTCAAGATTTGGCCTCTCCTTCTATTTTTGGACCTACCTCCATCAGGGTTTCCATACCCCCTCAACCACAATCAATTCAACCAAGTTCGACACATTTTCAAAACTTGGCTGTCTCTATCCCACCCACTCTTACACCCACAAATACAAGAGTGACTACCTATCCTTTTACTAGTGTCACCAACACTCAACCACCCTTAGCGGCAACTAGTCAAGTTGTGCCCTCCAACTTCATGGCACAAGCCACCTTGACCTCAACATTAGTTCTTATGATGAACTACCAATATGTTGTATCTATACAAATGTAACCAAGTACATCATACGCCCCTCCCAATGCCTTTCAGGTACCCTATAACCTAGAAGGTGCCCCTCCTGCTAATCCATCAGCTAATCTAATCAAGATGATGATGGATAAGATGTCTAACCTTGAGACATCCATTTTTGGTTCAAGTAATGTTCTTTCATATAAACAAATATGCAATGAACCCATCCACCCTTTGGTGCCCATTAGACAATATCCTAGTCAGTGGGAACTCCCAAAATTTACTCGTTTTCAGAGTAAAGAGGACCCATAACAACATCTATGAGCGTTTAGACATGCTTGCTACTTTATAGCACATGATGATGCATTATTACTACGCACATTTCCCATGTCACTTTCTGGTGCCACCCTTGATTGGTATAGCTTTATTACCAGTCATTCTCTTTTTACCTTCACTCAACTAACTCAACTATTTCTTGACCACTTTTCAATCAACATTACTAAAAAGGTCTCCATCACAGACCTATATTCTATTAGACAATTTGATGATGAATTAATAGCTGATTTCATTGCTCGATGGAGAAGTTTAATCAACTAACTCTCCTTTTTGTTTACCTCAACTTGAGCTCATTGAGCTCTTTTCACAAGCATGTGCCAAACACATCTCATCTACTTTACAGGTCCAAACATTCCATACATTTGACGACCACATTGTTGAAGAAGATAGAGTCAAATTGCATAGTAACACAAAATCCAATGACACTTCTTCTTCCAATCCTTCTTCTTCTCACTCCAAACCCAAGGGGTTGGCAAATGTTGTGGTACTTAGATCATCATCTTCTACCACAACCAACCAATCTCAACCCTCCACATCAGAATACATCATAAAACAATTCCAACAATGATACATACAGCATCAATACACTCCAATAGGAGAATCATACGCTTCTGTGTTGGATAAACTCATCAAGCAGGGAGTCCTTAACCTCCCTCAAATTTGACCACCCCAATTTGACCCCTCAAAATCCATCCCTACATGGTATAGGAAAAATGACTTTTGTAATTATCAATGTGTCAAAGGTCATGACACAGACAATTGCAAAACCTTTAAAAATGTTATTCAAGACATGTTAGACAAGGGGTAACTTGTTTTGGATAACCTGAATGTGCTGGCCAAGAAAAACATAGACATCTTTAGGCAACCATTCCCTAACCATCCCCCTAGTCAAATAATGTTTAGACCATAGTCAATGACCTTCAAGAGCATAATATATGCATGAGCAACACAGTCTTTCTTGTCATTCCTAACCAACCTCTCCCACAGTTTGAAGAGGTTAGTCAACCTATTTGTCCACCATAGGTAGAAGAGCCTTCTTCTATTTGTCCACCACAGGTAGAAGAGCCTTCTTCTCCTATTTGTCCATCACAGGTAGAAGAGCCTTCTTCTCCTATTTGTCCATCATGGGTAGAAGAGCCTTCTTCTCCTATTTGTCATCCACCGATGGAGGATAGTCCTCCATCCAACCCCCTTTCACACGTGGGAGATCCTACTTTGACCTCTCCCATATTGGAGGATGCTTTGACAGCACCAACATCGGCGGTCTCACCCTCATCCTTCTTATATCATCAATGGGGGATCATACTTTCCCTGCTCCTCAACCACATGAGGAAGCCATGATCATCCCTGTGCTCTATCCAACTAAAGAGCCACATTCTCTAGCCCCTTCTCTGCTGAGAGAGGAACTTGCCACCTCACCCACTTCGACTAAAGAAGATTTGGTGAAGTTTGCTTTGAACCTCACCCCTCACAATAATAGTCCTCACACTAAACTAAAGAAGGATACTAAACCACATCGGAGAACTCCTCCCCCACCATCACCATTGCCCTCTATTTTTGGCTCATACCCATCCACCTTAATAGGAGTGCTTCCTACTCCAACACCTCACAGAGGCAAATTGCCTCCATTACTCCCTTAACCCATCAAAAACATACTTTCTCCAAAACATCCAACACACTACATCAAAAATGTGTCATCTACATGTGTGGCCACACCACCAACTAAAAAGGTGGTACGACAAACTCCCTCTACAAATCCTAAATAGAAGTTGTCAACATCTACTACAACATGCACAAATCCATTAGTGGGTTCTTATGCTTCACTATTATGCCAGTTGTCCCAGTCTTCTAGCATTGTCCTCCCACTCATTAAACCATACCAACCTCTTAGACCAAAACCATCTTGGTTCGATGACACTCAAATCTGTTGGTATCATCACACACCTAGACATGATACTGAACATTGTTGTGCCCTTAAGGTTGTCATTTGCCAACACCTGAAAAGGGACACCCCTCACATTGAGGCTTCTTTTGACCACTTTTTCGACAAAACACCAACAACATCCCAAACCTCTTCACCTAAATCAAGATCCCAACATAAGACTATGGTCCCTCAACCACCTTTATTCAAAATCAACACAATTAATGTGGCCACCAGGCCCCAAACTATGAATAATAAAGGAAAAGACTAGACTTCTACCCCTTTGACATGTCCATTCATCAAGCCCTCTCAACCACCAAAACCCAAGATTTCCATCTTGGGCACATCTCGACCATCATCTCTGGGAGAAATTCATCCTAACTTCTATAGTCCACATGATGTTTGGTATAAACAACTTGTTGACTACTTGACATATTTTATCATGCCTCCTAATCTCTCTAGCAATGCACAGTGGGATTTTATCAAAAGTACTACTCACTACACTGTGCTAGGGGGATTCTTTACAAATAATGTCTCAATGGCCTCCTTATCCAATGCCTAACCTCTGCTAAGACATCTCATGTCATCAAACAAGTCCATGATAGGATTTGTGGGGGAGATTTCAGCGGTAACTCACTTGCCAAGTGCATCCTCTATCTGGGCTATTATTGGCCCACTATTAACCAAGACTGTAACAACTATGTTCAGCACTGTATCAAATGCCAACAACATACCAACCAACTTCATGACCAACATTGACCAAAACATACTTACAACCAAAATCTAAAAGAGCAAGATTTCAAAATCAGAGATCTTGTCCTTAAAGACGCCCAACATGTGACCAATATGGAAAGAAGCAAACGGGGCAAGTTTTCTCCTAATTGACTCAGACCTTACATCATAACACAAGCATGGATCAAGTACTTATCATCTATCTTCTTTCAAAGGCCGGCCAAAACCTAAGCCCCTTTATGCCTTACATCTTCGACCAAGTCTATTGTTAACCAAGTAATCATTCACTTGACATTTAACTTGAGCTCATCCCTTGAGCATCCCCCGTCATCTTCATTCATCCTCATTTCAACCCTTTTTCCTTATAAACATTATTTAACCCTTTTGTAAAGCATGAATGCTTTGTCCTAATAAAAGGGAAACCCCCAAACCTCTATAGTCAAGTCCATGACCAAAAGTCTAGTAAAAAAAAACATAAAATTGGGATGCCTACCAAAGGTCATAAACTATAAATGTAGACTGCTCCCTTGAAGGACAACTACCTAATTGTTGTAATTGATAAACTACTCCCTTAAAGGATAGCTATTCAAAGACATTCAACCATACAAAGCAAAATATAGACCACTCCCTTAAAGGATGGCTATGCCCAAATTTTGCTACAAACAGCCCTCTCTCAGAAGCTTCCTGCATCGATCAGCTTCACATATGACCACAAAACAAAACAACATCCCCACGTAGACTTCCCACATTGATCAGTCTACCAAAAAAAAAATTGACTGACAAACTATTAAGTCATGGACTTGCCTATAGTCATTCTTAGGGTCACCTATAAAAGGGGCAAAGATATCCTTGCTAAAAAAAGGTTACACTATCCTCACATCTCACATAATCAAACCTATTACCCCAACATACCCAAGGGATTTTGAGCTCACTTAACATCAAGTGATTTGAATACTTCTCTAACATAAATAATGGTCAATGACATAATGCCTGAATGGGGATTTTGTTTGCAACAACCCTATTTATGCTAACATTATGGTCTTTGTCAATGAAAGAGCAAAACACCTTTCACTTCTTACATACCTTTGTCACATACAACCAAATCATTTTCCAAACCAAACCAAAACATTTTCTAACCATTAACATAGCCTCATGATTTATTTAATGCAAATAACAATTTGTGTTATATAAATTATCATAGCCCATTCACATTAGTTTCTATAGAAAATAATACACATAGAAACTAACAACCAAACACAATTTATGTCAAGCATATATCATCACCAATACGAAAAGTGCTAAAGCATAAATAAACTCATTTCATTTTTAGCATACATCCATCACCAATACAGAAAATTTTTAGGGATGAAAAACCACATAACCTATGTTACATAATACACCATCACATAATATGGAAAAGGCTGTAACATCATCATACACTCATCATTTCAAGCATGTACCATCAGACATATGGGAAGTGTTAAACCATTAACATGACCAAACCAATTATTGACCTCTTTGAATCTATCTTCCCTTTTGGGAAGAACTACATTAGCTTGAGGCCCTTAACATAGGGGCTATGTAGGCAGCACTCAGTTGACACAGAGTCTTTTGGGGTTAGCTCAGCCATTCATTTGTTTGTCTACCTTATGGACAAACCATATAACCTTTAACCATGACTTCACCTAGTCCAATCCAATCCATAACCTACACTCATCTTCCCTTTTGGGGAGAACTACATTGGCCTGAGGCCCTTCAAACAGGGGCTATGTAGACAACACTCAGTTGACATGGGTTCTTCTGAGTTTAGCTCGGCCATTCCTTCATCCATCCATCTAATGGACCAACTATCTATACCAACCCAAAATCATGACCAAACAACCAACTCTGACATTGAATGAGTTACCTAGACTTCTCATGGGGTACATTAGAGATCACATACATCTCCCCATCCATAACACACACTACTTGAGATCACTTATATCTCAGCCTGACTCGACCAATGACCTTGAAGATCATGACTATCTCTTTAGACCACAACCACTTTCGAGACAATTGCATATGCTACCTCACGAATAATTAGCAAATTATATGCAACCCATATTATGATCCTCACACCTATTGATGGATCACGCTCAAGTTGATCCCCAATATTTGTGACATTTTTGTGTTTTCCAAGAGCACTTCCTGTGCCCGAGATACTTAGAACACGATGACCAATTGGAGCTACAGCTTGGATCAAATAACCCAATCAACTATGACTAAAAGCTAAGGCCTAGTTACTTTAATTTTAGCACTCCTTGACCTTGCCTATGACAATTTGACCTACCTATCACATGAAGTGGTATACATGCAATCTCAACTATTGCAGCGTTCACACTCTAACTTCACCATACCCATCCACTACCTATCAAATCAGCACCTGATATCAGGTTACCTTCCCTCAACTCCTGCTTTGAGGGGGAATACCTCATCCCATACTTGGGGCAACCTACACCTTATCCCATACTTGGGGCAACTTACTCCTATTTTTGTCTTGTAGTTCGTCAAAATAACCAACAAGACAAAAAGGGGCAAATGTAGACACCAAAATTGTGTTGACTCCCCTTGGTCTCTTTCACACTTTATTAATTTAAAATAAATTACTTATTTTAAATTAATGACATCACCCTAGACTCCTCACCTTGGATACCTCACCCTTAGATCATTTATCACCCTATGACTAAGTCCTTCAAATCATAATTACCTAAGACCTATTCCAACTCTCTCACTAATCCTCACACCTAATAAATCTATATTTGGACCGTTCACCAATGACAACTAAACTTGGAAAATATAGGAATGGGAAAAAGGCTAAAAATAGCCTTTTTCTCATTTTTTAGCCACCGACATCGGTCAACAGTCAGCCAACGCCGATGGGATCACCGACATCTGTTACTTAAAACTAAATTTTAACCTCAGCTGGACAGCCTGAATACTAATTCTCTCTCTCCCAAATCTGAATTTTCTCTATCCCAGACTCTGAAACATTAAGGTAGGCTTTTGGATGAGGCATCAAATTTCTATCATCACTCTTCAGACATCAAATTTCCACTAATGCTCACTTGGCTTCTGAACAAGTCACTCCAGATTAGATTGGAACATTACACAGCCACAATAGGATACACATTCTAACACTCTTGGTTCTTCATTCAAGCAGAGCTAAGTATTCTTGTATTTCATTTCAATATTTTAGAAGCATTGATAATTAGTTTCCATTGAATATTCTTGAGTACTATTGAGAGACAACTCAACTTTCTCCATGGAGAGGTTGAAAAGCCTTCCTCTCATTCTTATTCTCTTTCCACCCCTATCCTCTACCTTGCCCCTTCTCAGACCCTACTCAGTGTCTTGTAGCCTTGGATAAACCTGTAAGCTTTTATAGACTCTTCTATCAACCATAAACTCATCCAAAACCCATCCAAGGCCCATTGCCCTAACTGACATCAACCACAGCCCCTATCGACATCAACAATATGATCGATGTCGATAGCATTGACAAATCATCACCAGAAGGACTACCGACATCAATGATTATGACAGACTATCTACAAAAAATAGGTACGCATTGTCTACTTTCTCTTTCTTAGTCTTTCATTATTTCTCTTCATATAACACTCTTTTTATCAAATAAGTGGACTATCATCCCTCAAGGAAGTCTTTGCACTTCTGGGACTAAGCATATCGCTTGGCAGTCCACCATATCTCTATCTAACAATCTCTTTGTTTGAGTCTTATTCTCTCTACAGGTGTCATCCTTCATAGCCAAAGAGGAGCTCCTACAATGTTTAGATACAGTGCACAACTTAATCTAGGTATCATCTAACCCCTGACCATTACCTTTAGTTTAGTCAAGTTGTGCCCTCCAACTTCATGGCACAAGCCCCCTTGACCTCAACATCAGTTCCTATGACAAACTACCAATATGTTACACCTATACAAATGCAACCAAGTACATCATACACCCTTCCCAATGCCTTTCAGGTACCCTATAACCTAGTGGGTGCCCCTCCTACCAATCCATTAGCTGATCTAATCAAGATGCTAATGGATAAGATGTCCAACCTTGAGACATCCATTTTTGATTCAAGCGATGTTCTTTCATATGAACAAATATGAAACGAACCCATCCACCCTTCAGTGCCCATTAAACCATATCTTAGTTAGTTGGAACTCCTAAAATTTACTCACTTTCAGAGTAAAGAAGACCCACACCAACATTTACGAGCATTTAGACATGATTGCTACCTTGTAGCACATAATGATGCATTATTACTATGCACATTTCCCATGTCGCTTTCTGGCACTGCCCTTGATTGGTATATTTTTATTACCAATCATTCACTTTTTACCTTCACTCAACTAGCTCAACTATTTCTTGACCATTTTTCAATCAACATCACTAAAAAGGTCTCCATCACAGACCTATATTCTATTAGATAATTTGACGATGAATCAATAGTTGATTTCATTGCTCGATGGAGAAGTTTAATCAACTAACTCTCCTTTTCTTTGCCTCAACCTGAGCTCATTGAGATCTTTTCACAAGCATGTGCCAAACACATCTCATCTACTTTATGGGTCCAAACATTCTATAAATTTGATGAAGTTTTCACCATGGCTAGGAAGCTTGAGCTCCACGTTGTCGAAGAAAATAGAGTCAAATTGCATAGTAACACAAAATCCAATGACTCTTCTTCTTCCAAACCTTCTTCTTCTCACTCCAAACCCAAGGGGTTAGCAAACACTGTGGTACTTAGATCATCATCTTCTACCACAACTAACCAATCTTAACCCTCCACATCAGAATACATCAAAAAATAATTCCAACAATGATACATACAGCGTCAATACACTCCAATAGGAGAATCATACGCTTCCATGTTGGATAAACTCATCAAGCAGGGAGTCCTTAACCTCCCTCAAATTTGACCACCCCAATTTGACCCCTCAAAAGCCATCCCTACATGGTATAGGGAAAATGACTTTTGTAATTATCACTATGTCAAAGGTCATGACATAGACAATTGTAAAACCTTTAAAAATGTTATTCAGGACATGTTAGACAATGGGGAACTTGTTTTGGATAACCTGAATGCACTGGCTAACCAAAACATAGACATCTTTAGGCAACCATTCCATAACCATCCCCCAAGTCAAAATAATGTTTAGACCATAGCCGATGACCTTCAAGAGTGCAATATACGCATGGTTAACACAGTCTTTCCCATCATTCCTGACCAACCTCTCCCATAGTTTGAAGAGGTTAGTCAACCTATTTGTCCACCACATGTAGAAGAGCCTTCTTCTCCTATTTGTCCACCACAAGTAAAAGAGCCTTCTTTTCTTATTTGTCCATCACAGGTAGAAGAGCCTTCTTCTCTTATTTGTCTATCATGGGTAGAAGAGCCTTCTTTTCCTATTTGTCCTCCATCGATGGAGGATAGTCCTACATGCGAGAGCCTACTTTGACCTCTCCCATATTTTAGGATGTTTTGATAGCACCAACATCGACAGTCTCACCCTCATCCTTCTTATCATCAATGGGGGATCATACTTTCCTTGCTCCTTAACCACACGAGGAAGCCATGATCATCCCTGCACTCTATCCAACTAAATAGCCACATTCTTTAGCCCTTTCTCTGCTGAGAGAGGAACTTGCCACCTCACCCACTTTGGTTGAAGAAGATTCAGTGAAGGTTGATTTGAACCTCACCCCTCACAATAGTAGTCCTCACACTAAACTAAAAAAGGCTACTAAACCACATCGAAGAACTCCTCCCCCACCATCACCATTTCCCTCTATTTTAGGCTCACACATATCCACCTTAATAGGAGTGCTTCCTACTCCAACACCTCATAGAGGAAAATTTCCTCCATTGCTCCCTCAACCCATCAAAAACATACTTTCTCCAAAACATCTAACACATTACATCAAAAAAGTGTCATCTACACGTGTGACCACACCACCAACTAAAAAGGTGGTATGACAAACTCCCTCTACAACTCTTAAATAGAAGTTGTCAACATCTACTGTAATGCATGCAAAGCCATTAGTGGGTTCTTATGCTTCGCTATTATGCCAGTTGTTGTAGTCTTCTAGCATTGTTCTCCCACCCATTAAACCATACCAACCTCTCAAACCAAAACCATCTTGGTTTGATGACACTCAAATCTACTGGTATCATTGCACACCTGGACATGATACTAAACATTGTTGTGCCCTTAAATTTGTCATTCGCCAACACCTGAAAAGGGACACCCCTCATATTGAGGCTTCTTCTGACCACTTTTTTGACAAAACACCAACAACATCCCAAACCACTTCACCTAAATTAGGATCCCAACATAAGACTATGGTCCCTCAACCACCTTTATTAGAAATCAACATAATTAATGTGGCCACCAGGCCCCAAACTATGAAGAATAAAGGAAAAGATCAGACTTCTACCCCTTTGACATGTCCATTTGTCAAGCTCTCTCAACCACCAAAACCCAAGATTTCCATCTTGGGCACATCTTGACAATCATCTCTAGGGGAAATTCCTCCTAACTTCTCCAGTCCACATGACATTTGGTATAAATGACTTGTTGACTACTTGACATATTCTATCATGCCTCCTAATCTCTCTAGCAATGCACGGTAGGCTTTTATCAAAAGTACTACTCGCTACACCATGCTAGGGGGACTTCTTTACAAATGAGGTCTCAATGGCCTCCTTATCCAATGCCTAACCTCTGCTAAGACATCTCATGTCATCAAATAAGTCCATGATAGGATTTGTGGGGGATATTTCAGCGATAACTCACTTGCCAAGTGCATCCTCTGTCTAGGCTATTATTGGCCCACTATTAACCAAGACTGTAACAACTATGTTCAATGTTATATCAAATGCCAACAACATACCAACCAACTTCATGACCAACATCGACCAAAACATACCTACAACCAAAATCTAAAAGAGTGAGATTTCAAAATTAGAGATCTTGTCCTTAAAGATGCCCAACATGTGACCAATATGGAAAGAAGCAAATGGGGCAAGTTTGCTCCTAATTAACTCGGACCTTACATCATAATACAAGCATGGATCAAGTACTTATCATCTATCTTATTTTGAAGGCTAGCCAGAACCTAAGCCCCTTTATGCCTTACATCTTCGACCAAGTCTACTGTTAACCAAGCAATCATTCACTTGACGTTTAACTTGAGCTCGTTCCTTGAGCATCCCTCGTCATCTTTATTCATCCTCATTTCAACCCTTTTTCCTTACAAACATTATTCAACCCTTTTTTGAAGCATGAATGCTTTGTCTTAATAAAAGCAAAACCTCCAAACCTCTATAGTCAAGTCCATGACCAAAAGTCCAGTAAAAAAAAAACATAAAATTGGGATGCCTACCAAAGGTCATAAACTATAAATGTAGACTACTCCCTTGAAGGACAGCTTCCTAATTGATGTAATTAATAGACTGCTCCCTTAAAGGATAGCTATTCAAAGACATTCAACCATATAAAGCAAAATATAGACCACTCCCTTGAAGGATGGCTATGCCCAAATTTTGCTACAAACAGCCCTCTCTCAAAAGCTTCCTGCATCAATTAGCTTCACATATGACCATAAAACAAAACAACATCTTCATGTAGACTTCCCACATTGAACAGTCTACCAAAAAAAAATTGACTAACAAACTATTAAGTCATGGACTTGCCTATAGTCATTCTCAAGGTCACCTATAAAAGGGGCAAAGTTATCCTTGCTAAAAAAAGGTTACGCTATCCTCACATCTCACATAATCAAACCTATTACCCCAACATACCCAAGGGATTTTGAGCTCAATTAACATCAAGTGATTTGAATACTTCTATAACACAAACAATGGTCAATGATGTAATGCATGAACGGGGCTTTTGTTTGCAACAACCCTATCTATGCTACCATTATGGTCCTTGTCAATGAAAGAGCAAAACACCTTTCACTTCTTACATACCTTTGTCACATACAACCAAATCATTTTCCAAACCAGACCAAACCAAATCATTTTCTAACCATTAACATAACCTCATGATTTATTTAATGAAAATAACAATTTGTGTTATATAAATTATCATAGCCCATTCACATTAGTTTTTATAGAAAATAATACACATAGAAACTAACAACCAAACACAATTTATGTCAAGCATATATCATCACCAATACAAAAAGTACTGAAGCATAAATAAACTCATTTCATTTTTAGCATACATCCATCACCAATACGGAAAATTGCTAGGGATGAAAAACCACATAACCTATGTTATAGAATACACCATCACATAATATGGAAAAGGTTGTAACATCATCATACACTCATCATTTCAAGCATGTACCATCAAACATATGGGAAGTGCTAAACCATTAACATTACCAAACTAATTATTGACCTCTTTGACTCTATCTTCCCTTTTGGGGAGAACTACATTGGCCTAAGGCCCTTAAAATAGGGGCTATGTAAGTAGCACTCAGTTGACACAGAGTCTTTTGGGGTTAGCTTGGCCTTTCATTTGTTCATCTACCTAATGGACAAACCATATAACCTTTAACCATGACTTCACCTAGTCCAATCCAATCCATAACCTACACTCTTCTTCCCTTTTAGAGAGAACTACATTTGCCTAAGGCCCTTCAAATAGGGGCTATGTAGACAACACTTAGTTGACATGGGGTCTTCTGAGGTTAGCTCGGCCATTCCTTTGACCATCCATCTAATGGACCAACTATCTATACCAACCCAAAATCATGACCAAACAACCAGCTTTGACACTGAATGAGTTACCTAGACTTCTCATGGGGCACATTAGAGATCACATACATCTCTCCATCCACAACACACACTACTTGAGATCACTTATATCTCAGCCTAACTCGACCAATGACCTTGAAGATCATGACTATCTCCTTAGACCACAACCACTTTTGAGACAACTTTGCCTTAGTTGTTTTGATTGCATATGTTACCTCACAAATAGTTAGCAAATTGTACACAACCCATATTATGACCCTCACACCTATTGACAGATCGCACTCAAGTTGATTCCCAATATTTGTGACATTTTTTGTGTTTTTCAAGAGCCCTTCTTGCACTCGGGATACTTTAAACATGATGACCAATTGGAGCTACAGCTTGGATCGAATAACCCAATTAGTTATAACTAAAAGTTGGGGCCTAGTTACTTCAATTTTAGCACTCCTTGACCTTGCCTATGACAATTTGACTTACCTATCACATGAAGTGGTATACGTGTAATCTCAACTATTATAGTGTTCACACTCTAACTTCACCATACCCATCCACTGCCTATCAAATCAACACCAGATATTAGGTTACCTTCCCTCAAATCCCACTTTGAGGGGGAATACCTCATCCCATACTTGGGGAAACCTACACCTTATCTCGTACTTCGGGCAACTTACTCCTATTTTTGTCTTGTAGTTTGTTAAAACAACCAATAAGACAAAAAGGGGCAAATGTAGACACCAAAATTGTGTCGACTCCCCTTGGTCCCTTACACACTTTATTAATTTAAAATAAATTACTTATTTTAAATTAATGACATCACCCTAGACACCTCACCTTGGATACCTCACCCTTAGATCATTTATCACCCTATGACTAAGTCCTTCAAATCATAATTACCTAAGACCTATTCCAACTCTCTCACTAACCCTTGCACTTAATAAGTCCATCTTTGGACCATTCACCAATGACAACTGAACTTGGTAGATGGAGGAATGGGCAAAAGGCTAAAAATAGCCTTTTTCCCATTTTTTAGCTGCCGATGTCGGTCAACAATCAGTCGATGCCGATGGGATCACCGACGTCAGTTACTTAAAACTAAATTTTAACCTCGGCTAAATGGCTTGAATGTTAATTCTCTCTCTCTTAGATCTAAATTTTCTCTCTCCTAGACTCTAAAACATCAAGGTAGGCTTTTGGATGAGGCATCAGATTTCTATCATCACTCTCCAGACATCAAATTTCCACTAACACTCACCTGGCTTCTACACAAGTCACTCCATATTAGATTGGAACATTACATAGCCACAACAAGATATGTGTTCTAACACTCTTGGTTCTTCATTCAAGTAGAGCTAAGTATTCTTCTATTTCATTTTAGTATTTTAGAAGCATTGATAATTAATTTCCATTGAATATTCTTGAGTACTGTTGAGAGATAACCCAACTTTCTCCTCGAAGAGGCTGAAAAGCCTTCCTCTCATTCTTAATCTCTTTCCACCCCTATCCTCTATCTTGCCCCTTCTCAGACCCTACTCACTGTCCTACAGCCCTGCATAACCCTATAAGCTTTTACAGAGTCTTCTGTCGACCATAAACTCATCCAAAACTTGTCCAAGGCCCATTGCCCTGACCGACATCGACCACATCCCCTACCAACATCAGCAATACGACTACCGTTAGCAGCATTGACAAACCAACATTGGAAGGACTATCGACGTCGATGACTATGACAAACTATCTATAGAAAACATGTATGCATTATCTACTTTCTCTTTCTTAGTCTTTCATTATTTCTCTTCATATAACACTCTTTTTATCAGATAAGTGGATTGTCATCCCTCAAGGAAGTCTTTGCACTTCTGGGATCGAGCATATCACTTGGTAGTCCACCATATCTCTATCTAAAAATCTCTTTGTTTGAGTCTTATTCTCTCTATAGGTGTCATCCTCCATAGCCAAAGAGGAGCTCTTATAATGTCTGGATACGGTGCGTAACTTAATTTGGGTATCATCTAACCCCTGACCATTACCTTTAGTTTCTTCCTTCTTTTAGATGTAATTAGCAAAAGCATAGATAAATAGTGAGAGTTATCTATATAGGGCCCCAATCAATCAAGGGGAGGGTGGCTATATAGATAAAGGTGGCTCTATCTATATATATGAGCTATATAGGCCTATCTTAGAGTTATGCTCTGATCGAGGCTGAGTGGCTATAGATACATACTTGATGAATGATTGATACCCCATATTCTCTCGATGAATGATTGATACGTACTCAATGAATCTCAAGATTTCTCATATATATAGAGAGAGGGGGAGGATTAGTAGGAAATGCCCTATATGTATATGCATTGACAAATGATCAGGCTAGTGAGAATATTAAACCAATCCCCTATCCATCTATCTATCTATATATGGGTAGACACCCATTCCATTTTAGATAAGGCTTAACCTCCACTCTCTCTATCTAGAGTCCAGACTAAACAGATATATAGAGTAGAGTTTCTAGTTAGGCTGACAAGTTATAGAGTCCTTTCTATAGTTCTTGAGCATCCTTCATGCATAGCATATACAGTAGTCATTACATTGATACAGACCATTCCCACTTCATATAGGCACCGATAGGCCCCTATATATATATGGGTATTCACTACGAGATAATATAGAGTGGGGCTCAAATAGATATATAGGGTATATATAGGGGCCCTTTCCCTATCCCTATTTATATAGAGTAGAGGCCAAAAAACTCTATATTGAGGGGGGCGAGGTATCTATATATAAGGGGCCCCCAAATAGATATATAGGCTATATGAGCCCCCCTATATATAGATATAGGACTTATAGGTGGGCTTAGGGACTCATACTCGATCCTTGTACGTGGGCATGAAGACTTTGATACAGGACCCTATCTATATATAGAGGGACCTTACCAGATCTATTCTATAGTATTAGGTACCCACTCCTCCTACTCCCACCCTATATATAGAACTGGGCCCTATACTAGGCACCCATAGTGGTATATGGGCCCACTATTCTTGACCCCTGTATATATAGATTTATATATATATATATATATATATATATATATATATATATATATATATATCTTATCTTGTAGCGAATCCATAAAAACTCTATTTAGCATTGTGAATAGTAGTAAATAATAGAATTGGCCCCACCCCATATATATATAGATAGGCTAGGCACCCATATATATATATATATATATATATATATATATATATATATATATATATATGCCTGCTATCATCTCTAGAAACTTTATAGATAGGTATCATATCCCAAATAGATATATAGGGAGAAAAAAGGAATAATATCGATCTATATGGTGCTACGCTCAAGCAAATATTTTCTCAAATTGCTACGATATATATATATATATATATATATATATATATATGCGATGAGCATAGCACCATATAGATAGATAAGGGGTTTCATCTATCTCATAGTGAATAATATATCAGGACAATTCTCTAGTTGACTCTATAGGCTAGTCAGTCAGGTAGTCTAGTCTAGATGGGATTAGATCTATATCCAAATCCAATCATGCCTATATCTATATAGGCATATGTACCCATATTTATATGACACCCTAAAGATAGGATGTATAGATGGATAAGTAAATATGGAGGGGAGCTAGCTCTAGAAATGACCACCCACCTATTATATTGATTGTGGGGGGGTATAGATAGTGATGCACCCCTATATATAGATATATAGGTAGTCCTGGCCCTAATATCAATTGATCATTTTTTATTCCACCTAGATCTATATTAGATATAAATTTCCCCTATCCATATAGGGTATAGGTAGGTAGGTAAGTCTAGATAGGGGGGGCTCTCTCCATGGGTGCTCCTCATCTATCTCCATATGATCCATGCACATTAGTGTGATGAAATAGATCTAAAAGCTCAAACCGATGCCCCACAAGTAAATTATAGTAGATATGACTAAGTATAGATAGGCCAATATTCAAGCCTCAACCCCCTATACCTATATATGGTGCATGGCATATGTGTACATAAACCCCTCAACCCTAATCTATCTATAGTTCCCTTGAACCTGAACTAAAATAAGTAGATCTAGGAGCTATCTCTTGACTGAGTTAAAAGTCATGTGATATCTATAATCAATATAGGATGACTAGATGAAATGATGGCACTCCCCTATATATATAGATCTAATCCCCACCTTGAGACTATATATATATATATATATATATATATATGGTGCTATGCTCAAGTGAATATTTTCTCAAATCATTATGTTCAAGCTAAGATAAGATTATATAGATTGGGATTAGATCATATATATGGTGATATGATTTGGTGTGAGTGATAATATATAGAGTTTAATTGGTGCTTGGCTGATGCCCCCAATGGCCTACCCCTTCCCCTATAACTTATAGCTAGGGGAGGCCACCCCTAGATAGTGGTGGGAGAGAGGCCCCAACGACCTACCCTACCCCTACCCCTACTCTAACTAACTATAGATTATAGTTGGGGGAGGAGGCTGAGGGCATTTCATGTATGCACTCTCTCAATGAAGGGGTTTGAGGGCATTTCTATTTATGCACTCTCCTGAAAAAGGTGTAAGCACCACTCGGACCCCCCATATATAAATCAGATAACCCCCCCTCTCTATATATGTTGAGAGAACCAAAAAAACTCTATCTAGTCAAGGCCATGGATATGGTTAGGCCCTCTCCCATTTCCATATCTATATATAGATAGGGTACCAACCCAACTCTATATAGCTATAGTCACCCTCTCCTTCATCGCCATATCTATCTACATAAGGTGCCAACCCAACTCTCTCTATATAGCTATAACCACAAATACCAAAAAAAATCTATCTTTGGCCTCCCCACCCTATAGATATCTATCTATTAGATCTATCTAGGGGGGCCAAATCTCTATCCCATTAAACTCAACTTTCTATGGTTGACAAAAAAACTCTATCTTTGGCCTCCCCGCACCCTATAGATATCTATCTATTAGATCTATCTAGGGGGAGCCAAATCTCTAGCCCATTAAGCTTAACTTTTTATGGTTGGAGGTGGCTTCCCCCTCCCCCTTCCCCTCTATTTATAGGGATAGGGATAGGCCAACCCTATCTTGGGATAGGGATAGGGATATAGAGGGCTTTCCCTAATCAAGAAAATTTCTCTCTATGGGGTCAGGGGTCAGTGCCAACTAGACTCTAGAGAGAGAGTCTCCCTCGACATATATATAGGCCAATGGCCCCCTATATAGATAGAGGTCCCCCCTCTCACTCTACGGTGAGGATTCTATATATATAGAGAGAGAGTGTGTGAGAGAGAGGGGGGATGACCCCCTAGATCTAGTTCTAGTTGGCACCCCTATCTATATCTGGGCTCATAGGTCCTCCCCCACCCTTACCTTTCTATCTAGAGGCATACCCCAAAACAAGGAGGGGATTCTCCATATAGGGCTCCTCCCCTAAGATAGAACTATAGGGCTCTCTATTCTACCTATATATCTATCTGGGGTCGTCAGGCCCCTATCTAATCTCTACATGGGGTGGCGAGCCCTATAGTTCTATCTATGAAATGGATGGAGTCTCCATAGATATATAGGGCTTGATTAGCTTATAGCTCTCTCCCCTTCCATATAGCCCCTTTTATTTCTATTTCTATATAGATAGATAGATAAATAGGGACACACTAACCCCTAGATAGGTCAGGTCTATGGGGTTCCAACCCCCCTCTCTAATATCTTGGATAAAGATCTAGATAGGGCCCCTATTTATATGGGACCCAACCCCCCATAAATAGACAAGGATCTAGACCCAACCCCCCTCTCTAATTTATTTTAGATAGGGAACCCCCCTCTCTAATATCTTGGATTTAGATCTAGATAGGACCCCTATCTATCTATCTATATGGTACCCAACCTGATCTAGACCCAACCCCCCCCTCTAATATATTGGATTAATATATATATAGGGAAGTGACCCAATCTATAGATAGAGATAGAGTTTATTGTCATTGGCACCCCCTCTCTATCTTATCTTATCTAACCCCCCAAGTCTTTCATTGGCACGCCATGGATGGATGAGCCCCTATAGAGAAAGAAAAGAGAGAGGGAAATCTAGTCCTCTATCTAGCGCCCCACCCTATATCTATTCTCTAAAGTCTAGATAGGGAAATTCAGTCCTCTATCTAGGGCCCCACCCCATAGTGATATAGAGAGTGATATAGAGTAGAGAGTGATATAGAGAAGAGAGTGATATAGATAGTGATAGTGATATAGATATAGATAGTGATATAGAGAGTGATATAGATATAGATAGGGGGTATGCCAAATCTATGAGTAACTGGTCTAATGTTTGCTAAACTAGTCTATTTGTAGGGTGAGTAACTGGTCTATCTATATGGCCATCTCTCTTTTATGGTATGCCCTATATATCTATCTTTTGTATGGTGAGCCCTATATATATATATATCTTCTTTATGGTGAGTAACTAGTCTGTATGGTGAGCCCTATATATCTATCTTCTATATGGTGAGTGCCAGAATCTATATATATATAGATAGTCAGGGGTATGCCAAAGAGTGTTAAGGATGGGGGGAATACTAGATGAATTGGGGGAAGTCAGAAGGACTAGATGAATTGGGTCCCCCTATAGATCTTCTCTGGGTATATATATCTATCTAGGATCATCCATCATCTATTAAATACGTGATATGACTGATGACTAATTGTATCATATCACATATATAATGGATGGATGGATGGATAGTGATATGACTGATGACTGAAACATCAATGGTTGACACTCCATATAGATATATAGGGGCCACTATGTTTAGGTTTTGGCCCTCTATCTTAATAGAATTGGGTGCCCCCCACAGTATAGAGTTTTTTGGCACCCCCCAAGCCTTATCTATCTATCTATCTATCTAGGCCCCCCAACCCAATAGATAAATCCCCTCTCTATTTAAACTAACTCAACTTTATAGGGTTCGGGGTGGCCTAACCCTATAAAGTTAGAGCCCCTCCCCTCCCCCTCCTCTAGAATAACTAACTCTAAACTATAAACTTTAAACTAACTCAACTTTATAAGGTTGGGGGTGACACAATATAGTGTTTTTTGGGCCCCCCTCTCTATATAGATTAGAGTTTCTTTGGCCCTCGCTATATATCTTATCTTGAGCATAGCCCCCCTCTCTATATAGGGTCTATTTGGGACTCCCATATATATATATATATATATATATATATATATATATATATATATATATATATATATATATATATATATATATATATATATATATATATATATATATATATATATATATATATATATAATAGCCCCCCTCTCTCTATAGGGTTGGGTCTATCGAGACTTGAGCATAGCCCCCTATATCTATCTAGGACTCACATATATTATTTATATCTCGTAGCCTCCCCCCTCTCTATATATATGGCTATCTGGGGATCTTATCCCATATATATAGAGGAGGCATAGCAAATAATTATCTTCTCTTGAGCGTAGCGAATATGATATATATGGTGGCCTCCCCCACCCTCTCTCTATATATGGGGATCCCCTCTCTATTTAAACTAACTCAAATTTATATGGTTGGGAAACTAAACTAAACTCTATGGGAAATGGGAAATTTAGATATTCTATTATATAATGTATATGGTGGCACCCCCACCCCATATATAGATTTAGATTGTCTATTCTATTCACTATGATAGATAGAGATAGATGGGATGGTATAGATTATAGATGAATATGGGGACAGTATATAGTTTCATTAACATAGTATATATTAGAGTTAGTTTCTATTCTATTCTATAGAGGACCAAAAAAACTCTCTATATAGGAAGGGGCACAATCTATAGATAGAGATAAAGATAAAGATATAGAGATAAAGATAGAGATAGAGATAGAGATAGAGATAGAGATAGAAATAGAGATAGAGATAGAGATAGAGATAGAGATAGAGATAGAGATAGAGATAGAGATAGAGATAGAGATAGAGATAGAGATAGAGATAGAGATAGAGATAGAGATAGAGATAGAGATAGAGTCTACCATTTAATTTAGATATGGGGTGGGGGGCATTGGCATAGTCTCTCTTTTTTTAGCCTCCCTATATATCTTATCTATATGGCTATTATATAATGGATATGGTGGCACCCCATGGAGAGCCATATAGAGTTCAATGGGGCCCCTAGGCCATATAAGTTAAGTTTAATGGGGATTGCTCTATAGATAGATATTAATATAGATGGGTGCCATTAAACTATATACCATGGATCTATCCACAAGGGATTGATTATATATATTAATCTATATGGGTGCCAATTAAACTATATACCATGGATCTATCTATCTATAGGGGACTAGAGAGAGGCCCCCCTATATAGATCTACTCTCATCTATATCTATATCACTATCACTATCTATATCTATATATATAAGGGGTCAAGCGAGAATGAGAATGTATTTTCTTCACTCTCTTCCTTCCCATGCCTTCTTCCTAGTCCAACTTATCTTATTTCCATGGGGCCTTCGATAGCTATATCTCTCGAGAGCAAGAGAAGAAGTATAGGTGAAGAGAGAGATTCTCATCAAGAAACCACATCCACATGTTCATCTCATTATTACAACCTTCCTCCTTCATGTTCTTGATTTCCAAGAGTTACATGCAAATCCTCAAATTTTAGTGGTTCTTAATAGTGATGGCCATTTATTTGAGTCCTTGGGTGGCACCATCCAATTTTCAACAAGGTGAAAATTATTGAATGATCTATGTCTTTGTTCCTACAGCTTGGATGAGTCTACTCATTTATATCATAGTGGCTTTTAGTAGTTATCTATTCTTGTTCACAAAACATCCCCTTTTGCCCCACTTTTCTAGAACCAGTCTAGGAATATGTGCTTTCCTCACATTGTTAACCTTAGTAACTAGAGGGTTTCGAGGGAAACCTATGAAAGGCACCTTTTGGGTATGGGATGCTCATCCAACCCCTATATTTATCTTGTCCTTCATTTACCTAGGTGCACTATGCTTCCAAAATCTCTTTATTAAATTGGCTTCTATCTCCATCTGTATTAGACTGATCAATACACCAATCACTAAGTCCCCTGTCAACTGTGGAATACACCACATCAACCTGGGAACATTATCTAATTTGGTACATCGATACATGTTTCTATGCCCATTCCAATCTTGTTCAACTCTGCTAACTCCCCCTTCCTAACCTGTATCTCACTTATTTTGGAAACATGTCTTCTCATTCCATCCCTTCTCAAATCTTCATTCATTATGAAAGCACGTTCTTCTTTAAATGAGGGAATTTATGTGCGAAATAGCTCCATGATGCCCCCTTGTGCCCAAACTTGATCATACTCTCTGAAAGATTGATTTTGCATGATTAAATAGAGATACATAATAAAATTGAGAAGCTCTTTGATTAGCTAAATGAAATGGGGAGCTTATCAATTTTCTATTTTGAATTCGGACTCAATGGTCAGTTTTTTGGTATAGGTATTTACCGTGGTATGATCCGCTATTTCATTCCATCCTCAACCCAACCTATAAATAGAGCCCATTAAACTCAACTTTATATGGTTGCAGGTGGCCAACCCCTAATCCCCTCTAGATATATGGGGTGGGTAGGTGGGTGGCCGAGAGCATAAATGCCCTTGACCTCCAAAACAGAGCATAACTCTAGCCTATATAGCCCATATAACTCTATAGTTATAGTTTAGTTGAGAATAACTAAATCTAAACTTTAAACTAACTCAACTCAACTTCCCATATATAGAGAGAGGTTTCCAAAAAAATGATAGACAGTTTCCCCCCATCCCCCCTCTATATAAATAGGGTTAGAAGAGTTAGAGGGGGGCTTCTGTATAAATAGGGCCCATTAAATCTATATGGTGGCATCCCCCCTCTATATAAATAGATATGACCTCTATATAAATAGAGTTGGCCTCTATATAAACTAAATTGATTGATTAACTATATGAAGTGGCTTCCCCCTCCCCCTCCCCCTCCCCCTCTCCCTCCCCCTCCCCCTCCCCCTCTACTATATAGAATAGATATGGGATATATAGGGCTTGGGATAGGAGCTGGATAGCTATATAGATAGGGACTGTGACTCTAGGCTAGCCCAACCCTGATCTCAGTGTCGTAACCATGCCAAATCAAGATTGGGCTCATTAAAACTATAAATAGAGTTGGCTTGACTACCTCCAAATCTAGATATATGTATGTCTTTACCCAGATAGATATAGATAGATAGGCCCCAACTCTATTTAGGGCATTGGCCCCCTCTACCAATGCCAATGTTTAGATAGGGATATATAGGGTAGAGCTATCCCCATAAAGATTAGATCTATCCACCCCACCTACCCATATAGATAGGCTCTATAATGTTTAAGTATAGCCGATGAGCCACAAATATAGATAGGGAGATAGGGTGGGCATCTGTTCCACCCCATATATTTATCTATCTATATGGGAACGCATCGCCATATCTTCATCCTCTTGAGCATGGCATATATAATAAAGTTGGGATGGGAGTTGTCCCCCCAGCCCACCCACTACTATCTAGGGGATAGGGCCTACCCCTCTATATATATCTATATGGGGTGAGTGGGCCCTAGTTGGCCCTTCTATCTTATCTTATCTTATCTTATCTTATCTATATGGGTTCCCCCATCCCATTATGGAAATCTTGTTGAATAGGGTGCTTACATGGAATAATGGAGTTGGGAGTTGTGATGCCCCCCCAACCCACCCACCACTATCTAAGGGATAAGGCCCCCCTCTATATATACATTAGAGAGGGGGGGCTCTATTCAATCTAGTTCATGGTTCCCTAGATAGTGGTGGCAATCTCGCTAAACACCTATCAATCACTACCCTTTATATCTATATATGGGGTCAATCAGATGCTCCCTATATATAGATAGGCCTCAACCCTCCTTTATCTATATTGTCAAGTGCCACCACTATCTAGGGGGACCTCGACCCAAACCCTATATATAGATAGAGGGCTTACCCACTTAGTATCTCCCCAATTGAGGGCCTAGCCCAGATAAGGACCACATCATAGATCTTATCTTCATTTAAAATAAAATAGCCAGATAGTTATGCTTACCCACTTAATCCCCATCCATATATAGGGCCTTATATATACCATATCCCATAGAGTTTAGTTTAATTTAGTTTAGTTTATATAGAGGACCAAATAAAATCTATCTTGGGAGGAGGGCCAAAGAAACTCTATATTGGGGGGAGGGCCAAAGAAACTCTATATTGGGGGGAGGGGCCCCCTCTCTATATATATGGAATATGGAGTTTCTTTGGCCCTCCATATATTCACTATGCTCAAGATAATGTTCACTACACTCAAGGTAATATTTGTTGCACTCAAGATAAGAGTCTATAATATTCTCTATGAGATATATATATATATATGGGATAAGAGTCTATAATATTTGCTACACTCAAGATAATATATATACGGAGGGGGTCCCAAATAGATAGTGCTTGGGGGAGTCTTGAAAGATCTATATAGATCTAGATATATAGATAGGGCCTCAACTAAATTTATACACAGGGAATGGGGCACCATATAGACAAATAGATAGGGGTGTCGACTCTTGACTCTCTATAGATAGATAAAATACTCTAGATAGTCTAGTCCCCTCCACCTTAGCCATAAATCTAGATAGGGTAGATAGATTATATATACATTTTGAGGGCAGACTCTATATAGATAGTAGACCTCCATAGATCTAAATCTATAAGGGAGGGGAAGTTGGGTGTATACATACTCGACCAGTGACTAACACTCACTCAATCAATGACTAGATATGTAATGTAATAGACCCCCCTATCTAGATATTGTGCTACCCCCTATCCCTATAGATATGCCCTATAAGGTAGGGAAGGGAGGCTCTCCATGACTAACTATGGGTAAGACTTGGGGGACCAATCTAGATAGGGCACCAAACTCTATATATCTCTAGTCGATTCCCTCTCAACCCCCACTGGGGTTAAATCAATATATCCTTTAACCACTTACCCATCCTTTGAGATAGAGGAAGAAGGGCCTCTCTTGAATAGCTCTGCTTTGCTTGGATGGTTCATTCCTTAAGAGAGACAAGAGGGGTCTATCCCCCAACCCCTACTTTGACTAACTCTACTCTAAGTCTTGAATATATATAGAGATAAGCTATATAAATAGTGCAGGGGGGGCTCTTGACCAATGAAATGATCAGTTATCCTCCCTCGAGTTGGTCAAGCCATGGATGATATATTTTAAGGTTGGGTTGGGTTGAGGCTTTAGTTACTCCTATTACTCACTCACTCATATAGATGGGAAGCTCTATTGATACATGTGTTATATATAGATATGGCTAATCCTTTATCTATATGGGGATGGGAATAGGGGAAACTCCCCCTCCCATAATATAGATAGCTATTAGATAGGGCACCCCTATCTCTAGATTTCCTGGGAGGTAGGGACGTGGGCTATTGGATAGTTTAGTTTCTTTTGGCCAGGAGGAAGGGGCATGAGCCCTTAACCCTGCCAATAGATAGTGAGATAGATATAGATATAGATAGTGAGATAGATATAGATAGTGATAGTGATAGTGATAGTGATATAGATAGTGATATAGACATGGAAACTAAACCCTGGATGGAGCCCTATCTATATATATATAGAGAGAGAGAGGGGCCATATAGCCATATAGTTAATTTAAGTGGGTGGAGATTAGATAGATATAGAGGGGAGGGCCACATAGATAGTTAAGTTTAGCTAAGGCTTAGTACAAGGAGGAAGGCTTCCCCATATAGGGTTAGAGGGATTCCTATTGAAGGATTAGTACCAGTATGAAGGCTTCCCTATAGATAGATAGATATGGGAAAGAGTCAAGTACTCTATCCTAGTTGTAAGCCCATCAATATCTCAACTAGCCAAATAGATATAGATGTATCCTGTATATAATAGAGCAAGAAGAGGATCACCATATATATCTATATCTAGGGGAACCCCCTCTCAATCAAGTGGGATAATCTAGAGATCTCACTAGATAGAATAGATAGAGTGGCCAATATATTCTCTGGGGGGTCACCTATCTATCACTATGGGATAGTCAACCATTCTTCAATTAGATAGGGCCCAACCCCATATAGAATAGGATAGGATAGGGTAGGATAGGATAGGATAGGATAGGATAGGATAGGAAGTGAGATAGACTATCGACCATTATATTCTATTCTATTCTATTTTATAAGTAATACAAACCCCACTGCCATACCATAGAGATTAGATAGATATATATTCTATGGGGGCATGGCGGTCATCTATCATAGCCATATAGATAGATTGATAGGCAATCCCCCTAGAGCTTTATGGAACTAACTCCCTATATGGTTCTATCTATATGGTGAGTCACTGTATGGTGAGTGATAAACAACTCAATAGATATAGATAGTGATATAGATAGTGATTTAGATAGTGATATAGATATAGATATAGATAGTGAGATAGATATAGATATAGATAGTGAGATAGATATTGATAATGAGATAGATAGTGAGATAGATATAGATATATAGGGCATGCCCTATCTCCCATCTATATAGTGGGGGCCAGATAGAACTCTAGGGGATCAATCAAACCCACCTATAAGGATAGGGAGAGGGAGTCCATTTGATTTATGTAATCATGGATGATTCATGTTACATATATAGATCTAGTTGTGAGTGCGACTAGAGTATAGCTAGTTTTGAATTGAGGTTTTTTATGCTATGCCCATCCCATATTATTCTCTATGCTTAGGGATAGGAGCCCAATGGCCTATGAGTCTATATGGATAAGATATAGCCAAACACCACTATAGAAGAGAGGTGGGGTGGGGAGGCCCTATATATCTTATCTATGGGGAGAATTCTCCATCTTTTATCTCTATATTTATATAGGGGGGCTCTATATATAGGCAACTCTATCATATAGAGGGAGGCTGATGAAGCTATATATAGTAGGGTCAAGTCAGGGTTGGCACCCCACTCTATAGATAGAGTATCAAATACTCCTCTCTATATGGTAATGGGACTCTCTAGAGTTATGCTCATTAAGCCATATAGATTTAAGGCCCCATAGTTCAAAGGCCATTAGTCTAGTTGTTCTTGATCCTGACCTCCTCCCTCATTGCCATCTAGATAGTTTAGGGTACTACCTCTAGAGTCAGGGTCCTCTCCCTATCGAGGTAATCTAGATATATGCCTAACTATAGCTTATTTTGGTTGTTATGCTTTAGAGGCTAAGGGGACTATATAGAGTCAGGCACTCCCCCACCCCTACCCCCTACCCTATCTAAACCACCCCCCACCCCATATAAACTCTATATATTATACTCCCTAACTCTATTATACTCTACTCTACTTGGTATGGGGTCAAATGTCATATAGATATAAAATCTAATCTGGAATGGATATCTATCTACCTATTGGTTGAATGGACTAGGTTGGTTGATTTCCCTTCTCTCTATATATGGGGGTGGGGAGACAATAGATAGGTATCTATATGGGTTAAGAGGAACACTCCCCCATATATAGAGAAGGGATCGACCAACTATATACTATACCATATATAGCCCAGTACATAATCTAAACCCTATGGAATGTTTATATGTCTATTCACTACTCCATTTATAGAGTGGGATTGAGTTCCCAGTCCATTTAGATATAGGGACACCCCCATCTATATATATATATATATATATATTAATGAGTAGAGTGGCCCCCCCAGATAGATAGGTGTTGGGGGAGAAGGTTGGGTGAAAATTAAATGTAAATAAGGGGTCCCACCCCCAACCATATAAAGTTGAGTTTAATGGGCTCTATCTATATGGGGGCATATCTATACCTATCTATTCTCTGGGGGGCATCTATCTATATGGGCCTATATAGAGAGGGGGGCTATGCTCAAGATTACTATCTATATGTGGGTTCATCTACCATATAGATAGTTACCAATGGGTGAATTGATAGATGAACCCTAAATAGATTGCCAATGGGGCATAGCTCTAAGGGACTTGCCAATTAGAATAGAGTATTCTATATGGCAGATAAACCCCAAATATTTATATATGGCCAACTCAGGGCACCTAAATAGTGGTGGGGATGAACCCCACTATATTGAGCATAGAGATAAGATATATAGGGCAGCCTATATATCTATATGGCCCCCCTCTCTAGAATTTCTCTATTTATCTATCATAGTGACTCCCTATATATATATATATATATATATATATATATATATATATGGGGAGCCCCTCTCCTTTATATCTAAACTCCCATATATATAGAGGGTCAACTTCCATATATATAAATAGGGCACTTCAATTTATATGGTTGCCCCACCCCAAGATAGAGTTTATTTATCCCTCTATATAGATTGATTAAATCTATACAATTCCCCCCCCCTTCTATATAGATTATGATAGATAGTGCCTCCCCTCCCCCTCTCTATATAAATAGAGTTAGATATATTTAGAGGGGGGCCTCCATATAAACAGAGTTAGAGTTAGAGGGGGGCCTCTATATAAATAGGGTTTTTTGGCCTCTATATAAATAGGGCCCATTAAATCTATATGGTGGCCTTCCCCCCTCCCCCCTCTATATAGATTGATTTATTAAAGATAGACAATTGGGGGTGGTAAAATAGAGAGTTTTTTTAGCCCTCCCTATAGATCTTATTTGATGGGGAGTGACTCGATGGAGTGACTAGCTAGCTCGACCAAACCCATCTATATATATGGAGTGAGTCACTAGCTAGATAGACCAACTAGCTAATAGAGAGTTTTATGGTTTTATATATAGGGCTCGACCCTAGTTCTATATATAGGGCTTGACCCCAATTATATCTATAGGGGTGGCACTAACTAGATAGAACCATGAGTGGCACCCACTCGATGGCACTAGTTATATCTATAGGGGTGGTACCCACTAGATAGACTAACTAATAATATAGAGTATATCTATATCTAAGGGGGAGTTTATTAATCATGGTGGCACGAACTAAATAGACCCATAAGTGGCACCCACTAGATAGACCCAGGCACTGACTAGCTCCACCCACTAGATAGACTGACTAGCAATATAGAGAGTAGAGTATCTATATTTTGGGGGAGAGTATATTAATCATGTCACCAATTATATATAGGGTAGGGCTCAACCATAGTTATATATATAGGACTCCACCCACTAGTCATACCAACTAGCCCCACCCATTAGATGGAATCACTAGTTCCAATATTGGACCCACTCGATGGAGTGACTAGTTAGATTTACGAAGGTAGGCATGAGGGAGATAGGTTGGTTGGAAAGAGTGCCAATCACTAGATAGATGGGGAAAGTAGGTAGTCAACTACCATTTATCCACTCAATAGGGAGTCGAGTGCCATATATCCACTCTTTATATCCACTCGATAGGAAAATTCGAGGTGGGGTCCAGACCCACCACTATTTAGGGGGAGTGTTTTCTTGGTCTATCCCCCCTACCCCCATATAGATAGATAGGGACATCAAGGAGAGTTATATATATAAGGAGCATTAGATATAAGATCATGGATATGACCAAAAGCCTCTCCATCTATCTCTAGTTGTAAACTAGCTCTCAAGACTAACTAGATACAGAGGGATATGCCTATATATCTATATGGGCCAGATAGATAGGTATGTTAGAACTTACCTACCCCATCTATGTATCCCCATAGAACTATATGGGTGAATTCACTCTGAACCTAGATCAGATTGGGAAACTTGAATCAGACTTTATCTCAACTCTAACTCTCTATATAGGATTGGAAAAACTACTCTAACTAGGACTGGAACAACTAATCTAACAACTTAATGCACCACTAGGGGAGTTCTCATTCTCATTAGCCCCCACATCAATCTATAGGGAGAGTTAGAGTTTTCATTTGCATGCCCCTACCCATCTCTCTCTCAAGAAATAGAGATATTTTGGGAGTAATATATCTATATTGGGGAGCATATGTCCCATTATTCCTAAATGGTTGATCTATTCTCCCCAAATATAGATAGATGTCAAATGGTTCAACAATTGAGAATGGAACTTGGTAAATCTAGTGCTAGCCATAGTTCTATATAGATATAGGGCTATTGGCCATATCTATATCTATATATAAGGGAGGGGGTCGAGAGCATGAATTTAAATACCAACTATATAGAGTAGGCCATTACCATATATCATATCTATAGGGTATGGCTATGTGGATATGGGCATATAGATAGAGTAGAGTAACCTTTATAGAAATTCCATATCTATAGATGATAAGATAAGATAAGATAAGATAAGATAAGATAAGATATATAGGGGGGGTGTCAATGCCAATGAAACTCTATCTATATATTGTGCCACCATATAGTGTTTAATGGGTTCCCCATAGATAGAGAGGGGGGAGTGCAGATAGATATATAGGCCCATATCCCATCTATATAGAATAAAGGGGAGGGGAGGGGAGGGGAGGGGGATTAGATAGATAGATAGATAGATAGATAAGGGCTCTCCCAACCAAGGCAGATATATATAGAGGATGCCTCCCCTCCCCTAGATGGAGATTTAGATGGGCCTCCCCAAATGGATGCCTCTATTAATAACCAATAGGGGCAAATCTTTTTTGTCTATAGTCAAGGGTCTAGTCTAGATATAGCCATAGCCAGATCTAAAGACACCTTGAACTATCTAAGGTAGGCCATTTTTATGAACTAGGGGGGTGAGGGCTCCACTAGATAGGGGCCCTCAATAGATGCCCCATAGTTAAAATAGATGGGGGGTCACCATATCCCAAACTCTAAATTTTCATTTAGGGATAGGGATATATGATCCCTCCTGATCTTCTTCCCACTTAGATAGTGGTGGGGCCTAATCTATATATGGGGGTCCCAATGGTTGTTTATGCTCTCTTCTGATCTCATGCCCACCTAGATAGTGGTGGGGCCCTATCTATATATTGGGGGGGGCCAATAGCCCTAGATAGATCTATAGGCAATCTAGAGATAGAGACTATATCTAGGGGAGAGGAGAGGGTCTAGCCCCTATTTCACTAGATAGTGGTGGGGGGGTCGATGGCCTCCACTCTATAGCTAGAGCTGGGCCTTAACTCATTTGAGCCCATAAATAGTGAGTCACCATATCTATAGATAAGGCCCACTCTCTAGATATGGGGTACCCTAAACTATCTATATGGCACCCCCTGCCCCCTATAAATTTGATCTAATCTAATCTAATTTGATATGATCTAGCTAGGGAGGGAGAGGATCTTGAGGGCACTAAGGACCTACTCTATATTACATACATGATATGACTGATGACTGATTTTATCACATCATGTACATATTAGTATGGGAGAACCCATATATATAGAGGGTGGCACAATGGTCTTGGTACCCTCACTCAACTTCCTTTATTCCCCTTATCGATATAGGTCTAATCTACCTCTACAGGCAGAATGAGGCATTATTGGCTAAAGGGAGTAGAGGGCCTCCTATAGCCTTATATAGATAAGGGCCCTCGGCCTCCTCCCTGATAGATATATAGGCCATAACATGCATTACTCATTAGTAGCTAGTAGTGGTATCTATACTAGAGCCCTGGCTCTAAACTATCTATTATATATGTGATATGATATTATGTGTCTATGTATATATCTACCTTGACCTCATTGGGAGAGTGAGGAGGAGGTAATACCTATATATAGGGGTCATAATTGGGCATAGTGAGGGAGGTGAGTCTAGATACTCGATCTTGATATCGAACAAGATTAGTCTCTCAAAGGAAGCTTGCCTTCCTAGTCTATCCTTTATATACCTGATCTAACTAGATAGATCTATAAGGCAAGGGAAGATATATAGATAAGATATGGCCCAATATCTAGATAGTAAAGGAAGAGATATAGCCTATATATCTATTTTGGGCTTCCTGATATCTGGTCTAGCAAGGGAGTACCTAATATCTATCTTCACTCACCCTCTATACTCTCTCTATCAAGGGAAGCTTGAAAGGAGAGGGGGCCCTATATATAGATCTAATCCCCACCCCATAGAGAGATTATTAATTATATTTAGATATGTGGTACCAATGCTAATGAAACTCTATTTATAGACTACCTCCAGATAGAAATAGAGGCTAGATGGGCCTATCTATCTATATGGGAGAATAGAGGGCCGAGCCATATCTTGAAGGAGAGGGGTCTCCTCCCCTTACATATAGATATAGATCCAATTCCCATAGTCTATAGATAGAGATAGAGATAGAGTTGGCTTTGGCATTGGCATTGGCCCCCAAATAGAGATAGAGGCTAGATGGGCCTATCTATATGGGATGCTTGAAGGAGAGGGGGCCCCTATATCTATATCTATAGACTATGGGGATTACACACACACACACACACACACACACACACACACACACACACACACACACACACACACACACACACGTGTACGTGTGCATGTGTGTGTGTGTGTGTGTGTGTGTGTGTGTGTGTGTGTGTGTGTGTGTGTGTGTGTGTGTGTGTGTGTGTGTGTGTGTGTATGTATATATATGTATGTATGTATCCAATCCCCATAGTCTATAGATATAGATAGATTTGGCTTTGACATTGGCTCCCAAATAGAGATAGAGGCTAGATGGGCCTATCTATCAAAATGGGAAAGGAGAGGGGGCATTGAATACCTGATTGAGCCATATAGAGAAAGGAGAGGGGGCAAGATCAAGGCTTGAAAAGAGAGTGGGAATTCTCACCTATATCTTGAAGGAGAGTGGGCCCTATATATAGATATAGATCCAATCCCCATAGTATATATTTTCATTGGCCCTCTCTATAGATATGGAATTAGGAAGATATCTGCATCACATATATAGATCTAGCCATTATTCACTATGATATATATATATATGGGCTCTTGATAGCCCATATATAGAGAGGGGGGCTAAGCTCAAGATAAGATATATAGGGAGGGGGGAGGCCAAGAAATAGATATTTTGGGGAAGGGCCAAAAAACCCTATCCTATCTTGGGGCCCTCCCCTCTATATAAACTAAAGTCTAACTAACTCTAAACTTTAAACTATCTCCCATCTCTATATAGAAACTTCCCATATAGATAGGGGTTACCCCCCCAAGATAGAGTTTATTTAGCCCTCCCCACCTCTATATTAGATTTATTGATTAACTATCTATAGTTGGGGGTGGCACCCCTCTCCCTCTCTATATAGATGGGATGGGATGCGATGGGATGGGATGGGATGGGATGGGATGGGATGAGATGGAGTTTTTTTTTATCCCTCTCCCCTCTCTATATATAGGATGGGCCTCAACCAGTAATCTCGTGCCTATATCTTTATCTCCTAGCTAGTGGCTCTATCTATATATCTAACCAAGAGGGGTGAGTAGCCTACTCCTTTTAGATAGGTAGATGAGTGATGCAGGCTTACACTGATGCTAACCTACTCCATTAGACTGAAGAACTCCCTTCGGTAAATATATGGGCCAGATAGATATATTATTCTCTAGTCTGTCTATAATCTAGAATCTATATGTAGGGGGTGAGGGGGGGCACTATATCTAGATATAGGGGGGACCTAACCTAGTGAACTCTATATCTAAACTAATATATGCTGACCTAACCACTATCTTAGATAGCCACCCCCAAACCCCATTTATATATTAGATCTTCTAGAGGGGGAGTAGGCACCTAGACAGAGAGACATGTCATTGTATAGAAATCTATATATTCTTAAGAAAAAAGATAAAGTCTCCATCTTCTACACCCTAAGAAATATAAGATTTTTTAGTAATTTTGAGAGGTGAGTGGCAACAACTTCTAGTTGTTTCAATTTATTTCTTTCATTTCTTAGTTTTAAAAGAATATAAAAGAAATTGATCATAGGGTGTGTAGATAAATACATGTTAGAATGTGTGTGTTGATCTAGATGAGTGTGGGAACTCCTCTTTGGCTAAGGAGGATTACCTATAAATCATAAGAAAACTAGAAGAAGATTTTTTAGATGGTTGGTTGAGTGGATTGCCTAGCATATGCTAGATCTGAGAAGCACAAGGCTTTCTAGGAGGTTGTCAATCCACTTTTAAGACAATTAAATCATAAATAATACAAGAAATATACTTGTATTTAAATGATAGGAAATTAAGTGTGCAAGAAAATAAATGGCATACCTATGTACCAATGTCAGGTTCAAAAAATTAGAATAGAACCTAAAAATAGATTAAAAACCAAAAGAGGGTCTAGTAGGGTGTCAAAGGGGTCCAAAATAGTAATCTATTATTTTTTATGATAGTGACCATTGTCGATCAGGGTGACCAACTATGGTTAGCCTGATCAGTAATGGTTTTGTAACTAGAAATGATTGCTATAACTGGTGATGATTAGAACAACTGACTATAGTTACTTGTGTGGAGTTGGGTAAGGTGTGGAAATGGAGTTAACAGAATGTGACTAATGGGTAGAGGGTGAAATGCGAGTTATTAGGGTAAGGGATGATGTATAGGTGGATTCATTTGAATAAGGAAGTTCAATATAGAAATTAAATGCTAAAATAGAAACTAGAATACATGTATGACGTTAAATTGGAGATAGTGGAAACATGAAAGGAGTTGGATAGCATAATGGTATTCCATCCTTAAAAATTAATAAAAATAGAGATTTGGGGTATTTAATGTTTGCACAAAGAATATAAGAGATCCTAGATATAGATTTTTTGATCCCCAACTCCTTCAAGAGCCCTATATTTATAGCACAAAGTTGATAAGTAAGGAGAGGGAGGCTGGAGGGAAAGTTTCTAAGTTGGGAGGAAATGAAGTTGCCTATTTTTGTTAGTCTTTAAAATCTAGTTTTAAATCAAGTTTCCATTCTATAAGATACTAATCTCAAATAAAGTCAGAAATGCTTTAAAATGCTTAAGGTAAGTTTGGGTGACCCCAACCATCAATAGTTGGGTCAACCATTGATGGCTACCCTAACTAATGATGATCAAGGGGCCATAATCAAATGGGTAAAAATTTCATGTTTTAAGTGATGTGTTAGGTATGGGGTGTTTAACATGATGGAGTTGTAAAAAATTGCTAGCGAACTAGGTATTCCATTAGATGAAGGATCGATTAAGGGTCCATAATTCAAGTTGACATCAAAAACTATTATTGTGCAATTTTTAGGTGTCTATATTTTTCTCCTTTTTTTTAGCTTTAATCAAGTTACAAAAAAAAATAGGTGGTTGGTCAAGGTCTAGGTCTAGTTGCCATGAGTGTGGGAAGGAGGAGGTGTTCCCCCTCAAACTAGGAGGCAATAAGACAAAGGTCAAATTGGGTCAAGGTTTGATAAAAAGGGAGAATCAAGGGTATGAGGTTGGGGATGTGGACACAAGTATGCACACAAAATGCAACAAATTACATGGAAAAACATTGTGTAATGACTAACATTACCATGTTGGTAGAAATAAGGTCAAGTTCTTGGATAAATGATGAGGTAACCAGTCCCTAGCATTGGTCATAATTGATTGGGTCACACTTATCACATGTGCCTAGAAAAGGTTAGTGTTTGCCCAAGTATCTAGGGTAGGAAGTGATCCCAAGAAAAATAGAATGGTTCAAGGCACACATAAGGTGGTGCATAATACAAAAGTTCAACAAGGAAAAATTAGTCAAGATACTTAGGATGACCAAATCAAGGTCACTACAAAGTATACAAATAGGTTGGTCTAAGGCCAATGTTGAGGTGAACATGGGAAAATTGGTGGGTAGGGTGATTTGGGTAGATGGTGGCTGAGCTGACTATAAATACATGAGGTAAGAGGATGCTGCTTACATAGTCCTAGGGATAATAGATCCAACAAGGACTATAGGCTAAATGTAGTTCTTGGGAGGTTGAATGAGAAGGTGACTCTTGAAAAGTTCAAGGTGAGGGAAAAGATGATAAAAGTGTTGTAAAAAAAATGGGAACCCTAACTTGTGATGGTTGGGATTAACCAGTGATGATTAAGTAACTATCTATAGTTAGGGTTGTTAAGTGATGTGAATTCAATTAGCAATAATTAGGGTCAACCATCAATAGTTAGGTAACCATTCACAGTTGGGGTAAAACCTTAAAACTATGGTAAAGGTCAATTAATAAAGTTTTTTCCTCATTTTCAAATTGGGCCATCAGTGATTTATCTATTTTATGTAAAGTGTGCTTGCTAGTGCATGGATTTTTGGTGAGGTGTCGAGATGAGGTTGGAGTGTGAGAGGGATAGTGGGGTTGAGATGGATGTAAGATATGTTTGAGGAAAAGTGGTTGGGTATGGATTGAGGTGATGGAATAAATCATGAAATGAGGTATGTCATGTTTGAAATTGAAAAAAAAATGTAGTGTGTGAATTGCATGAGAAAAATATAATAAGGGATGGTATTTGAGTAAATTTAGATGTTATTAAATGTTGATCTAGGGTTTGGGGTTTGTGTTGTGTGCATGTAAAAGGATTTGTTATGGGAAAATTAGGTGGTGTGGAGAGGTATGTTAGAAATTTTAAGGGTGGAGAGAGGGATTGTAGTGAAATAGAGGGAATTAGGGTCATGGAAAGAGGGTAGGTGGTCAAGGTTCATAGCCTATGGTAAGCTAGTAGTGATTGTTGATGGTTGGAGCTGACCAATGATATTTGACTTTGGGGAAAAAAGACCCCAAATAGACTATTGATGGTTTGTGATAACTAGTGATAGTCAAGTGGTTGGGGTAGGATGTCTGAGTTGGGGGATGGGAGAGAGCTTGGGGTGTATGTTTTTGAGAGATGGGGTAAGTTGGAGGTAGGGTTGGGTGGTAGGTAGGTGAGATGGGTGGGGATGGGATAGATAAAATAGGGTAAATTTGAAATGTGGTCTAGAGTTGTGAAGAAGTGAGATTAGTGTGGATGGGAAGAATCAAAATAGATTAAGTGGTAAGGAATAGGTGGGTTGGGGAATTAGAAGATGTAGGATATGGTTTGGGTTATAAATGTAATAAGTTATAGAATAGGTGTGTTTATAAATAGAATAAGTATGCAAAATGGAATGTTGAGATTATATTTGGAATATATAGGTATTAAATAGGGTGGTTTTCTTACCTCATGTGTGGTTGTAGGCACATGATCAAATTCAATTACAAGATCAAGTACCAGAGAGTTTTACAGAGGTGAGGGATGCCATGTCAGCAAAGGAATAGCATCACATGGAAATTATGGGTTTTAGAGGGATGTGGCATTACTATTGCCTTCCCAAGGATGTTATGATGATAGTCACCCTCATCAAGAGATGGGATTTGGTGATTAATACCTTTTGGTAACCAATAGGGGAGATGAGTATATTGTTAGAGGATGTTCACTAGATCACACATCTACCCATTTGTGGTGATCCCATATACCATAGAGAGGGGGATGAGATTGATGAGTGCATAGTGATATTTTATAGAGATGATATAGATGATGCATAGTTCCACTCTGAAGGGTTTAGTATTAGGCCATTATACTAGAGAGATTTAGGAGAGATACATTTACTAACTATGTTGCAATTAGTGGTTACCTGTTATGCCTTATTAGATTTTGTGTGAGGGAGATACCCTAGTGTGTTTTTGGGGGTGTTGGTGGAGTTATTTTTTGGTGGTACAATGTTTGGATGGCCACAAATTTTATTGGTATAGATATATAGAGAGCTATGGGGGTGTAGGATGCTTAAGTCTTATGGCATCAATGTGGGATTTGTACTTCACTACTGGGACTATGAGCATAAATGGTTACTGAGACCCTTGGGCCTTCGATAGAGGGATTTCAACCAATATATTATGTATTTGGATTTTACCAATGGAGGAGAGATGGGACCATGATACGTTTTGGTGGTGGTGTGAGAGACATTGAGTGGTTTAGAGGAGCTTTAGAGGGTTTAGTTACTGGTGACATAGTCTAGAGGCCATATAGAACTTGGTTAGTGTGGGTTGGGTATAAGTTCCACACCCTATCCTTATGGAGCTAGAGATGGGCCTATAGGGGGTGAGATGTGGAGATAAGGTGCATCCCCTTTGAGTGGGTGTGGTGTTAATTTAGGTTTGTGTAGGGTATCCCTTAGGATTCTGTGTGATACAAGAGGGATGATGCAAAGTTTTATTTTCTAGAGCCATAGGCACAAGAGGAGGATCTTGATCATGAGGATTTGCCTCTAAGAGATGGGGATGATGTAGGTTGCAAAAGTGATTATCCTATGTAGTTTCAAGGGAGGTACATAGCCATTTATTTTAGGTTATGAGATGGAGACCATGGGCCTATGGATTTTAACCTAGTAAGGATACTAGCTCAGGGGGATCCATAGGTAGTATTAGTATTAACAACAGCATAGGCCTAGATAATACTATTATAGGGTTAGGTTTACACTCTTCAATGTTAACTAGGAGGAGTTATAGTATAGAGAGATCAGGCTTAGGTCCAAGTTATTGCTTTATAGGGTCAGATGACCATTTTATAAGGATAGTTGATTATAGTGATAGGAGAGCGAGACTAGGTGAGGGTATCATTAGGGATAGTGACATAGGAGAGTGATTTCTTGTGGCAAATTGGTAGAGTTAGAGTGCCATCCCTAAATATTTGTTACTTAGGCTAAATATCTAGTAGTCATATAAGAGTTGTGATATTATGAGGACATTATTCTACCATAGTGTCTTAATGAGCCATGATGGGGAGAGTACCAAATCAGATTGGTAGGTGTAGTAGTGATTATATCCCTAGGTTAGTGGGTGATAGTAGTGGGTCAGTCGATAGGGGATCCACTTGGGATAGGTACAAGTAGTGGGATATGTGTAGGTATAAGAGGGGCTAGTGGAAGTGGTGCCCCAGGATCATGATACACATATTCTAGATTTTTATTTATGATTTTGATACTAGCCTATGCACTGAAGATGTGAGATGTATTTATAAGTGATGTGTGTCATGATACACATATCCTAGACTTTTGTTTATGATTTTGATACTAGCCTATGCACTGAAGATGTGAGATATATTTATAAGTGATGTGTGTTTCATGTATAGATACATTTTGATTGTGTGTGTGTGTGTGTGTGTGTGTGTGTGTGTGTGTGTGTGTGTGTGTGTGTGTGTGTGTGTGTGTGTGTGTGTGTGTGTGTGTGTGTGTGTGTGTGATGTTTTAGATATATGGAGATGTTTTTGGGCTTTATATTTTAATGAGATGGATTCTTTATGTCTTGATGATGTGTTAAATATGAGTGATGATGGTTTTAGATGTTATAAATTATGATTATGGTGTAGTTGTGCATAATTATTTTGATGTAATGTTATGGATTACGGATTTCATTTAAGATTTATTATGTGATTGATGAGGAGTATGATTTTTTGGTCATTGATGATAGTAATGTTGATTTGATTGATGTGTAGGTTTTATAGGGATAATATGAATGTTGATGTTAAAATAATGCTAATAAAATGTAATGTTTGATTAATGGATGTTGGGTTGCTATATGTAGAAGAAATGTTCACATCCATCTTTTGGGTAAGAAAGGGGAAATAGTGATCTACTAGCGAGAACTAAATAATATGCATCCATATTTGGAATGTCTTAGTGAACACAAACTTATCAAATGCATCATAGCAACATGAATTATTGAGAAAACTGGTATCTTGGCCACTTTGGGCCAAGTAAGCTCATAATCCCTTAGGCTCATTGGGTATGTAGGTGATAGTTAAGGATTTGAATTTGTGGGTAAAGGAGAATGGAATCTATGGCTAGTGGAGTGATTGGCTTTTCTATAGGTGACCAAAGAACCCTAGTAGATAAGTCCATACCATTGGTGTGATATGTAGACTAATCAATGCAATAAGTCTACTTGTGCTACAAATGTCCATTGTAACTTGATCAAATAGTAAGTATATTGATCTATGTGGGAAGTCCACATTTAGTAGATGTAAGGGTTGATTGTGGCCTAATGATTATGGATTTTGCTTTATTACTTTATAAGTTATTGAAGCTAATCAATACGAGAAGCTTCTAATGAATATTTGTTTTAGTCATCCTTTGAGGAAGTGGTCTAAGATTTTATTTTGGTATAGCTGTCCTTCAAGGGAGCAATCTACATTAAACAAATTTTGATTATATCTAATATATATCCTTTGAGGGAGTAGTCTGCTAATTATTTTTTGAAGTATGGATATATTTTAGACTAAAATTAGGCATGGACAAGTCTATTCAAGTTTGAAAGGTCTACCCATGTAGAAGTAGGGCCTAGACATGGAAGGTTAGAGAAAGGGGTTTTGAGAAACAACTAACCATGGGATTCCATCTATGAAAAAGATGAAAAGTATTAAGGAGAACTATATTATGGGTAGAGCTAGGGTACCCATATTTAGGATTAGTTTATTACTATGATAGATGAATCACATGGTTCTGTATAATTAATTGACCCCAAAAGAGATAGAAAAGAAGGTTAATAAATCAAGGGATGAGCTTAAGTGAGACACAAAAGTGCATTTGAACCTTTTTATAATAATGCAAGAGATGAAAATATGAGGCATTGATGAGTTTAGATTCTAGCCTACCTTCGAGAGAGGACAAGCAATAAGCACCTGATCCATACTTATGGGTTATAATGTAGGGTCTGTCAGGAATCTAGAACAACAAACATGCTCTGATACCACTTGTTGGGAGGGGAGATGGAAGATAAATCCAAGAACAAACACACCTGTTCTAATTCCACCTCCTAGGATCTTGCTCCTCAGAAAGAGCACAGTATGATTACCAAATATAAGCAATTGAATATGCGAAAATAACCAGAAACACAAGTAACTAGAATTCACCAATAGCACAGAATATGAGAGACAATACACTATCTTGTATTAACACTAACAAAAAAGAATACAACAAAGAGCCGCCACACTCTTTCACCTTACAGAGATTCGCCACACCTCAAGTGTTTAGTAATTCTTCTCACACACACTCTCCTACACAAAAACGGTCCCAACAACCAACTCACACACAGAATTGGTGTTCACCTCACCAACCAGTCAGTAATAACCCTGTCGATACATCAAGCACTCTATAGCACTTCAAGCTGATCTCTCATGAACCTGCAACCTGCAATTCAAAGACCAAACTTACATGTAGATCCCCAATGAGCTTGCAACAACCTGCAACTCATAGATCTTACAACTAGAAGGAACTCTTCCTTTCTATCTCATGCCTTATACAATACATGCCAATGGGTCTATAAATAGATCCCTAACTCAAACAATAACTTAGACTCTTAATTTAGACAATTGTCCTCGTAGCCCAAGACTCTAACTGGTCTCAACATGCAAACTCTTCGTTCACTTAACTAACTGTCTGTGAAATGAGCAAATCTAGAACACATAGGCGACCGACGTCGGTCCCTGCTTTTCTGGTTCTGCCGACGTCGGCCGACTTCCTGCCGTCGTCGGTGGCCTTCTGCACTGGACTCTGCCGACGTCGGTCCTGCTGCCGACGCCGATTTCTGTAGAACTTAGCAACCATCTGTTCCTCAGTTTGCAAAGGGTTGAAGCTTTTAGCTCCACAACCTAACAGGGTCCTAACTAGTTAAAAGCAAACTTTCCCTTCTTGGTCTTCTCCATGATAGTAACATATTGGTTTTCCTTGAAGATTAGATCACTAATGTTAAATTCTCATATTTTTAGATGTTTTTTGTATGCTCATTTGATATACTCTTGATAAATGTGAAGATGATTAAGGGTAGAAAGGTGATGTTCATCAAGAAGTTCTAAGCATGCTAAGCATTCTTGATGATAGTTACTTTCAAAAAGAATCTCATGTAAGGATATGTAGAGAGATGGAATTTGGGATTTAAGAGGTAGGACTATCTTGGCTCCAAATACAAGAGAAAAAGGTGTAGCACCTATAGTATTTCAGATACTAGTGCAATAAGCCCATAAAGCAAATGGGATATGGAGGTGCTAATCCTTGCCTGAAGCACTAACTACTTTAGTGAGAATTTTGATGAGGGTTTTGTTGGAAGGCTCGATATATCCATTAGCTTGTGGATGATAAATTGAAAAAAAGTTTATGTAAATACCAAAATCATCACAAATCTCCTAGAATTTTTTATTTTTAAAGGATTTACTATTATTAGTGATGATTTTGTGAGGAACACCAAAGTGAGAAATGATGTGGTGGTTGATAAAATCAATGATTTTTTTAGCTTTGATCAAGATTATTAGGATGGCTTCTACCTATTTTATGAAATATTCCATGGTGGTGATGATATATTGATGGTTTTGTGAGGAATGTGGATTGATTTCTCTAATAAGATCAAGACCCCATTGTGAAAAAGGGCAATATTCTATTGATACTTTAAGACCATGAGAAGGTGCATGATCAAGGTTAGCATATTGTTAACATTTGATGCATTTTTTGACATAGTCACAATAATATTGATTGAGTATGGGCCAATAGTAACTTAGGTGAAGGATATGTCAAGAAATGGCCAGACCATTGAAGTGCCCCCCACAAATGTCATCATGTGCTTCTTTGATGAAATGAGAAGCCTCATTGTAACAAAGACAATGAAGGAAGAGGCCGTCAAAGCCTCATTTATAAATAATGCCCCCTAATTTTAAGTAATGAAAGGTGCTTTTAATGAAATCTCTAAGAACATTCCTAGAAAGATCTGAATGAAGGATGCCGATGTTAAGGAAATTGAATATTTGATCATACCAAATGTTTGAAGATGATGTCTATATTTGGTAAATGGTAGAAAGATCAAGACTGAGGTAGGATGGTGTGATGAAATGGTATATAGTGACAAATAATTTAGATTTAATAGGTTGAGATGGAATTTGGGATGTAATGGAAGTCATTCTGTTTATAAATTTATTAGTAGAATGAGGGACCAATTGGATAGTGTAGTGGTCAAATAATGTTAGAATTATATTAACAAGTTGTTTATACTTTATAAGGACATCATTTTTCCATTGATAGGCTCTTGTGACTTGGTTAATGATGAGTTGAGATTCTTCAAAGATGTTAATGGTTTTGATTTCCAAAGCTAGAATAGTTTGGAGACCTATGACCAAGGCCTCACATTTGGTTATATTATTAGTGCATTTGAAATAAAGTTTGAAAGAAAGAGGAAGAGGTTTCTTATTAAGGGGAATGAGGATTATGCTATCACCCCATCATTTTTACATTTAGATCCATCAAAATACATAGTCATTTGGTAGGTGGGTTCTTCCAAAGAAAGGGTAGATATAGACTCATTTGGAAAGGTAAGATCAGAAATTTGATTATCAGGGAGTGGAGCTTCACCTATTTGGTCTATAACCACCTATCCTTTAATGGAATTTTGTGGAATAAAATCAATATCAAACTCAGCTAACAACATGAGCCACTTGGCCATATGTTGGTTGTGATATGGCTTGGAGTGTATATACTTGAGGGGATCAGTGTTAGTAATGACATAAGTTTTGTGGTTAAGAAAATAATGACAAAGTTTAGAGGAAATGAAAACTAAGGCAAGGCAAAGTTTTTTTGGATGGGTTTATTGGGTTTCATAGTCAATGAAGGTACAACTAATGTAATAAACAACTTGTACCTTATTTGGGTCATCAGGATGAGTGACCATGGCCCCCAAGGAATAATCGATGGAAAATATGTATAGATAAAAAGGCTGATCCTACTTTGGAGGAATAAGAACTAGTGGAGAGAGAAGATACTCCTTAATTGCATCAAAAACTTATTGACATTTTTTTGTCCATTTAAATGAGGTGTCTTTTTTAAGGATTTGGTGAAAAGGCTAACAGCAATCAGATAGCTAAGAGATAAAGCGATGGATTGATTGAAGTTTGCCTTACAGGCTATGAAGTTGTTTTAGGTTAGTAGGGGGAGGCATTTCTAGCATGGTTAGGAATTTTGTAGGGTCTATTTTTATTTCATGGAGGGAAAAAATAAAGCCTAAAAGTTTTCTTGATAAGATGTCAAAGATGTATTTCCTTGGGTTAAGCCTGACATGATAATGGATAAGTCTTTCAAAGATGATAATGATAATAGTGAGGTGATCTTTATGGTGCTTAGATTTACTAAGCAGATCATCAACATAATCCTCAACTATTTTATGGATGAGGTCATGAAATATGTAAGCCATGACCTATTGATAATTGGCTCTCGCATTCTTCAAGCTAAATGGCATGACATGATAGCATAAAGTTCCCCATAGGGTGATAAAGGATGTTTTTTATTAATCTTGAGGGGTGATCAATATTTGGTTGTATCCTAAGAATCCATCCATAAGGGACAGTATTTCATGGCAAGCAATGAGGTTAATAATTTGGTATATGTTAGGTAGGGGAAAATCATCTTGAGGGCATGCAAGGTTAAGATCAAGGAAATCCACACAAAGGCAAAGTCCCCTAGAAGGTTTGATAATAGGAATAATTTTGGAGACCCATTGTGGATAGTCAATGGGTTGAATAAAATTAATAGATAGAAGGCATTGAAGTTATTTAACAAGAAGAGTTATGTGAGGGTGCATATGATGAAGTTTTTGTCAAACGAGATTAATTTTGAGATGGGTAATGATGTTATGAAGAGCGATAGAAGGGTCAATTCTAGGCATATCTTGATAAGACCAAGTAAATGCAATGTTATGGAAAAAAAGGAAAGATTGATAGTCTCATTATTCTTCGAGAGCTGAGGATTAGCCAATCTTGACAATATAAGGGTCCTCCTAAGTGCCCAAATTAACTTTTTTGGTTGATTCATTTAGCATTGTTTGGCTTTTAAGATTGAGGGATTTTTGAAGAGAAGAGTCCCCCATACCCAAATAGGTAATAATATAATTGTCATCTTAATGTTGGATGGTGTTAATGGTGGGTGAGTCATATGTAATCATTTCAAGGTGGATAAGAGGAATGGTTTTGGTTTGGCCTTCCCATTGATATTTAAGGGGACCCAAATTGATAGTGTTGATAAAAAAAAGTTAGTTGGGATGATGTTGATGTCTTTAAATTGGAGAGATGGAGTTGGTGAGGGTAGACAGTCATCAAAGTGGAAAAGTGGGGTTGATGAGGGTAGAGGTTATTCAAATTGGAAAAGTGAGTTTGGTGAAGGTAGAGGTTCTTGGAAAAGTGGGATTGGTGAAGGTAAAGGTTCATTAATTAGGAAAAGTGGGGTTAGTGATGGTAGAGGTTCATCAATAGTGGTGAGAACTAGTTTTGGTGATGTGGGATCTTTTGAGGGAATGTATCCCAAGACAAATAACTTATGAGGTTTTTGGGTTTTGATGATGGGAAGCTTTTGGGGTCCTTATTCATAGAGACCAAAACCAAACCCTTTCCAAGCACACTGATGAAGGTATTTTTGGGCAATGTTGGGTTTCTAAGGTAAGAAAAGATGGAAGTGAATAGCTAGATATAAGGCATGGTGGTGGGAGCAAGGAGTGGTTTATGAAGTCCCCCATAGATAAAGTATGTTTTATTATTAGGAATGATAAAGGGGATAAGGGTATTGATATAGGGATCATAAGATGGATAATTTTGAAGGTTCCCAAATTCATGTGGAGAAGGGAAAGATTCCAAAGCTAAAAGTTGATATTCCCCCACTATAAGACATTGAAACATGGATTACAAGGGGTGTTCAACCAAGATTTGAGATGAGGGGATAGTTAAACTAGTGGATGTTTCATAATTGTTGAAGATATAAGTGTTTGTTGGTTGGGTTGACATGGTGGCTTGGCTATAGGTTAGTTGTGAAGAGGGTGAAGATGGAATAATAACATCATTGGGCCAATATGTCATATTACAAGAAACAAAGGGATAATTGTAATGACTTGTCCTTCATGTTCAAATTTGACACATCAATTAAGGGTAGAAGGGATTCATCCCATGGCACAAATCCAAGGGCAATCAAGTAACACATTATATTGAAATTTTCCCTCTAAAACATAAAATAGTTCAAAAATAGTTTGAGGCCCTAAACGGATGTGGAGAATAATTATTCCCAGATTGGTGGCCAAAGTATCATTGAATGATCAAAGAACTATTGAGTTTTTTGACATGATATTTTTAGGTAGTTGTATTTGATCATAGGTGTGGGCGGAGATTATACTTGTTCCCCCATCAATCATAACTCTTTTGACATGTGTATGATTATTGGATGTTGTGATAAAAAGAGGGGGATCAAGGTCTTTAATATGATATGGTGGAACTTTAGACTCTTTAAAGGTGACCATTGTAGCATGTTGGATAGCTCTGATCAAAGATGAAAGAGGTTGGGGATCATTTTGTTAAACCTCTATAGAATGTAGTGCTTTGATTAAATCTTGATGATGTTGATGCAAGGTGATAATTAAGTCATAAAGACTCATTTTGACTAGTGTTTGGTGAAGTTGTTTTAACACCATGCATTAGATGAATAGATATGTGTTGGAAGAAAGAGCTCCTAAAATAGAGACTTTAGGCTTGGATGGTTATAAGGGTGAAGGTGAAGGGGAAGTTTTTTGGGTTTAGTTGGTTAGTTGAGGAGTTAAAGGGTAAGACCATGGAATGGTTATCTTGGATTTGACCTTTTCATTTTATTGGATAACTTCACCCTTATCCTTTTGTTGGGATGAATATTGAGTCACCATATGAATGGTATGAATAATGGGACTAGTTGTTTGCTTTAGTTCACCTTCTTCAACTTTTGGTGGAAGTAAAGAAGTAGACAATTGGTAGGTGGATTGGATAGGTGGTAAAAGAGGCAAGGGGCTTAAAAAAGGTTCATCCAATAGATCATTATCCTCCAAAAGGCCATGAATGATAGTTTTGAGATCTTTACAATTCTTTGTATCATTCCCAAGGATCTTATGGTAAAGACAAATTAGTTTGTCATTAAACCAGGTTGGCTTTTGGTGAGTGGGATCAAAAGGCTTGATTGGTGGTAAGCTAATGGTAGACACTTGCAGGATCCTTTATAAAATATTTGTATAAGATTTTGATAAATATTTTAGAGGTGGTGGAGTTTGCATTTTTGGTGTAAAAACCTTATTGGGCAAAGACTTCTTGATAAGAGGTGTGGTTGGTGGATTGAGCTTGGATGGTAGTTTAGAAGATTTGGCTTAGTTATAATTCATTTAGGAATTGGGGGTCTAGATGATGAGGGTTTAATAAATGGGAAAGTAGATGGAAAAAGGTTGGTAAGGAATGATGATGAACTAGAGGACTAGGTTGTTATAGGTGGAGAAAGGGGAAATGGTTTCTTAGAGGAAGAGTAAGTAAGGTGGAAGGATGTGGTCCTAAAATAGAGGGTAAAGGTGAAGGAGTCAATATGGTCCTTCCTTGAGGTTGTGGTCTAGGTAATCCTTCCTTCTTAATGGGCTTAATTAGATTAGGTCTTGGTTGGGTTGATGTGGTCAAATCTAATCTCAAATGATGGTAAGTAGGATTGGGCATGGGAAGAATCCAAAAGTTCTTGATTGGCTTGATAATAGAAGCATAGGGTGACTTGAAATTTTTTGGTGGGGGTAATTGAGATAGTTCCATGGTGACTTTCGGAGGGGTAGTTGGTAGAGTTGTAATAATAGGCTTGAGAGTGGACTCAAGTGAAGTAGAAGGTTTAGTTTTATTTTGATACATGATTCCAAGTCAATGCTAAAAGGTAGATATATCAAATTTAGGTTGGGAGGTGACTTTCAAGCTTTGAACTAGTTAGGAAAAAGGTTTATATATGGGTTTTATTCCTTGATCATTAGTTTCAAATCTCAAGCCCTTTGGGGAAGAAGAAGGGGTGGTTTCAGGGTTGTTATCTTTGGTCGAAGCTTTTAAAGGTGATAAGGAAATTGTCTCTTGGGAAATGGATTCCAAGGGAGGTACATATGGTTTAATAAGAGAGGTGGGGATAGTGGTTTCTATTGGAATAGTAGGTGTAGCTTCCTCCTTGGTTTGGTGGTCTAAAGGAGTAGGTTGATTTTCTATTTGGATTGGAGGAGTGGATAAAATGGTTGATGGAATGGTTATCTCCTTAGGTATTTCCATCATAGGAGGGGTAGACAAAATAGTAGTTTCATTAAAGGAAGTGGAATGGGTAGCTACTTCCTCTATTTGGGTATTTAAAGGAATAGGTGGTGGGTTGTTTTCCTCTATTTGGGTGATAGAGGTGATGACTTCTTCAGTAGTGGGCACATTATTGATGACATTAATTACATGTGCCTCATGTGAGTTGGAGGATTTGGGTTAGATTTCATGGTGTTGGGTTTAAGGTGGATAATTTGGGAATGGTTTTTGGAAAATATCAAGAGATTGGTTGGAAGGAGAATTTGGGTTATCAAACACAAGCTCCCCTTTATCAATTAGGTCTTAAACAATGCTCTTAAAGATATTGCATCTATCAATATCATGTCCAACAACTCAATGATGATCACAATGATCATTCTCATTGTACCACCTAAGAAGGGGGCAAGAAGTATCAAATTATTGAGGGGGCTTGATGGGTTGAAGTTAGATTAGATTGGCTTTAAGTAGTTTTTCCAACACTAATGCAGAAGATTCCCCAATTGAGGTAAATGGTTTTGAAGGAGCTTAGTTTTGGTGATTGGAAGGATTGTTGGTTCGAGGTGTTTGGTTGATGGTTGGAGGAGGTGTAGTTTTGAGAATAACTGAGTGTGTTGATGATTTTTATTTAGAACTGGTTGGGTTTGTGGTTTTGGTGGAAGATGACTCAATGGATTTGAAACTAGAATTTTTATTTCAAAGCTTCAACTTCCCTTAATCAATAGCATAATTTTCCAATTTGTGGGCCATAGTGAATGCTTTGTCAAAGGTCCCAAAGGTTTGGACTTGGAGAGTTGGAGCAATGTGTTTAGCATACCCCTCAGAGAATAATTTGATTAATTTGGGTTAGGGTAATGGGAAGGAGAGTTGATTAATGAGGCCCCTCCATTTAGAAATGAAATCAATAATGGATTTATCTTCAAATTATTTAATGGATTATAGGTCGGTAATGGAAACCTTTTTAGATATGTTTATTGAAAAGTGTTATAAAAAGGTTTGTACAAATTGAGAGAAAAAAGATAGAATGAGTGAGAAGGGAACTATACCAATCAAGGCTAGCCCTAGATAATGACATGGGAAAGGTTTAGAGGAGAGCGTCATCAAAAGCGATCAAGTAACAAGAATGATAGAAAGATCTTAAGTGATATCAAGGATCCTCTTTACCTTGGAATTTAGAAAATCTGTTCAATTCCCATTGAGAAAGATAAGCATGGATGAGTACAGAGGGGTAGATAGGCTCATTACAAATCTAGTCGTAAGATAAAAGATTGGTTGAGGTAGAGATGGATGACTCTAAACTAATCATTTTATCCATAATTATTTTGATTAAATTGGGCAAGGGTTGATAATCCACATAATTAAGAGGTATATTTTATTGGGATTGGCTTGCGATAATGTATGAATAGGTAGCAGATGGCACCAAATAAGTCACATACTAATAAGTAGTGCCAATGGGTTCAAATGGTGGTACATAAGAAATGCTTTGTATGAAATTTTGGGTGGAGGGTAGTATGTACCCTTGTGGGTTAGGGACATGCTGATAAGTTAGCATAGGCATTTGTTGAGGAAAATATGTGGTTAATACAATTGAGGTAAGAGGAAGTTGAGAAGGTTGAGGTTGGTTAGTTACCCTAGTGCTAATTAGAGGAAGGTTTTGAGGTATGGAGAGCACTAGGTTTTGAAGTGGAACTATGTTCAAGGGATTAGTTACAACTGAAGGGAAGATAAAAGCTAGAGTGGAAGATAATACCATAGTAGATGGGGCGTAGGTGACTCATGGCAAGGTTGAACCCATATGGGGTGTGACAAGATGTGTTTGGTTGGGAAGTGGAAAGTTGGTTTGAGTTTAGGTGGATGGGATATTTTAAGAAGCCTTAGTCAATGGTTAGGTTGAAGTAGTACCCACCATAAGGTGGGAAGGCATGCTAAGAGAAGGATTACAAAAAAGAATTGAAGTGGGGGTACAGTGAGGTAAGGTGTTGAGGTAATGCTATAAAGTAGATGGATTATTGTTGAGAAAGGTAGTTAAGTCTAGGTTCCTTCAGATACAATTTGAATTCTATAAGGATAAGGTGGTGTAGGAAAATGGTGAGGTGAAGCATGAAGAGATTTTTCAACATCTGAGGTATAATCCATGGATGAAGAAGAAGGTGGTGGTTAATTTTTTTTATTTTTCACTTGTTGTCTAGTTAAAACCATATGATAAAATAGGGAATATTATTATTACACTCACACCTTAAATAAATATCAAACCCAAAATAACTTCAAATCAATCAATACATATACTAAGAAGTGTGTTTTAAACTTAGGATTACTTTTAAATAACTTTTGGCTTATACCTTAAAGAGTGTGATAAGGGATGTTGGCTTGAAAAATGGGTACTAAAGAGGAAGTCTAAGGATGGTTTTAGGTTGTTTAGGCACTCAGAAGGAAGATTTGTGTTGAACTTCAGTGTGTGGCTTGGTGTTGGGGCCTACCCCCTCAATTCACAATCTTACAGTGATAAGGGTGTCAGGTGCCTAGCCAAGATATACTGAGTCCAGAATTTATACTCAACTAAAGAGCTAAGTTGGTTCTCCCCTTGGTGGTGAAATCTAAGTGGGATAGTCATGAGGGGGTAAGGTTGCCACTACATGATGAAATCTTGATCAATCCTTGTCTTAAGAATTATTTTGATGTGTAAATTATTTTATGGTTTGGTTTTGTGTGTGATAACAATTGTGAATTCTATGATAAGATTAATTTGCCTCATAAGTTACTAGATGAACTAAAAAAAATAAGAAATCAATGAATGCAAGTGGTTAATTTTAAGTCCAAAAAGAAATTATTTTGTTTGATGATCAAATAATTAAGGAATAATGGGAACTAGTGTCCCACCAAGCATGCCAAAATGTTTCAATTTATTTCTTTCATTTATTAGTTTTAAAAGAAAATAAAAGAAAGTGAGTATTAGGGTGTGTAGATAAATACCTAGTAGAATGTGCTCATTGATCTAGATGAGTGTGGGAACTCATCTTTGGCTAGGGAGGATTACTTAAAAATCATAAGAAAACTAGAGACGATTTGTTAGATGGTTGGTTGAGTGGATTCCCTAGCATATGCTAGATTTGAGAAGTGCAAGGTTTTCTAGGAGGTTGTCAATTAAATTTTAAAACAATTAAATCAAAAATGATATAATAAATATAATTGTATTCAAATTATAGGAAATTAAGTGTGCAAGAAAATAAATGGCATACCTATGTACCAAGGTCAAGTCCAAAAAATTAGAATAGAGCCTGCAAATAGATTAGAAACCAAAAGAGGGTCTAGTAGGGGTTGAAGAGGCCCAAAATAACAATCTATTATTTTTTATGATGGTTACCTATGTCAGTGGTCATGGTAACTGATGATGGTTAGTCTGATCGATGATGGTTTTATAACTAATGATAATTATTGTAACTGGGGATGGTTAGAGCAAATAACTATGGTTACCTATGTAGAGTTGGGTAAGGTGTAGAAATGGAGTTAACAGAATGTGACTAATGGGTAGAGGGTAGAATTGGAGTTTTAAGGGTAAGGGATGATGTATAAGTGGACTAATCTGAATAGGGAAGCTCAATATAGAAATGAAATGTTAAAATAGAAACTAGATTAATTATATGATGTTAAATTGGAGATAGTGGAAACCTAAAAGGAGTTGGATAGCATAAAAGTACTCCATCCTTTAAAAGTCATGAAAACAAAGTTTTGGGTTATTTAATACCTGCACAAAGAAGATAAGAGAGCTTAAATGCAGATTTTTGGATCCCCAACTCCTCCAAGAGCCTTGTATTTATAGCAAAAAGGTTCTGAGCAAGGAGAGGGAGGCTTGAGGTAAAGTTACTAAGTTGGGAGGAGATGAAGTTGCCTATTTTTGTTAGTATTTAAAATTTGGTGTTAAATAAATTTTCCATTATATAAGATACTAATCTCAAACAATGTTGTAAATTCTTTAAAATTCTTGAAGCAAGTTTGGCTGACCCTAACTGTCAATGGTTAGGGTCAACCATCAATAGTTAACCTAATCAATGATGATCAAGGGGCCATGAGAAAATGGGTAAAAAGGTCATTATTTAAGTGATGTATTCAAGGAGGGGGTATTTAACATGGAGTTGTGAAATAATACTAGTAGATGTAGAGTAAAGTTTCTCTACGTTGCATTCTAATTTTCAATCGCACACTGCAAATTTTGTTCCCACATACCTTGGTTTTTGATGGCGAGGTTCAAAAATAGAGCATGGGTTCTATTTCATTTTGGCTAAGTGTCAAGATCAAGCGAAAGCTGCCAAGTGGCATCATTTGAGGCACCTTTCAATTTTTATACAAGTTGGTTGAGATGTACCACGTGTTTAACAACAACTCAATGGAAAGCACCATGTGTCAGCATCTACATTTCATATCAACACCCACGTTTCATTTATTTTTCAATGAAATTTCAACAAGATAAGTATCAGGAGCAAGCAGAAAGTGCTAAGTGGCAATCATGAAAGGCTCTGGATTGTTTTTGTAAAAGGAAGTAGAAGTCACCATATGTTAGCATCTAAAATAAGGTGTTTCAATGCCTTGGTTCAATAGTTTTGGTTTAATACCTCAATTTATGTGTAAATGGCATGCAGTGTTGAGCTGTTGAATCGTTGAACCATTGAACCATTTTTAGTTCAATGGGTAGTTCAAAGGAGCATCCCAAAGACCAAAGGACAAGTACCCTTTTAGAGGGCAAGTGAGGCACAACCAAACCGTTCAAGCAGAGGCTACCAAGTGTCATCAACCAAGCCCCTTTCTACTCCATTCTCAAAATCAAAAAAAGCCACCACATATCTTCCCAAAAGTAGTGGACGCCGCCACATGTCAACATCTAAAGGATCTTCTTTGAGTTTCATTATTGAATAAAGACTGTGGTGGGTCCTGGGTTTTATTTCTAAAGTCTATGGAAGCTACCAAGTGTCACCATCTATAGGAGCCTAGCATGCATCCTAAACACTTCCACAGCATAGAAAAAGAGCAGCAGAGATTGCCATGTGTCTTTTTTTGAAGAGAAGCAGAGATTGCCACCTATCTCCATGCCCCATTTAAAGGTTGCTCAGGCAAGAAATATGGTGAATCTTATTTTTATTAAGTCATTAAGTATCAAAGAAGTGGATTGCGATAGGTGTCAAAGGTGGAGCATTCTTGAGCAAGATATAGTAAGAGTATAGGGAAAGTGGAAAGTGCCGCATGTCTTTGATAAAAGTTACAGAAAGTGCCAAGTGTCATTCTCTAGTGTCTCCTAAGAAATAAGCAATTTTTTAGGAAATTGACTAAGTGTCCTCTTCTATTTCAATAGAATAGAGGGTCCTATGTATCTGTCTCTAGCTCAGTTAGAGTTCAATTTGGGCTATAAGTTTGGGAATGTGCAAACAATCTAGAGGGAAAATCAGTGGGAGTTATTTCCAGTAGATGGAGTAGTTCACTGGGTAGATTTTTGGGGCTTGAAAACATTGAAAGCACCATCTGTTTGTCCCCTATGAGAAAAAGGTAGAATAGACAATTGCATGGGAAAGGAGGTGATGGAATGAGAGATCCAAGGCTATAAAGAGGACTACAGGGATCATCAAAAAAGGATCGAAGGAAAAAGAGGGAGAATTTTCTAAGAAAATTATTAGACTTTCTAGAGTTGTGATTAGGAATATCATTTGCCTTTATTCTATTTTCTTAAGTTGTAAAGTTTATGTAACTATGCATGTTTTTGTGCCTTTTATATGACTGAAGAATTAATGAGAAGATAGAGTTTTGTGCCTTTGTTGATGTTTCTTGTATCATTACAAAAGTAGTCTAAGTTGTGAGCCTCTATTTATATTATTTCTATCTTTTACATTGATCATGCCTCATCTACTCTTTAATGTAATTGAATCTTACATATAGTTTCACTGTGCTTAGGATTAAGGATCAAAATTACATTCAGGCACATTGCCATAGTTAGATTTTCTTTCTTTGCATTTGTGTTTCTATTTAAATTCCTATCCCTTTTCCCTCAAACACTTGATATAAAGAAGAGACCAGCGTCTTAAAAATCTAGAGGCTATTTCAAGTCACATGTCCCACATTTTGAAAATTCTCATTGTTAGTGTCTTGTCATGTCCCCTTTGTAGGTGACATCTTCAAATTTGATGATTAGCTTATTATGCGACCTTCGTAGGCTAATAGGATGGATAGAGGGTCATGATGGAGCTTGGCTTGGCCTCGATTAGCAGAATTCCTATAGTTGGCTTTCATTCAGGCTCTTTCAAACACATTTGCCTAAGCTCCTACTTTTTAGGGATATTTGACATGCAATGGAGCACCCTTATTTTGGTATGGTCATGTGCAAAATCACTCCCTGATTCACCAGCTTCAGTCGGTCGGACATATATTGAGGGAGATATTAATATTTGATTGATTTAATCAAATATTAATTATTTGGCCTATTTTTTAATTAGAAACCCTGATTCTAATTTAAGAAAAACCCTAAGTAGGGCAAGCACATCTTTTTAAGGGTATAAGGGTTTCTCATGGAGGCCATTATTGATTATGCATTAATTATTGATTTTGATATTGAAGAATTCTTCTGTGAAGACTGAGCCAAGGGTTCCAAGATTCCATCTACATTGGAGAATGTCAACTCTTCAGTGTGTGTGATTCAGAGGCTATGAAATATCAGCTGATCTATTGCCAAATTGAGAGATAGCTTCATATAGAAGTTATCACAGAGGTTTACAAATTTGAGAGGTAACTTCATATAGAAGTTGTCACAGAGCTTTCCAAGTATTTATTTTATTAGGTTTTTGATTCAATAAATTATACAAATAGAGATCTTATATATTAGAGCCATATATCTTCAGATCAGGGGTCCAATAGACAGGTTGTGCTTTATTGGCAACCATACAAAGTCCGTATAGGTCTGTACAAATCCACGCAGATACTGACTTCAACAAATAGAGATCCCCAGTGACCGACATCGGCTGACTAAAGACCAACGTTGGTAGAGAAGGACCGACAGAGACTGATGTTGATAGTATATCAACCAATGCTGGTGACTGTGTGTTCGACATAGTAGGCCGAGACATCTAGATTCAAGCTTAATTTCTAGATTTACAAAAGCCCTGAGTTTTAAGATAGAATATTTCATATTATTTTATTTGTATGACAGAGATTCAATTGTGTAATCGTCTAGAAGAACAAGTGATAAGATCTGTGATTTGATATTGAGAGACTATATTGTGATTTATTTATTTATTTGGAATTATTTTGGCAAAAATTGTATCTTTGTTTAGAGATTTTGATGAAAAAGGAGCCCCTAAGAAACGAACATTACAGTGGTATCAGAGCCAAATTCCTACCATCTTGTTGGGTAGATCAAAGCCAATGTCTTGCCATCCTATTGGGTAGTGGGTAGATTGAATCAACGAAGTAATCATGGGTATTCCAAGTACTTCAAGTACTCAGAGATAGTGGGACTATGATATGAAGAAGTTGAAACTAAGTTTGAAGAGGTTAAATGAATTTCTTTCATACCCTACATTCGAAGACAAATCCACACGGTATATGACAGGGAATGAGGAGTGGGACTTATTAACTCCTTGAGTTTGAGAGAGGTTGTCTTTTGATCACTTTGTTAAGCTGAGGAGAGAGCACTATAGATCAGTTAGACAAGATAGCAACATGTCCCATGAATCTTATGAGATAGGTGATAACAGGTGTGCTACTGTTAATAGGAGAAAGCTTTGCTTATACTGCAAAGATCCATATGATACCAATCACAATTGTCATTTGAGGCCTAAGGGCAAGGCATATCATGTAATATGGGAGTATTATGAGGATTCAAAATTAGAAGATTTCAAATAGCATGATAGTTTCGAGGAGTCAGAGGTAGAGGCTTTAGAGCCTAAGGTAGAGGCAATGAAGGTGGCTCACCAGGATTTTGAGAGACATGCAAATGAGCTTAGTCAGGGGGATTGGGACTCTCAGTTAGTTGCAGAGGATGAGGGCACTGGAGATTGTGATGATGAGGTAGTTTCAGCAGTAGCTTCTTTAGAGTTAGATGATGATGAGTCTGATGCTGGCATTCAGAGTGGGGAGGTATGTTCAGAGGATAGTACATTGAGTGTTGTTGGTGAGTACATTCCTATAGTTGTAGCTGAGGAACATGCTGTTGGAGCTGACACACATGTTCAGGATTTGGGAGTACCTGGTCTTGATGAGTTTGGCATACCAGTGGAGTCGAGTCTCTAGATTGACTCTTCTCACACAGATGATAGTGTGGTATAGTTGGTTGTGCCACTTTTATAGAGGGATCAGTTATGGGATGGATTGGCACCATCTTTTGTAGATGGAATTGGCAGTTTGAGTTGTCCATTCTACTTGGGTTATGATACTTTGAGAGTTTGTTTCTCATGGGTTCCTAACTATGGTAGTTGTGCTCTTGGAGTTTGGTTGAGTTGCATTCCATAGTTTGGTTATGGATTCCTCTTTGTTCTATTTGAGAGGATAGTGAAAGAACTTGCATTGATTCATAGCAGTGCAGAGCATAACTATATTTGGGATCCAGGTGGATCAAGTGGTTCATTGTTTCGAGATTTCTTGGGGATAAGCAATTTTTGGAGGGGTGGATTGTCATGTCCCCTTTTTAGGTGACATCTTTAGATTTGATGATTATCCTATTATGTGACCTTCATAGGCTGATAGGATGGATAGAGGGTCATGATGGAGCTTGGCTTAGCCTCAATTAGCAGAATTCCTATAGTTGGCTTTCATTTGGGCTCTTTTAGACACATTTGTTTGAGCTCCTACTTTTTAGGGATATTTGACATGTAGCAGAGCACCCTTATTTTGGTATGGTCATGTGCAAAATCATTCCCTGATTCACCAGCTTCAGTCGGTTTGAGGATCGGACATATATTGAGGGAGATATTAATATTTGATTGACTTAATCAAATATTAATTATTTGGCCTATTTTTTAATTAGAAACCCTAATTCTAATTTAAGAAAAACCCTAATTAGGGCAAGCACATATTTTTGAGGGTATAAGGGTTTCTCATGGAGGCCATTATTGATTATGCATTGATTATTGATTTTGATATTGAAGAATTCTAGTGAAGACTGAGCCAAGGGTTTCAGGATTTCATCTACATTAGAGAGCATCAACTCTTTAGTGTGTATGATTCAAAGGCTGTGAAATATCAGCTGATTTATTGCCAAATTGAGAGATAGCTTCATACAAAAGTTATCATAGAGGTTTACAGATTTGAGAGGTAACTTCATACAGAAGTTGTCACAGAGCTTTCTAGGTATTTATTTTATTAGGTTTTTGATTCAATAAATTATACAGATAGAGATCTTTTGTATTAGAGCCATATATCTTCAGATTACAGGTCTAATAGATAGGTTGTGCTTTATTGGCAGCTGTATGAAGTCCATACAGGTCAGTACAGATCCACCCAGATATTGACTTTGGTAGATAGAGATCCCCAGTGACCGACATCAGCTGACTGAAGACCAACGTTGGCAGAGAAGGACTGATAGAGACTGACATTGGCAATATATCGATCGACACCGGTGACTGTGTGTTTGACATAGCAGGCCGAGACATCTAGATTCAAGCTTAATTTCTAGATTTGCAAAAGCCTCAGGTTTTAAGATAGAATATTTCATATTATTTTATTTGTATGACAAAGATTCAATTGTGTAATCATCTAGAAGAACAAGTGATAAGATCTGTGATTTGCTATTGAGAGACTATATTGTGATTTATTTATTTATTTGGAAATTATTTTGGCAAAAATTGTATCTTTGTTTAGAGCTTTTGACAGAAAAGGAGCCCATAAGAAAGGGACATTACATGTCTAAAACAAAGCACAATTTTAAACATCAATACTTTTTGGCACGCTTGATGGGACCAGTCTTGAAGTTCCTTTCAAGACCATATGAACCAGAGAGCTATAAGGAGTTAGAGTTGTGGACCAGTCACTAGATCACAATATGCTACAAATCTAGGTTTTCTTTTGCCACCTTTGGTAACAAGTCCAAGAAGAAGAGCTAACTAGTTTGTACCAATACCAAGAGCAAATATGGGAGCCCCTATACCCCCAAGAAATTATGCAATCTGGAACATTGGTAGTCTCTTAATCCTCCCAACCCCACTAACTATTTGAGATCCTATCCCATTGAATGCCCTAAAAGCTCTACCCAAATTCAATGGGCAAGACTCTAAAACACCTACAGAACATCTTCAAGATGTATCGGATGTCTGTGCTATACATGTTATCACACAACAAAATGTGGCCATAAGATTATTAGCAGCTCCTTTTAAAGGGAAGGCTCTAGAATGGTATCAGTCTTTGACCCCAAATACCATATCTACATGGGATCAGCTTGAAGATCTATTCTTTGAAATATTAGTAGAGAAGGGTGATAAGTCTTCTTTGCTACAGTAGTTAATCACCATTCAAAGGGGACCACAGGAAGCCATGACTGACTTCAATTCTAGATTTCAAAAGACTTGGGATAGAATCCCTACTACAACTAGGCCATTACTAGGTATGGCCATAGTGTTTTATCCCAAGGCTTTGAATTCAAATATATCTATTATGATTCAGTCACTTGGAGGAAACACTTTGCCAGAGGCTTATGAATATGTAGTCAGAGCTAAGAATCATTTAATAGATGCTAGAAAGTTACCTCCAAGGCCTCCCATGCCCATGTTCTTAGAAATTTCCTTGCCATTACCTCAAGAAGTTCCTAAATTTGTAAGCCCACCTGTGTTTATGTACACTTACCCTCAACCATCTGCAAAGGAACCTGTCCTTACTCAGTTATCTGAGATGGATGATATCAAGAATATCCTAAGGACATTTTCCAATGAGCTGATCAATATAAAAAAATAGTAGAATACTTTCTCTAAGCTTCCATATCAAGGATATCAAGGAAATAGATTTTCATCTTAGCCAAACCAATATCAGGGTCCTCCAAAACAAACTAACCATCAGCCAGTGAATCAATTAGTTGTAGTTCCCACACCCTCACAGACTATTCCTCCCAACTCAAATAGGGATATGGTTCCAAGGCAAAATAATTATGTGGATAATACTAATGCCTGCTATTTCCCTTGCAATAATGCTCATACACCTAGAGATTGTCCTAGGGATAATCTACAATAAAGGGTGGCAGAGTAAAGAAGAATGGATGGTCAGTTTGCCAGTTTCAGTGACAATCAAGCCTACCAATCTCTTGGCATGAAAAATTCAGTCCTAGTGGCTTAGATTCAAGGAATGTCCTTGTAATAAGAGGAAAAAATAGCCCCAAAACATGCTTTATTCTCATGGGTTGAAGATGAAGAATCAATTTTCTTGAACGAAGCATCTACCTCCCAAAGACCAGGGGTGCAATCTGATTATTACACTAGATCAAATAGGAGAATGGTGGAATAGCCTGAGATTGTAAATGGTCAAGACATGAATACCCTCCATTTCAAAGACAAAGAAACATTGCTGTCAGACAAGAATTGCCTCAGCTGGTGCAAAATCAAGGGACTCCTACCTAAATTTAATAAAAAATAAGATATCCTTATGTTCAAAAAAATTAGTCTTTAGGACCAATAAATATAGTAAATCAATTGAAGAAGACTCCAACACAAGAATCAATATGGGATATATTGGATATTCTTAAATAGAAGACACTACTACAAGAAGCTCTATAAGGCCAAGTAATGCCCAAAGGTACTGTTACCAAAGAAGGACTTGCTGGAAAGGAAAAACTCAAAGATATAGTTCCTCCGAAGACAATACCCTTTATGAATGATGTAGCACAAGTAAGTAAATCCAAACCAGAGCCTTTCTATTTGACTCTAATAGTTGGAAAGAAACTCTTGCATAATGCATTGATAGATTCAAGAGCTAGTACTACAATGATGCCCAAGTTGATGCTTTGAAAATAAAATATGAACCCCTTACAAAAGGAGTTATGTAGCTAGATGGAAAAATAGTAAAAATAATTGGGAGAATTTAAAAACTCCCATTGTAGCTATATACTTGTCCCAATATAATTGTCAAACAAGATGTAGTAGTCATAGATATACCTCATGTTTTTGGTTTATGTTTATTTAGAGACTTTACAGCCAAAATAGGAGGGTACATGTCTTTGATTGGTCTCAACTCATCCTAAGAATTAGATATGATTTTAAGATAAAAATTCTATCTGAACCACTATCAAAAGATCATATCACCAATGAACCAACATCAAAACTAGAAGCAGATCATGTTATGTTAAATAAGGAAGAAAGGATTTTTGTTGAAGAGTTAGGCGACTGGACTGAGCATGATCAAGAAGAAGAAAATAACTAGTTGTTGGCTATGATGCATAGCGACCCATATTGGAATTATGACTCTACTAGTCTAGGCACATATGTCATTTTTTATGAGAACCATGAAATCCCAAATATTCTAAGAGAAGAGACACCAATAACTAAAAATTCAGAAATCTGGACCTTAAATTTTGATGGGGCTAGAAGTAAGCATGGTGTTGGAGCAAGAATTTGTCTTACTACTCCAAGTGGTGAGAAAATTTTAAGGGCTATCCATTTCCAATTTGCTTGTACTAATAATGATGTTGAGTATGAATCTTTAGTACATGGGCTCCTATTAGCAAAGAAAAGGGGAATAAAGAACCTAATAGTAAAAGGAGATTTAGAATTAGTGGTAAAGCAAATTAGAGAAAAGACAGAAGCCAAAAATGTAAGGATGAGATCCTACAGACATAGGATTTGGGACTTAATAGAGGATTTTGAAGCTTTCAATATCGAGATAGTCTCAAGGAGTCAAAATTCTAAAGCTGATAGGATGGCCCAGATTGGCTCACAGTTTAATCTAGCAACTAGCCTATTAATTAACAATGAGTTAGTAAAAGTTATAGTGAGGCTGACTATTCTATACAATGATGAGAATTGGCAAGTATTTGAAAATGATGTTCAGGTAGTCTCATTCTTACAACAATCAGATGAGTTTGTTGATCAATTACAAACCAAAATTGAAGAGGCATATGGTGATCAGATTATACAATTGAAGACTAATAAGCTTCCAAAGGGCTTGATCACCTTAGAAAACTTATTTGATCTAGAGGATGTAAGCATGGAGAAGAAAAGGTTCTAGGTAGACAAAGCAGACTATTCTAAAATAGAGGTGAGTGAAGGGAAAAGACTAAAAGTTGGTAATTTTGCAACTCAAATGGAAAAAAAAAGACTAATTGAATTGTGTAAGAGATATGATAGAGTCATAGCTTGGAGCTATGAAGACCTTCATGGATACAATAGAGACATTATTCAGCACATAATAAAACTGACTAAAGGGTCTAAGCCCATCAGACAGAAACAAAGGCCAGCAAATCCAAGGATTGAGCCTCTAATGGTAGATGAGTTGCAAAAACTTTTAGATTCCAAAATATTTTTTCCAATCAAGCACTCAACCTGGGTATCAAATCTAGTGCCAGTTAGGAAAAATAATGGAGATGTAAGACTATGTGTAGATTTCAAAGATCTGAATAGAGCATCTCTGAAAGACCACTATCCTCTACCCTCCATGGAACAAATTTTACAAGTTATGGCTGGATCAAAGAGATTTTCTTTGCTAGATGGTTTCGCTAGATACAATCAAATTTGGTTGGTCGATGAAGACCAGTATAAAACTGCTTTTACTACCAAATGGGGAACATTTGCATATGCTAAGATGCCATTTGGCCTATCAAATGTAAGAGCCACCTTTCAAAGAGCTATGGATGTAGCCTTTGGAGAAATTATAAATAAAATCATCCTAGTTTATCTAGATGACCTAACTATTTTTTTTTAAAATGCTTTTGATCATTTAGAATCTGTCTTTGAGAAATGTTAGGATTTTGGAATATCATTGAATCCCAAGAAATGCATCTTTGTTGTGCCTCAAGGCAAATTATTGGGACGTATAGTGTATAAAGAAGGAGTTTCCATATATCTTGAAAGAATTGTAGCTATGATGAACCTACCTCTTCCAGTAAATAAGAAGGCAGTTCAGTCCTTCTTAGGAAAGATTAATTTTATCAGTAGGTTCATATCCGATTTTACAAGCTTGGTAAGGCTAGTGACACTCTTGCTAAAGAAAGACCTAAATTTCAAATGGACTACAGAAGGAAGGCAAGCCTTTGAAGAGGTCAAGAAGGCTATCTCAACAGCCCCAGTTCTGAAAAACCCAAATTTTTCCAAGCCTTTTGTAATATATGTCTATGGAGGAGAGTTAAGCATTGTTGTTGTCTTGACACAAAAGGATGATAAATAAGAGGGAGAACACCTAATAGCCTTTTTCTCAAGAACTCTCAGGGATTATGAAACTAGATATAACCTTGTAGAGAAACAAGCATATGCCATGGTAAAATCTCTCAATAAATTTAGGCATATGGTATCAGGGAGCAAAATTTTGATACTTGTAGCTCACCCTAGTGTCAGAGAATACATCATGGAGGGAGAAATTACAGAGAAAAGAGCCAATTAGATTACTAAGATATTTGAGTATGATGTAGAGGTCAGACCCACCAAGTTAGTTAGAGGTAGGGGTTTGTGCCAATATATGACCCAAGAGCTTGAAAAGATGGTACCTGAAGAGACAAATTTAGAAGGAGAGACATAGATGGTGTTAAAAATACAAGAGGTTGATCAAGAATCTTGGGTCACAAGCAGGATTCATTTTATGAAGTGTGGAATTTATCGGAGAGAACTCCCTAAAAATAAGAGAAGATACTATAAGATACAGGGAGTTCATTTTGTTTTAATTGAATAGGTCCTTTTTAGAAGAAATTTTGATGGTAAATTGTTAAGATGTGTAGAACAGGCTGAGGCTAAGAGAATACTACATGAGATGCATCATGGAATATCAGGGGGCATTTTTTTGCAAAGACCATAGCCATAAAGATAAGTGAGGCTAGATATTTTTGGCCTACTTTATTTGTAGATTGTTATCAACTAGTTAAAAAATGCCAATCTTACCAATATTACATGGGGATGAGGAGGAATACAACAATACCCCTCAGTCTGATAATTGTGGATGAACCTTTTGCTCAATGGGGTCTTGACTTCATTGGAATGATAAATCTAGTATCTAGTATGGGTCACAAATGGATATTAACTACCATAGATTATTTCACTAGATGGACCGAGGCAGTCCCACTCAAAAGCCATAGAAAATGTGATCCTAGATTTTCTAAGTATCACTACTTGCTTCGGGGATCCTCACACCATAATTTATGATAATGCTAAAGCATTCTTGGGGTCTAAAGTATCTGACTTTGCATTGAAACATGGAATATGAAAACATCATCTAACTATTACCCTTAAGGTAACGGTTTGGCAGAATTGACTAATAAGAACCTGATTAGACTCATAAAAAGAGTAGGCGTTGATCATCACAAAGAGTGGTATAAAGTGCTTAATTTAGCACTATGGGTTGATAGAATCACACCTAAATAGGTGATCAAAATGTCCCCATATGAGTTGGTATATGGAAAGTTAATTGTAATTCCCCTAAGCTTGGAGATCCCTGCTCTCCAGTTAATCAAACAAATTGAAATCGAAGAAAATGGCCCCATGCAAGTCAGACTTGTGAAACTTTTGGAAGTTTAAGAGAAGAGGGATGTAGCCCATGATTCATTAATTAAGCATTAGGGAATGGTTAAGTATTGTTTTGATAAAAGGACTTTGAATCCTCATTTTGAAGTAGGCTCAATTGTTTTGAAATGGGATGCAAGAGCCGCTAAGCTGGGTCAGCATACTAAATTTGAAGCATTTGGCATGAAAGATGATATGGTAGTTTATGCAGAGCAAATGGCTATCCTCTTCAGGTTGAAGACAATCGAAAACCTATAAGACCCAGAAATATCAACTCAACTTTTCAAAGCAAATTAATTTTACAATAGTGGAGCAACTGGCCCAATTCAAATCAAAAAGAGTGTTCAGGTACTCTTCTTATTTGTTTCACCTCATGTTATACTAGAATGCCAACCTTTTCACCCAACATATGCATCTATAAATGTTATGACCCAAGTTTTAACCCCCAAAGGACCATTCTTGTGTCTGCATGGACACATATTTTGTCAAGAACCATTGACCCATATGATTTTTGGGAGCTATTTGTTACCCCTGCTCTTTGCCACCTTAGCCCCGAACCAGTCATGAATAGATTATTTCCTAGTGTTTCAAACCTCTTGGCCAGTTGCCCAATTCTATGCGACTTCTACTTTAGATCCCACCATACGATTATAAAGGTTCATGGTTTTTGTGGGGAACCAATGTTGCTATCAAAGATTCTAACTCTTAGGTTAGCATTTTTAGAGGTCACCAGGAAATTATCAGTAGTAGACAATGATTATGGTTCTAGGAAATGGAAGAGAAAGATGTATGATCTCCCGTGGATGACAGGTAACATGGTTTTAGAAACTAGGGACACTAAATTTTTGCTTCTTCAAAAGCTAGCCTTTTTGGGGTTCCTGTTAGTTGAAGACAAATGGGTATGTGACCTGAATGGTTACATCACTCCTAGATAAGGACTAATAGGGTTGTAACTAGGATTACACATGAGGGATGCCCTTTTTGGGAGACCAGGAGAAACCCTATATAAGATGCTCTTAATTTTTATGTTGAATTAACAAATTTGCCCCTTCTACAAAATAGACCATGGGAGACTTTCTACGTTAAGTAGAGGGATTATGATCCCAAAGTTAGAATGAATTATAGCTTGAGAAGAGCATTGAAGAATAAATATTGGGATGTGAAAAAGATAGAGGCTTATTGGAAATATAGGCAAAAAAATTCTCAAACCACCCATTCTTTTGGGAACATGGACACAGACGAGAGATGGAAAGAACTATGGGATGAGTGCCATCTCTCCCTTGCATCTATCCTAGAGACAACCAATTTTCCAACACAGGGTATAGAGTAGGAAGTTGGGCCAAGCCAAGAGCCACAAACCTTAGAACAAATTGTAGCTACAGCAACTGTGTTAGTTTGGCCCCAACCTCTCAGCATCTTGGAGAAATAAAAGAGTGTGGTTCATTCACCATCACAAGATTCCCCATCATCAGAAGTCATTAAGGTTCCCAATTCTCCATAAGCATCACTGACGGCAGTAGCGGATGTGGAAGGTTAGAGAACATAGCTAGAAGAGGAGACACCCAAGAAATAAAAGAGGGTGCAGTTTCAGTTGGTTATGGAAGAGGAGACAAACACCTAATAATGCCAATTACAAAGTGTTTTAATTACTCCTCAGGTAAGTATCACTCCCCCTTCTCCTTCTCAGTCTAGTTCTTCTCCCATTGGCATGATGATTTCATCTAGCCAGTTAACATCCCCCAACACTTCTATCATTCACATTTCTCACTTTGCCCCATCTGTGCCACCTCAAGTTTTAACATTACCCCATTTCTCCCCCTCTATTCCCAAAACATTTTCCCCTCAGATTTCCCATAGCCAACAATTGGTTATTCAATATGGTCTGCCTCAAGGACTTCCTTTTGTGGGTGGGCACATTGCCTCTCCTTCTACCTTCCTAACCCAAGCAGATGTTGTGTGGAAGGCAAGGGAAGCCTGAAGAGAGAAAAAGAGGAAAAAGGAAAATAAGGCACTAGCTACAATGCATTTGTAGTCACAATTTGACCTAATTTAGCAACAATTGGTGGTGACCCATTTGTCACCAAATGTTATGAAGCTAGCTAGTAGATGTAGCCTGAGGATTACACAATGGATGCAGTGGCCATTAACATGTCCCTTTTCAGGCCCCAGGATAGAATTGAGATATTGACTGAATCCACTTCTATAGTCACTAAAGACTATTTGAAGACATCAAAGAAGCTATAGAAGATGGAGGCTGATTTGGCCAAAGAGAAGGCAAACTGTAATAGTTTGACCACAAAAATTGAAAGAAAGGATAATGAAATAGTAGATCTAAATAAATAGTTGTAAGAGACTATTTCTCTTCAGTTTTATCAGGTAGTCTAGGCCTAACATGATTATTTAAAGGCAGAGCTCACACAGATAAAGGCTATGGTGGGGACCCTAGGGTGAGAAAAAGCAGAATGAAAACACAAGCTACTAACTGAGTAGAATAATACTATGGCCATTTAGGCCCAGTTCCAAGTGGAGTAATAGAAAGTGGCACAACTGACACTAGAGCTGGCTAATAGGCCAAGCAATGTCAAAGTGATAAAAATAGTAAAGGAGCTCTATGAATCCATGTGGAAAATAATCTCCTTAGACATTATTCAGCTCAGGCCTTCTCTCACCTTCTTGTTAAATGAACAAAAATTGTGTGAAAAGGTGGGGGATTTAGTGAAGAACACTCTGACTACAGTTTCTAATAGAGTAAAAAACTCTCAAATGTTGTTGTAAAAGCTCTATGACACTTCGAATGTGACATTGGAAACTATAGGAATCACTGATAGAATGGTCACTAAAAAGAGAGTCAATGAGGTTCTCAGTTGCAATTCCATAGCCAATAGTTGTAGAGAGATCCTCAAAATCATGAAAGAAGGCATTAGTGAAATGAAGTAGCATATTGAAGATCTAGTGTGATTAGGTTTTCCTTCTCCATTTCCTAATGATAACATGGTGCTAATGGTTGATCAAATTAAACCATTGTTTCTGGCCAAATAGAATGATCAAATAGTTTTTTAAAACTTACGAGATGATTCCTCAGTCTTAGAAGTAGAAGCTGTTTTGGTTCCTATTTCCCAGCTTGAATTCAAATTGAGGGCTATAGTTCAAATTTTGCAAAACTTTTTGCACAAGGATATTATTAATCTTGATTTAGCCTTTAATGAATTATAGAGCAAGCAAGAGTTATCTAACCATGAGTGGTCCACCTACTAGACAACATTGTTAAAGCTATAAAATATTGCAATTTTGATCTAATGAGAGTGTGGTTTCTTTTTTTGAGTAGGCTCAAAAGCCCTTAGGGTCACCAATAACTATAGAGTAAAGTTTTACTCTATGTTGCATTCTAATTTATAGTCATGCACTACAAATTTTGTTCCCACATACCTTGGTTTTTGATGGCGAGGTTCAAAAATAGAGCACAGGTTCTATTTCATTTATTTCATTTTGGCTAAGTGTTGAGATCAAGTGGAAGCTACCAAATGGCATTGTCTGAGGCACCTTTCAATTTCTCTACAAGTTGGTTAGGATGTACCATGTGTTCAATAGCAACTCAGTGGAAAGCACCACATGTCAGCATCTGCATTTCATATCGACACCTGCATTTCATTTATTTTTTAGCAAAAGTCTTCAACAAGCTAAGTATCAAGAGCAGGCAAAAAGTGCCAAGTGGCAATCACAAAAGGCTCTAGATTTTTTTTGTAAAAGGAAGTGGAAGTCACCATGTGTTGGCATCCAAAATAAGGTGGTTTAATGCCTTAGTTTAATATTTTTGGTTCAATACCTTGAGTTATGTGTAAATGGTGTGCAGTGTTGAACTGTTGAACCATTGAACCATTTTCAGTTCAATGAGCAATTCAAAGGAGCATCCCAAACACCGAAGGACAAGTTCCCTTTTAGAGGGAAAGTGAGGCACAACCAAACTATTCAAGCAAAGGCCACCAAGTGTCATCAATTAAGCCCCTTTCTACTCCATTCTCAAAAGTAGTGGAAGCTACCATGTATCATCCCAAAAGTAGTAGAAGCCACCACATATCTTCTCAGAAGTAGTGGAGGCCACCACATGTCAACATCTAAAATATCTTCTTCGAGTTTCATTACTGAATAAAGACTGTGTTAGGTCTTGGGTTTTATTTCTAAAGTCTGTGAAAGCTGCCAAGTGTCACCATCTGTAGGAGCCTAGCATGCATCTTTAACACTTCCACAGCATAGCAAAATAGCAGCGGAGATTGCCACATGTCTTTTGTTGAAGAGAAGTAGAGATTGCCACTTGTCTCCATGCCCCTTTTAAAGGTTACTCAGGCAAGAAATATGGTGAATCTTATTTCTATAAAGTGGTTAAGTATCAAAGAAGCAGATTGTCAATAGGTGTCAAAGGTGGAGCATTCCTAAGCAAGATATAGTAAGAGTATAGGGAAAGTGGAAAGTGTTGCATGTCTTCAATAAAAGTTGTAGAAAGTGCTAAGTGTCATTCTCTAATGTCTCCTAAGAAATAAGCAAATTTTTAGGAATTGAATAAGTGTCCTCTTCTATCTCAATAGAACAGAGGGTCTTATGTATCTGTTTTCTAGCTCAGTTAGATTTTAATTTGGGCCATAAGATTAGGAACGCATGGACAATATAGAGGGAAACTCAGTGGGAGTTATTTCTAGTAGATGGAGCAGTTCATCGGGTAGATTTTTGGGGCCTACAAACATTGAAAGTGTCCTCTGTTTATCCCCTATGAGAAAAAGGTAGAATAGATAGTTGCGTGGGAAAGGAGGTGATGGAATGAAAAATTTGAGGCTATAAAGAGGACTATAGGGATCATCAGAAAAGGATTGGAGGAAGAAGAGAGAGAGAATTTTTTGAAAAAATTATTAGACTTTCTAAAGTTGTGATTAGGAATATCATTTGCCTTTATTTTATTTTCTTAAGTTGTAAATTTTATCTAACTTTGCATGTTTCTGTGCCTTTTATACGACTAAAGAATTAATGAGAAGATAGAGTTTTGTGCCTTTATTGATGTTTCCTATATCATTACAAAAGTAGTCTAAGCTATGAGCCTCTATTTCTATTGTTTCTATCTTTTACATTGATCATGCCTCATCTACTCTTTAATGTAATTAAATCTTACATATAGTTTCACTGTGCTTAGGATTAAGGATCAAAATTACATTCAAGCGCATTGCCATAGTTAGATTTTCTTTCTTTGCATTTTTGTTTTTGTTTAAATTCCTATCCCTTTTCCCCCAAACACTTGATATAAAGAAGAGACCAGCTATCTTAAAAATCTGTGGGTTATTTCAAGTCACATGTCCCACATCTTGAAACTTCCCATTGTTGGTGTCTAAAACAAAGCACAATTTTAAACATCAACAGTAGACTAGGTAGTGCACTAGACAAAGAATTAGTTAAGGGTCTATAGTTCAAGATGACATCAAAAACTATTGTTGTGTAATTTTTAAGTGTCTACACTAGTATACCAACATTAAGAATATTCATGGAGGATCCTTAGGAAGAAAACACTACCAATGAATCCACTACCTTGAAATTTTCTATCCTTACTCCTAACATAAATACACCCATGAAGAATATTCTTTAGTCTACCCTCCTTACCTTTAGGGGGAAAGCATCTAAAAATCTAGAAACATTTATCTTTGTGTTTTACATCTTATTCCATAGCTATGATTATAATCAAGATGCTCAAAAACTCAAACTATTTCTAGCAACACTTATATGGTTCATGGGACTTGGAAAGGATACCATTTCTAATTGGGAAGAAGTTAAGGAGAGGTTTCTGAATAAATACCAAGACTATTGTAGGGGCAAAAAATATAGAAGAGATGACATATTTTGAATGACACAATCTGATGATGAGTCATTGGAAGAATATATTGAGAGATTTTTGTTCAACGTGCAAAATTCTAAAAAAACTACAATGGAGAAAGAATCGATCAAGTTGATATTCCTAAAATTAATTAGAGATGATTGTTTAGAGGCACTAGATTTAATGTCTAGTGGTGATGTTTCTACATTATCCTTTAATGATTTAACAATTCTATGTACAAACTAAACCAAATCAACCATGAACAAAAGTAGGGTTAAAACCCTTCCTACAACATCTACAGTAGATCTATCTAAAGATGAAGTTAGAAATCTAGTCGAGGATATGAAGCAAGGCATTATTATCTACCTAGCTACTCAAATTGATATATTACATACATGTAATAAGTAGGAATAAATTAAAAAAACCTTATATGCATATTTCCCTAAATGTAGAAAAAATAAGGTGGATTGCACATGCCATTCTATAAAATCTTAGGTAACTAGCATAACTGAGGAGAATCATGAAAAAATGGATCTACATGCCATAGGAGAAGATTAATATCAAGTGTTTTACATGGCTCAACAAAAACCATGGGTGTAACGATAAGGTATGCCATCAAACTCTATGTTTAAAAATTCTCAATTCTCAAATAATCATCAATATAGTTCTTAGATGAATATACCTAACCAAAATTGGCCCCAAAAAAATTGGTAGCTACCATAATAATTAGTTATGGATACAACACAATGGGCAACCTCAACTTGGGCAATTCCAAAACAAGAAATTGATCTTTTCCTCTAATATATGACAATAATAATAGAGAGGTAATCAAGGCTTTCCTCAACTAATACAATAACCATAATAGAAGGACTTAATTCCAAACACTTAACAACCTATTATATCCACTCAATTACTTTCCCAACCCATCCCCAAACTTTTCAATAAGTTGGTTTAACCAACACAATCCACTGAAATAATGTAATATCCAACATACACCTTGGATATCAATCATGTCCAACTTCACTCGGGATGTGTTCTTAAACAACCCACCTCACCCATAATTAAAGAACATTTTGAAGAACTTAATCTACTCCATACTAATCCATATCCAACCATGGCTAATCCTAAGCCAACTCCACCAAAAAACCAAAAATAATCTGATAATCCTCCTTTTTTGGAGAGATTGAACATATCACATCCTCAACTAGATCCCGAATTTGATATTGTAGGATAACTCAAGAATGTGTGCATAAAAATCCCACTCTTTCAAGAAATAAAATATGTTCATATTCATAATAAGTTTGTTTGATAGATATGTTTGAGAAAGGTAGGAAGAAAGAGGAAGGATCCAAAAACAATCTATGTTATTGGACAACTAGTAGATATTATTTTGGGAAACATAGTTCCCCCAAAATATTATAATCTTGGAAGTCTTGTAGTTAATGTTAGCATCCATGACCAACCTATCTCTGATACTTTATTTATTTGGGTGAATCCATCAATGTGATGACCATGGATACCATGCAACAATTGAAATTGATAACTCTTTATCTAACACCCACCATCCTCCAAATGGTTAAGAGGTCAACTGTTAAGCCTAAGGGGATTATTGAAGACCTAGTTATCATTGTGGACTCTTGACAATATCTAGAAAAATTTATTATCCTAAAACCAAAAAGTAATTTTGGAGGCTATCTTATCATCCTTGGCCACCCATGGTTAGCCACCACTGATGCTTTATTGGTTGTAGGTCAGGAAAAATGTTAATTTCCAATAGAAATGACACCAAGAAACTAGTTCTTTATCTACCAACCCAACCTTCCAAGAATGATGTTCCAACACCTTGGATTTATGACTTTGAGGAAGTAATATCCTTTTAAATACACTATTAACCAAATTCCATCTTTATATACATAAGAAGAAGACATTGTCCTGACTGGTATCCTATAAAACACCTATTGATAGGACCCTGTAGCCCCAAACATGTTGGAATGTACACCATTCCCCCTTTAGAATAATTTTCTTAAGAATGATCTTGCTAAAATTATAAGGGACATTTGGACATTCCATAAATTTATTCCCCATCAATGTATATATGCTCCTTTAATTGCCAACATCGAAACCATGCTCTATTTTACAAAGAAAGTAGACATTCTACCAAATAAACCTCTCAACATCAGAACCTTCTTAAAACCCTAACAAGAAAACCAATTACTTGCAATGCTAAACAAGCACACAATAGAATTTTCTAGGACTACCATGACATGAGAGGAATACTCCTAGATTTATGCATGCATCATATTTACATTAAAGAAGAATGCAAACCTACTCACCAACCCCAATGATGAATAAATCCTACAGTTAAAGACATTGTTAAAATTGAGTTACAAAAACTCTTAGATGCAGGATTTGTTTATCCTATTTCAGATAGCTAGTGGGTCTCTCTCCTAATTAATGTCCCTAAGAAAGGGGGAAATGTTGTATTTGTGTTGACTACTAAGAGTTGAATGCTACTACCAAAAATTATCACTTTTCTCCTTCCATTTATTGATCAAGTGTTGGATACATTAGTAGGGAAAAAGTATTTTAACTTCCTAGATGGTTATAAATAAATATGAATTGCTGCACAAGACCAAGGTAAAACCACTTTTACTTTCCCTTGGGGAACATATGCCTATGTCATCTTACTATTTGGCCTTTGCAATGCCCTAGCTACTTTTCAAAGGGCTATTTTGAGCATGTTTTTTGATATCTTCCATGACTATGTTAAAATATATATGGATGATTTCACTTTCTATGGGAAAACATTTGAAGAAACTCTTACCAACCTAGAGAAATTTCTTCAACATTACCAAGACCACTAATTATCTTTGAACAATGAAAAATTTTATATGCTTATGACTGAAGGGATTGTGTTGGGATACCACATATCCCTTGTTAGAATTCAAGTTGACCTAGTAAATATAAGTATCATTAAGGATATACCCACACCAAAGAAGCAGAAAGATCTTAGAAGCTTTTTAGGACATGTTGATTATTATAGATGATTCATCAAAGACTTTAGTAAAATTGTAACCTCATTATTTGGAATTCTTACTAAGGATGTTGAATTTACTTGGACTAATGACTGTCAAACTTCCTTTTAACAACTTAAATACCTTCTCATAACAACTCCTATTCTAAGATGTCTTGATTGGAATAATCCTTTCCACATCCATACAAATGCATCTGACATCACTTTAGGATCTATCATTGGCCAAAGAGATAACTCTTTGAGTTATGCAATTTATTTTATCGGCAAAAATCTTTAAGGGGCTAAACTCAACTACACTATAACAAAGAAGGAATATCTTACCATCATATTTCCATCAACAAGTCTTGACACCATATTATAGGTTACCAAATATTCATCCACATAGATCATGCAACAATCAGGTATTTAATGAATAAACCTACTATAATAGGTAAGATAATTAGATGGTTTATTTACTATAGTAATTTGATATTACCATCATAGATAGACTAGGTAAGGATAATGTAGTAGCAGATAGACATATTTTCTATCTTGACTATAAAATGACAAGCACAGTCATATTGTTGATGATTCATTTCTTGATGAGCATTTATTTATAATAACTATTCAATCACCTTAGTTTATATATATTTCTAACTATCTTGCTACATGATCACTACCACAACATTTCACACCTAGGGAAAAATAACATCTGATCCAAAAGAGTACACATTATTCCTAGATTTCAAGATATCTCTTCATCACTGAACCAGATTCAGTTATGAGAAGATGTATCTAAGAAGATGAAGCTTATGACATTCTTAGAGCCTACCATGTTGAACCTTGTGGGGGTTATTTTAATACCAAATAGACTATTATAAAAGTACTCACTACTAGATATTATTGGCCATTTTTCATAAGGATGCCATGATGTATACCCATAAATGTGATCGATATCAGTGTATGGGTAAACCCACTTGCTCTGATGAAATGCCATTACAACCATAAATGGTTTTGAAACCTTTTGATAAATGGGGACTAGATTTTATAGGTCCCATTGATCCTAAATCCAATAACAATGAATATATAATGATGCACAGTGATTATGTCATAAAATAGGTTAAGGCCAAGGCCTTAACCCATGCTCAAGATGAGAAAGTAGCTAAGTTCTTGTATAAATAAATATTCACCCACTATGGAATACCAAGAGAAATGTTCATATACCAAGGACTATAGTTCACATTAGACCTCATAGTCACTTTGGTAAAATAATATGAAATTAGACATAAAAATTCTACCCCCTTACCATCCTCAGTCAAATGGTCAGGTAGAAGTTACAAATGGGGAATTTTAAAATATCCTCACTAAGAGTATTAGCTTGGATAGAAAATATTGGTTAACTCATCTTTTAGAATCAATTTGGGCTTACATAATCACCTTAAAAACCACAACTATTTTCACTTCATATGAACTAGTTTATGGTAATAAGCCTATTCTACCCATTGATTTTGAGCATAAAAAATCAAGGACATCACTTGATTTGGGCTTAGATCTTTCCCAAGATCAACAAAATAGGATTATGATGTTAAAAGAACTTGATGAACTAAGAAAGGAATCACTTCATCACATTGAAATAGTGAAAAGACAATGTGTGGGTTGGCATGAAAAGAACATCAAGACTAATAATTTCCAACCTGGTGACTGGGCACTCCTTTTGAACTCTAAATATAAGGATCATAAAGGAAATCTTCAATTTAGATGGCTTGGGCCTTATGAGATCGAGCAAGTTTTTGATAATAGAGATGTAAAGCTCATGACCATTGAATTTGTTCAGTTTGGAGTACTTTTTAATGGCCATAGGATCAAGTTATAAAAGAAACCATTTTCTAAGGAAACTCTCACTTGATAACTTCTTGAATAACAACATCTATCTCTTCTTCATGAATTAGATCAACCTATTATTATAGCCAAAGGGTATTTCTATCAACCATTCTCTAATATTTTCCAAGAGCAATAAAGCTTCTTGTAGCCAAAAATAAGCCATTCACAGTGTTCTGGTTTAGGCTGAATAAAATCTTACTTCCTAGACTTCTACCATTTTAGTTGAGTTAGGACTAGAAAATCTAAAAAAAATTAGAAAATTCAATAATGAAAACCTTCAGGTGCTTTTCAATTCTTTCTTTTAGAGTAGAAAACACTTTTCTCTTTGTTAAAGGATGAAACTCTTATTGTTGCAGGATATTTATTATTACTACATGACACTTCTTATTGCCATAGGAAACATTTATCCTTGTTAGATGAATTTTTATCACATTACATTCTTATAAATAATTTTTTCTTCCAATCAAAGGACAACACATGCCAGTACACTTCACATCTATCACTTTGACTCATCATTTATGCATTAATGAAAGGTATTCCTACAAGTACTAAGATAATTATTTTATATGTATTTCATGCAATAAGTTTTAATTATTACTAATATGATGGGTCTTAATGCTATTAAAATTCCATCATATCTTATCTTTATCATGTTCTTACAATATCTTCTTCTTTTTCAATGTATGTGATCATTGAAGCATTGTTACAACCACCCCTTGTCATTACCATGATCCATTCATGCATGTTAGCTGCATCTTTTGAGGATAAGTGATAGTTTAAGTTTGGGGTGGATTTCCCATTTTCAAATGGATTATATCACTCCCAAAGAAAAATCACAAATATTCCATCCAAATATACAAAACCTTTATTGTAAGAGCACAAAACTTGTAACTAAAATTCCATCTGACAATATGGGAGGGGACTTATTTAAACATGAGCCACTTGATATCTCTCCTCTAACCAATAAATCAAACATCCTAGTCCTATTTTATAATTTTATATAGGCCCAATATTTTGAGAGGATACATGTTATTTATCAATGAATTACATAAGAATTCACTATCTTATTGTATAATAACTAGGTAATAGTGAGAGGAATGGAAATAAAGAAAAAAAACCATCATTAGTAGAGTAACTATATTTTCACAAATAGGGTAGTTATGGCAAGAAAAGTTTATTATTGAGGCAAAGAGGTAGAAATTCATTAGAGGAGATGAAAGCTTGGAGACTTCAAAATAGGGCACTACATAGTTATCTTTACTAGGAAGATGGGCCAAAATTGTTGTGTTCATATGTAGATATTTCACCGATGAAGGGAGATATTCCATGTTACATGGCATCCACTTCAAATTCATAAATCATTTATGACATGGTATTTAGATAAATTTTCCCAACTTATTTCTTAACATGATCACAAAAATGGTAGAGGCATTTCAAAGAGGTAATGCCAAAGTTCTTTCTCACCATTGTCTAATTTAGTTAATTATTCAAGATTGCTTACAAAGGACTAGGCCCAATATAAGTTGCGAAGATTTTATCCAACTAACTATAAATGTAGAAAGTAATAGTGAGGGAAATGTAGATGAGGTAATAGAATTAGAAGATGAAATGGAAGTAGAAGAATGGATGATAGAATGAAGCCTTCCTACATTACCATAATAACCTGCAAAATAAAACCCTCCTATAGCACCATAAGAACCTATATAAAAAGACCTTTATACAGCCACACAACCTATGACAAGGACAAATCTTGTAGAAGGGGCTTCCACAAGAAAATAATCTAAAAGACAAAAGAGGAAACCCATTCTCCTTCCTAACTTTAATGAATATGAAGAGGAACTTTCATCTTCCCCTAAAAAGGCTAAGGTCACATCTACTCCTTACTGATCCCACAGATTAAGAGGAAAGATGAATGGTAAACCAAGAACTAAACCTTCTTCTATTATATAAATTAATGACTAAAAATAAAGAATATTCTTAAGAAGGAAATAAGGAGGTGGACTAAGTATAACATAGTCTTGATGAATTGTAATAAGAACCAATGCAGAAAGAGGTAGAACAAATGGATCAACCCACCATACAAGTGGAATTTCCTACTTTGGAGAAATCCCTATAGGAAGTAGAGTGATTAAGGAAGAATATAAAAGATTAGTAAGGAGGAGGACTAGATGTGATTACTATATTATCTTTTAAGCTACAACCCTCTACTAAAAACCATCTTGTAGCCATTATTTCATAACCTTCTGTAGTAAAAAAGCAACAAAAAAACCTACAGCTATAATTCCTCATATGTGGTGTCTTCTAAATTGATGAAATGGATAGATAGTCAATATGAAAGTCTTATGGCATTAAAAAAGGAGAAAAAGAAATTTAAATAAGAAGTTAGGTTGAAATAATAAAGAATCTCCAAACTATAATAAAAAATTAAATATATGGCTAGTCTTACTTAAGAGATGATTGACTGCAGGCCTCCTACAAGGGTATATTCAGTTTATCTTGAGGAGAAATGGCATAAACTTAAATTCATGAGAATTTATTGTGACATGAATTATGAATTAATTTCTCCCCTCTCTTTCTTTCAATTATATAAATAAATCTCACAAGAAGAAAAAGCATAATTGTGTGAGTTCTATCTTCATAACTATGTTGTGCCTTATGATAGGGAATGAAATCCTAACCTATATGTTGGAGATGTCATTTTAAAGGCATTTCAATCATATATTTTTAATGAGAAAAGGAGAGGATGAGAGATGACTAAATATAGGAAAAATTAATGGGAAAGTCAATTGCTTATCATAAGAGAGTCAGTTGACCCAAGATTGTGTTGATAGAATGGGATAACATCATGTTATGAAAGGAAGTCAAAACTTGATTTGCTAAAAATTATGATATAGCCAAATATTTTTACTTGGGATTGAGAAATTTTATTGGACCCATAGTAAAATAATCCTATATATAAATATGGAATGAGCTCACTCTCGAGCTAAGAAGGAAATAGACATATTCCCCTTTTAGTTTAAAAGTAGCATTTAATAGAGTCACAAGATATATTTTTCTTATAGGTGAAATGGGATCTCAATTGTTGAGCATAAAATTATAGTCTCATATATTTTGGTATCTTATTCTAGATTGGTAGGATAAAACTCTATTAGATGAAGCCAAGGAGGTTAAAAATTGGTAGTTGTATAAACAGTGGCATGGATTTTATGCTCACCTATCTAGTGGTGTCATAGATCCTATGGATTTCAAAACTATTTTTGAAATTGAAATGATCAAGTTTGTTGCTCATGGATAAGCAAGGTCTTAAGTTGGGGTGTGTGATGAGACATATAAATGTCATGTTTTAGTCCTCATATGTCATACTCATCTTTCTTGTTTATCATGCTTATAAGTTACTTTTTCATAAAGTTTCTATCCTCAAACAACTATAACCTTGAAAATAGCATTATGTTCTCATAATATTTTAAAATGTATAATATAGGATGATTTTATCTATAATGTGTTTTAAATATGTTTTGAATCAATAGGTATATATCACAAAACATCCTATAATAAAAGGCATCTCGTCATGCAGACACATCCTGCAGCCACTACATAACCAAAGCTATAAAAAAATAGAATGTGATTCTTAGTTCAACCAACCCATAGAAATGATAATTAAATCCATGGATCATAATAAGGATGTGGTTGAATATTGAAAAAGCTTTATTTTTCCTTAGATATTATTGCAAGATTCACATGAATGGTGATATTAACAAAAGGAGTCAATTTTTGTTATCATATAGCTAAATGTTTCTTAGTTTGGAATGTATTTTGTTTTACATAAAATAATCTCCCCTAGTGTGTGTGTCTATACATACATACATACATACATATATATATATATATATATATATATATATATATATATATATATATATATATATATATATATATATATATATATAGGTGACATCAGGGTTGAGAAGGTAATTGATATCAATTAGAGAAATATATTAGAAGTATAATTTATAAGACAACTATTATTGAAATTTCCCTCAGCAATTCATTTATGCATTTTGATTAATATGAACAATCATTTTTGAGTTAATTTCATCATTATAAGAGTAAGGATTGAAGCTAGAGTCAAAAGGAGGAAGGGCCTCCTTTAGAATACTTATAGTAACCATCCAATGTATTAAATAACTAAGCATGTTATTTAGTTTCTTTATGTGTTGTGTGTTTTATTTCTAAATTGTGTTATTTTCAATCTTGTATAGAATTGTTTTCAATAAGCCTTAAATAGTGTAATCATTTAATTCATATTATTGTATTCATGTTCAATTTCAACATTCCATTTAATACATCACTTTAGCATCTAAGATTACAATAAAAAAAAGGTCAAATTAGAAGATTGAGTGTGCACATATAATTATGTCATCCTATCAAGTTTACATCCTTAGGTTGACACTTAAATGAAGTAGAAGATGCAGGTCTATGCTAACTCTCCTTATTCATTCTGATCAAGAAAAATATATATGATTGTGAATTAACTACTAGTCAGGTAGTGAAGGAGATGTTAAAAATTTTGAAGATTTGAATGGTATAATTTTCTCTACCACCCAAGAAGTATCAATAAGTGGAAAATTGACAGGAGGCATATGAACTTTGGGATTTAAGTTATGATCCATATAAATGGTATGAACATCCTAATTAAAAGCATGAATTTGAGATAAGGTTTTTTGATAATGTTGGACATTCAATTCTTGAGATTGAGCTTGGGCCATTATATAACAATCAGCATATGTTGGATAAATTGTACATGCTTGAGAGTTAGGGGGAGTTTTAAAAGGTGAAATATTAATATTATTGAATGTAAGAGGAGACATGATCAAAGGATCTTAAAATAATTTGGCCACTCTAAAATCATTACAAGTGAAGGTATTTTATGGTAAATAAGGCTCTTGAGCATTACATGTAGGGGGAAAATTGGTAATCTCATCAATAAGAGGAATAGTACAGTCCCTTAGTAATAAAGGAGGAAACCACTACAAAATGTATGATGGTAGCTTGGTACTATTGAAAGTATGTTACAAATAATTAGGTTAATCATCATCAAAATCTACAAGAGTAATGTGTAAATCAGGATTCATGTTGATGAACTCAGGTAAAGGACCGCTATTGATCTTAAGAATTGTAAGAATAAGATATTGGGATTTGGGATTAGGAAGCTAAATACTCCATGGGTTGATATCAACTTCATGCTTGTATCATTTTCCATTATGAAATAATTTAATGCATTGGCTACCAGAAGAAGCAATGGCTCTCATTCTATGAGTCCATGGGTGACCAAGGAGTAAATTATAAAATAAGGGTAAATTAAGGACCATAAGATTAGTTCAAATAGTTTTAGGTCTAATGGTTAATGGAAGTTAAATTTAACTAAAAGTTTTTTTATTAGTCTTATCAAAACCATGGTAGGTAATATGGGTTTGCTTGAGATGATCCTTGTTATAACTAAGTTGTTGGATAAGCCACAAAGATGACACATTAATACTAGATCCTTCATCAACTATAACTTTATATATAAAGGTAGTATTAATGGCTATTTTAATTAAAAGTGGTGGATCATCAGTATAAAAAATAATTTCATCACTGATCATGTCCTCTTCAATAAATTCAATGGAAGGCTTGGAATAAGGACACATAGTTTTAATGGTGTTGACATTGGTAGGCTGAGAATAAATAGGAGGTGCTTCTTCATCAATAAAATATGGATCTTTAATTTATTTTCTTATAATTATTTCATAAGGAAATTACGATGATAGTGTGAAGTATGAACCAACTCCATATGTGGAATATTACAAGGCATTGAGTTGAGTTCTTCAAGAAAAATTCAATGATATTTAGAAGAACCAACATGAGGTTTACGAGGTCAAGTAGATTTGTAAGGAAAATATGTGGTTGGAGTATCGAAAGGAGGAGGTGGTTTTTCATGACTTTACAAAGCTAGATTAGTATTGGTAGTATCTTTAATAAGTTCTTCTAAATATGGCTTCTTTGGTTTTGGTAATAGGATCTTTGTGAGCCAGCTTACAACAATAATTAACCTTAGCAATGTTAATATATTGAAAAAATTTATAATATTGATCATAATCAATATCAATAACACAATCATCCTTGGTATTTTATTGATTATTTTTTATAAAAAAATATTTTTTATTATTTGAGGTAGAATCTTTGGAAGCTTATCACTTTTAAGAATCAGCAGTGTACTCTTGATGATGAAGGTTGATCATAGCTTCATGATTAAATGAATCACCAAGAATTTAATAAAAATAAAATTTAGTGATCCCTCTATTAAATTCATGGGAATTACCAATGTCGACATGAAACTAAAAAAATAGATTAGGTTCATACCACTTGGGAGGAAAGTTATGATAAATGAAAGGTTTGGGGGGTGGTAAAAGTTGTTTCATTTGATGCACCAAGAGAAGTGTGTGAGAAGGTGAAGGAATATCAGTCTTGGAAAATCTTGGTTTGGTTTGTAGAGTATTACTAGTGATAGCATTGGTATATGTTTGAAAATATAATTTTAAAAGTTTAGGATTAGTTTCAAATTGCTTCATGATAAAGTCTTGTTTAGTTTGGTCAAGAGCTTCATTAAGTGTTTGGGGAGAAAAGGTTCAAACCTTATATTAAAGAGGATTCAAATTAGTGATGAAGATTTTGAACAAGTTATCATCAATCATATTATGATCATCTTTATGGGCCAATGATTTCCATCTTTTGATAAAGTTATGAGTTGGTTTAGTGGGAGATTCCTTAGCATTAATGAAGTGGCTAAGACAATTTTTGGGAAGATCATTATGTTGAAACTCTTTAACTAAGGGATTGACCAAACATTAAAGTTTTCAAATATAATTTTGGGGTAATTGGTTATACCATTCTAATACATCACTAGTGAAGCTTTTGAATATAAGTTTAGTTATGGTGAAGGTATTAGTTTGGAACCACTCTTTTTAAAGGTTGACAAAGGCTGTAAGAAATGAGGCAAGGTCTTTAGTCCCATCATACTTGATGGTTGGAGATATGTTACAAATATCAATTAATATAATTAAGGGAACTAAATGATTATTTTGAATAGTTTGAAGCATCTTGTTAATCATTATGGGTTGAGGAATAACATTACTTGAGGCATCTCTAAGAGGTGGAGGAATGTAATTAGGATTAGCTTAAGGATGGATAGTTAGAGGTTGATTAGCCATATTAATCAAATGTTGTTGAAGTTTTATCATTGGATTGGTGTTAGATTTTTACATTATGTTCCTTTGCTCGATAACTTAGGGAAGAAGTTGAGTTATATCAGGTGGTGGGTTGGTGTTGGTAAGAGCATTCCCCATATTGGTGTTAGGGGGAGGGTTATTATAAGATGGATTATTAGTGGGATTATTGATTAAATTTGTATCAATTACTCCCACATTAGTTTGAAAATTTTGGATATGAGAAGTATCTTGGTAGGTATAGAAAGGATTAGACCCATCAACTTCATCTTGAGGTGTGATTTGCACCATGTTATAGGTCATAAATGAATAAGGGGAAGAGCTTACCTAGAGTGATGGTGTTCTTGGGAGGAAAAGAGAGGGAGAAATGAATTTCCCTTATAGTATCTAAATGGATTCAATCTATCCAAAAATATTCTGATAGGAGACTTCATTATGACTAGAAAGAAATGAACAAATTGTTAACAATAAAAGATATTGAACTAGATCAACAAATAGGGAAGGTAGAAAGTAGTATAGGGTTTAATGGGTCAAACTATCATAGAAAACAAGGTTTTAAAATAGTATAGGGTTTATTGGGTCATCCTAGCACAACAAACAAGGCTAAAAAAGTGTATAATGTCTATTGGGTGAACCAAGTACAGTAGATAGGGAAAATGAGACAATCTATAATAGATTGTGTCTTACCCCCTCACTTCACACATGAAAGTGATAAGGGTACTAGGTTATTATCCAAAATATACCATTAACCATGTGTTTATACTTATCCAAAAAACCAAGTCAGCTTCCCCCTTGGTGATGAAATCCAAGTAGCTGGCATTGGGTAGATAATTGTTAAAATGCATGTTTAAGATTTTATGATTTGGTCATATGTTCATAAAATAGAAAATAGTGAAAGTAAATGGTAAAAGAAAAACAACATAATTAGACTATGTGATTTATTCTATGCATGTAAGCAACAAGGAATGAATGTGTGAATTGTTTACTAGCATATAAAGGTTAATTCCAACTTTGAAACATGGAACAGTCGATAATGTATGCACAAAATATATAATAGGGTAAATAGTGTCACCTTTGACTATGGAATTAAAGGTATTAAAATGAACATGGTCAATAGAGTTGACCTATTATCAAGATAGCACATAGAATATATAACTAGGTTGATAGGGTCAATCTAGTTAACTGACAAGGGTAGTTTTAAAGGCTACAAACTATAAAAGGAAAGACTGTAAAAAAAGAGAGAAAGGATAGAAAGGAAATTTTATGGGTTTTAAGATGTATATAAATGATATTTTTGTCAAATAACCTTGATAAATACCTACAAATCCTAATAATAGGGTTGACTAGGTTGCTTTAGCTTTACAAAAGCCTGTTGTTGAGTACCTAAAATGTATAGGGTCAACTGGGTTGACCTAGTAGTCTAGATTGGATTTCTAAAAGTTTAAAAAATTATACTAGGTTGACTAGGTTGATCTAGTATCCTATACTTTAAAAAGAGCCTACACAGAAAGAACATAGTCATTTGGATGCAACTATGTGTTAAACTTGCACACAGAAGTTAGAATTATGTCGATGCAGTTGACCCAATATGGCAAATATATGATAAAAATAATGATAAAATAATGAAAAATAAGTTTAAAAATGGTGAAAGGGTTATTTCATGTCAATTTCACTAGAATGTATGTAATTATAAATGCAACATGTCTATAAATTAATCCTGGCTTAGAGAAGATAGAGCATACCTACACTTCTGATTAGGAATACATTTATTAAGCAGGAACATTACCAATATGGGGATCCACTAGACCTAATTAGGGAATAATTTATCATAATACACCATACTAAGGAGGGTTATAAAGCCTCCAATCTAACATAATCACATAATAACCCTAAGGGGATCCTAGGTTTTGATATTTTACCTATACTAATAAAAAAAAAGGAAATATAATCTAGTGCTCACCAAATCTTGTGGCACAATATGAAGTGTTCGTAAACAATAAAAACATGTATAGGAGAATCTCAATTAATCTAAGTATTAGTAAGAACCTAATACATATAATATGAATAGTAATATCATTTAAAGCAAATACTTATGCTACTTATATCTATTAAAGAGAGGAGTAAAGTTAGAGAATACTTACATGAATGTGAACTTGTCGAGACTCAATCTTTCCCTTGGCCAATGGGTATTTGTAAGAGGTTTTTGTGGTTTTGTAAGGATCACTAAGAAAGGTCAAATCATCCAAGACTTGTCCACAAGACTAGATTCTCAAAGTAGAAATCCTAAGTTAAGATTCTTCAAGTAGAATGGTAGAAGAATAGATTGTAAAGAAGAATGAGTGAACAATAAATATTGATTGCATATTGAAATAATTATGAAATGATCTTGTATTTATAGGAACATTTGACCTTAAACCCTTCTAAAAATATTGATCAATAGGGTTTACCTAGTCAACCTAACATAATTTCAAACAATTATTCATTAGGTCCCCAGTTAGGTCACCTAAAGGCTAACCTAATTCCTAAGTGAAAATATCCTAAGACTGTATAGGGTCAACCTATTTGACCTAGCATATCCAACTAACAAAAGAGACTTAAGGTGATGAAAAGAGGGATGAAAAGTTGAAAATATTGGAGTGTGCAAAGGAGGATTAATAGCTTAGGGAATAGTTTTTAGGAGCTGATTGGATTGGTAATAAGTGAAAATAAGGGACAACAATACTATAAAGTACCAATAGTCTACCCACCCCTTTTCTAGTGTACCCCTTAATATGTGAACTCAAAGAGATTGAGTCTCGATGGGTTCCTACAAGATGTAAATCATTAGTATTTGATAAAATTTGAAAATATTATGTATACATAATAAAGCTATCAGCTCAAACAAACCTCCAAGTGAGTCAAATGGAGTGTTCTTAAGAGATCAAAGTGACATACTTGTAGTCAAAATAAGCTACACACATGCTAAAGTCTCTTGATTACCTCCATAAGCAAGTGTTCATCGATAAGCATGTCTCATATGATATATTATTTTATTGGAATAATAGGGATGCAAGGAGCATTATATTTGACCCTAATTAAATCAATGGATAAGGTTCTTCACCTTAATTATCTTTAGGTATTTTACATATTAGCATAGGTGTGTTTTATTTTAGTTGGTTTATGTTTTTCCTAAGTTTTCATGACAACACAAGTGTGAGTTTGTTTCTTATCATATTGCTTGTTTATTTATTATGTGTGGTGTGTTTGGTGTCCTTTTAAAGGTTTATCAGTATCAAGAGCAGTGTATAGGTGACCCCATAACCCAATATATAGGATAAACCTATTGGTCTTTAGCATAGCAAGTTTGCCACCTCTATAAAATTGCCAAATGTTTCACTAATTTCACCCCTTGGTCAAGTAATTCAACCCCCCATATATTCCAACTTCCTATAGGGTATATATAGGTCATAAATAGTCACATGGTCATGTCTAAGGTCACTTAATGTGTTTTACACTTTGGTCAATTATGTCATGTCATAACTTTCCTCTAGGTCACCTTTTGGTCCTTCTAGGAGGTTATACATAATATTAATGAAAGGATAGATGTGTTAAGGTGTTTTTCAATGTTTAATATGTTAGTTGAGTGTCAAAATTTAGTTTTGTAACTGACATAATGTAGGTTAAACATCCATCTAAAGTGATCACTATAAAATAGGTAGGTAAGGGTAGTTATATGGACAAGGAAAGTACACTTAGAATTTCAGAAGGCTCAAGAGTGTCCCTTTAGGTTATATCAATCCATTTCCATGCTTAATAATTCATGATAGGTTAACATACAGAAAAAACTAGTTTATCTTCTTCATTACTATCCTAGATAAGGTCATATAGGTCATCCGATCCAATATTGGTATGAATAGTATAGGAAGATTTGAGATGAATGAATTTACCAAGTGATATCATACTTCATTATCTTCCTTTTCATGTTTATATTTCCTATTTTTACATAATATACTCCATGAATCATCCTTAAGAATGTTGATGACTCAATTTTGCCTATTCATCCCCATGGCCTCTAGTTTTCTTATTTGTTTAAAGTTGTATGATGATTTCAAGATTTGTACATGTTTTTCTAGATATGGATTATCCTCTTCATGATGTTTCTAACATGGTTTTCAAGTTTGAAGATAAGGATATAGGAATAAACATCTAATTCTGCTAGTAAAAAGACTCCACTTAGTCTGTAGATAATGTTCCATCATTACAAAGGTTTATCTCCCTATTTTGGTCTTCAAAATAAGGATAATACAAGGGAATATTTTTTTGTAATATCCTATATCATGATTATCAATTGTTATTTTTAAGGTTTAGCATTGATGAAGTGAAGAGTCTTAACACATAATCATAGTCAAACTCCTTTGTGACTATCACCTACAATCAAGTGAAGATAAGTCCTTAGTCAATCATGTTGATGACACATGAAGGTTTCAAGGTGTTGAGAGGTATCCCAAGGTGATACAATAGGAATGAGTTATTAAAAAATATCATAAATTGGTTGTGATAACTTATTCAAATTAGAATATAGTCTTATATGACACAATAACACCTTTAGGCAGTCTACAGTGGCTTGAGTTCAATACATATGAGGTAGAGAGTGTTGAGATGAGGGGGTTTTAAACTCACTTGAACACTGCATTGAGAAATTAAAGGATAGAAAAGACCATTATGACAAGGGTAAGGCCATTTCATGAAAATAAACTTAGAACCTTGTTCTCAAATTGAGAAAGTTGCTTAGAGGATATTGTTACCTTAACTTCTCCAAAGGAACTATATAGTGTCCTTATATGGTATGAGATTATAGATCTTGTGTAATCCTAAATGGCATCCCACTTGCACTTAAAGATTTCAAGGATCACATTTTGACATATGAATTATTTTTTGGTCAAGAGAATTAAGTTTGAATGACTTACAACTCAAACCATTCTTGTTAAAGATGCTTAGAGAGCTACAATACCTTTTAGACCCAAATGAGTATAGAGCTTGAAGTGAAACGATGGCATTATAATTTATTTGGTGAATAGAGAGTGGTAATTAGTTATAAGGTATGAGATGAGATTATACAAACATGACATGAATTTTATGACTTTAAAAGAAGTTAGGAATGTGAGTACAATGTTCAAAAACATTTTTAGCTACAAGAAACCTCCAACTTCTTCCCTAAATAAATCCCTATATTTTGGCATATCCAAAAATTAGATCATGCTATTGTAAGGTGTAAGCTAGAACATGGTCAGACACATGAAACTATTGAATATGTATATTCACTTTCATAATGGTGAAAAAATACATATGGACCTCATATAAGCATCAACACCTATAGGAATCTCACTTTCCTGAGTACCTATAATCAACACAATCTACAGACTAAGTCTAATAAAGGAGAGATGTGAGTTGAGAACGTTGGGAAAGATTTAGGATGTTAAACATTATTAATACTAACTTCATAATATTAACATCAACTTCATATGGTATTCATGATGCAAGGATAGATTATGGACAAATTCTGACTTGTACTCAGCCTGAGGTACTAGACCTTGTAGACAATTAACTTTATGATCTAATATTAAGGGATTTAGAATTTTGAGGGATCTAAAATGGTGATATAACTATGATTTATTTTATATAGCATATTCAAGACTTATTATAGCCTCTCATAGTTCCATTTTATCTTTGTGGATAGGGGATATGCCCTTTATTTTATCTCAAATAGAGGGCACTCTTAATCAAGATAAAGTTATAAGTAAAGTACATGAATTGTAAGATAATTTTATGGGGAGTCTTAGAACACTATGATATGATTTTGGAGGTTTATTTGGACGTGTAAAACTATATAATATCACCAATAGTCATGGTAATCACCTGCATGTGGTCATACACACAAGCATGTAGTCTAAACCTAGTAGGCTTAAATTGAGAATGAACCTTAATAGATTATAATCTTACTTATAACACCAGGTGACTTTTAAAAACCATTTTATGATCTTTATAGGATAATTAAGAGTCCAAAACATCTATTGGTTTGTATGAAACTAGCCTAAATTGGTCATTTTGACCTAAAACCATCTCAGACCTATCTAGACTACATGAGAGAGATTGAGAGGCCAAGTTTAACTACCCATATGAGTATAAACATTATGCATGATACCTCAAGTATAGAGTTGAATGGGGTCTTACACCTCAAATTTATTAAATTGGTTCTAAGGTTGGATGTCATTATTTTATGAACAATCTTTAATAGTCCAAATCTTCTAAAACCCTCTCAAAACCCTGGTTTGGACCCAATGGAGAAAATATGAAGAGTAATGCATTCAAGAGGGGTGAAAAAACCATGAAAGTGCCTTAGACATGTTTGCAACTCTCCCAGGTCCTTTGACATCCACATTTTCCATATTATCATCTATACAGATAGGGATAATTCTTTGTTTATTGAAATATTTGAGCTATTTGATATGTACAAAAGAGAATGAGTAAGTAAATATCATTTATGAGGTCCTAAGGGACTTTTAAAAATTCCTAGATTTCATTTATCACCTTTTTTGAACATGAAAAGACTTCTGCTATTTGATTCATATCAGGTAGTCTAAACAAATAGTGAGAAGGAAAGATAATTATATAGTAATGGAAGTGAAAAGTGTTCTATGAATTTCATTTAGTTTTATTTGATATACCATAGGAAAAAATATATCCATTTGAGTTGCCTAAAACTTCTTCAATTAATTTATTTGATAAATTTCAAGTCACTTTGATGACAAGTGTGAAGACAAACCTGGGAGACTACTGATGAATGACTAAAAGCAGTAAATAACACATTTTAAAGAAGAATGCATCAATTAGTGAGGCATATATGACATGCACTAACATTTTTATACCTTCTCATGTCATATCATATGTAAATTATCCCTATGGTAGTTTTTGACACTCAAGTGCACTCTTCACCATCATGAAGGCAGTTTCAAAGCAAGACAATGAAGGGTCTACACCAACTTAAGGAAGTTTATCTATTTGAAATTCACACATGTTCATGAAATCCTATTGACTTATTTTCCACTTCATTACATGTCTTTAAAAATATTTTTTGGATTTTTACACCTAGTCTTATGATTCTTGATCTTCATTTCTTCTCTCTCCTCTCCTATATCTATATATTCAAGCCTTTTTGGCTTTGTAATAGATCCACAATTGGTACGGAAAATCCCTATTGGTTTTGACACCTCATTTTCCTTTGAATAAATTTTTATAAGTTGATTAAATTCTCTTTAATCTCATAATTTATTTTTTTAATTCGTTTGTGTGGTTGACAAGTGATTAAAATGCTCTCCTTGCTTCCATGTCTACTCTTGCATATTTGTGTGAATGAGATCTCTTATAACAGGTTTTATAAAGTGTATTTTTTATTAAGAGTGTATTGAAGTGTGAGAGTGAATAGTAATTTATTTTATTAGACCTTATTTTTACCCACCTTTAGATAGGTATACTAATCTACCTCTAGGAGATATACTTATGCTAGAAGGACATAGGGTTGAATTTAGTTTGAGTAGTCTTCTTTATTAAGTGTAAATGTAATTGTATTATGTGGAGTTTTCTTGGTGTATAAAATAATTATAATAGGTTTATTTTATTTCTATTTCTTTCCTTTTCACCCCCAATAGTGATTAGTTTAGTGTAGTGTGAGCTTAATAGACAAATCAAGGGAGTTAGCCCTTTCAAACCTAGAGATCTATATCTTGTAATGGCTTGTCTATGAAGGGAGATAGTCCCATGTTGTCTTAAAAGTGAGAAGGTATAATTTAATTATCTAGGGTTGAATTTTAGGCTACAATAGTCCTTTATTCTTTCATTATTATTTGCATAAGCTATCATTGAAGCCAATATTTGAATAGGGTTTTAGTTATGGCTTTAGTTTTGGTTCTATTATTTGCCTTGATGTTAGTTTTGGCTTTGGTAATAATTAGAATAAGATAAATTGATAATCCCTTTAATTATAAGGGCATTTTTTTATCTATGTCCCTTTATCAATAACCTTTTCAAATGTGTGAGCACATTTCAAACTGATATGATAGGATATCTCTCTATGTAGGCTCTGACTAAATATCATAGACAATTATTTGTCTATTAAATTATGAGTGAATTGGATATCAAGTACCCTATATCATTATAAGTAAGAAACAAATCTTTCACCATTTTTATAATTCACTTGGCCCAAATACACCACTATAATCTCATGTTTTATATTATATGATAAATGCTATACAAACTTATCTAGAAGGTCATCAAAGTTTGGCACAGAATTATTCAATAGCTCAAGAAGCCTTTCTAAGGCTTATTTGGCTAAACTTCCTGGAAAGAGGAGAATAAAACACGTCATTGTAGGCCACCAGTTGGAAAGAAACAAATAATTATTTTAAATACTCTTTAGGGTTACCCTTTCCCTTATATTTATCAAATTTAGGTGGCTCATAACCTAGAGAAAAAGGTATTTGGAGGTAATCTAGATATAAAATGGATACAAACATATTTCTTCTAGTTTTAACTTCTTTGTTTGCTTCCCAATTTGAATGGCTTGATTTTCATCCTTCATTTTTTTTATCTCTTAGGCTATAAATTTGGATGGCATGACCTATTGTGTTTAATGTTACATAGTCAAAGGTGGATTACCTTGACTAGAGTATGAAGGAATTATAAACTATGGAAAGTTGTTTGATTGGTAAAATTACCAGGAATATGTATCCAATCATTAATATTATATGATTGATATGAAATACATTTTTATTGGTAAACATTTTAGCCATGGTCAAAAATATGGCTTTGGTTGATAAATTACAATTACAGTAGATCCATTTGTCTAGGTGGAATGTGTTAGTATTGTTGGGTTTGGGTAGGAACTTGTTATCTATTAATCAAACACTATTGTATAAAGGGCACCCTTTATTATCTAAATCCATGATGTTAAATGTGTTGAAATTTAGATCACTATTGTATGTATGGTACTCATTGGGTAAAAGGTAATTATTTCCTATCACCTAGTACCTACAGTATATTGGGACCTTGTTTTTGGGTAAATACCTATTATTGATTGGGAATTTGTTGAGGATTTGGTATTTATTATTGACCAATTGACACTCTTTGTTGACCAATATAAACACATTATGGATTAGGTAATGTTTATGATATTTTGGGTATATTGGTCTATGCGTGTGATGGTAAAACATTAGTTTCCACAATTTTGAGTGGTGTAGTTTTCATCACTTGTTGAGGTAATATGTTGGTCTATTTTTGGCCTATTACCCCCTATTACATGTTATAAGAAGTAGCTAGTTTAGGAGTGGGTGTTTCTTATTGTATTTGGGAACTAGGCATACTTGTCCCTTATTTTTTCAAGCCACTTGAGGTATTAGATAAAGGATGTTATTATATGTTGCTTTGTGGTATATTAGACCCACTTTGGTTCACATTGGAATGAAATTGCATGTTAAATTCTAAATTAAATTTTGTGTGAGGTCTTCCATATGAGCTATAATTTCTTCTATCATAATTGGGACATTTTGCATGTCTCCTACTAGTGTGTTTTGGCTAAAGGGGTCTATATTTTGATTTACATAGCCTAAAGAATTAGTTTGTGGACTTGTTGATAGAGCTATCTAAATAAGTGGCATGTTTAAAATGGCCATTACATTAAAGTTCAAATCTAGGTTAAGATAATTTTGGTGCACTTTTTATACCTATTTTAATTGATCATTCACTGGACCTTTCCCTTTTTAAGCACACTTTGGCCATGTTGAGGTATTGTCACTAAAGCTTGATTATAATTAGTTGTTGTCTATTCAGTTTTTGGGTTATGAGGCACATTGCTAGGTATTCTAATAAAACTAGATAGAATTTCATGTGGGAAGTTTGGTGGTAATTTGGCTCCTACTTCTACTACCCTATCTAAAATTTTATTTTTATTTTCTATCAAATAGAAATCAAACAAGTATGGGTCATAACTTATTGGCATTTTTATATAGTAGGGTTGATTTTTTTTGATTTATTTGATAATATATGTCATTTTATCAAGGTATTGTTCCATTTGTTCTTACTCTAGGCCTAAAAGGATGAAGTATTAACTAAGTACTATCCTAGTGGGTCTTTCCCTTGTTCAACATATGGAATAGTATAAGATGGATATGGATGCATATCATATGCTATATCATCATCATATAGTTCTTGAACAAAGGGTTCACTAGTATAAAATTTCTCATTATCTAGATTTTATATGGTCTCACTACATGTATAACAAGACGTGTTTGTATCTATGACTAGGTCTCTTGAAAAATAAGGTCTAAATATGACAAATAATCGAGGTCTGAGGCAAAAAACCTTTATCTATGTAAAATAGGTCCAAAGGTGAAACAACTAATCTAGGTCTAAGGAAAAGGTAGAATGAAAACTCAAAATTAGTCTATGGCTAAGGTACTAATTTCCCCAAAGGTGGTTATAATCAGTGGCAAGGGTATTTAGGCAAGGGAGAATAATTTCAATTTAGAATAAAAATAAATAGAAAGGTGTTAGGTATTTGGTCACATGGAACAAAGGTAGACTTATTAACTAGGTTATAAATATTAATGATTTTCCTAAAGGTGTTTATAGGCATTAGTGTGGAGAACAATGCTAGGTCTTTAGTAAAATTTTATGAAGCTAGACATGGAAATAAAATTTAGTTTAAAAAAAAGAACTCAAAATCAAACTAATCTAAGGTAATTGGTTTGGATAAACTTGTTAAAAAAGAAAGGACTTGAAAATAATCTAATTATAAGGTAATTATCTTTGAATAACTTGGGAATTGGCTTAAAACATACTCTTGGTAGATGGAACTATGAGATTTTGGAACTTGGCACAACAAACTATAAATAAGGCACATGGAAACAAAACTCAACACAACAAAACACCTCTAAGTCTAGGCAAAGGTATTTTAAACTAAATAAGAAATCAATCCAAGTAACACAATCAAAATGCAATATCTAAACCACCAAAGCCCAAATTAGATGAGGCTTTGGTGTAGACTTGATTAGTTTAAGATCTAAACTTTGAAAGATTGAATTTCAAATTTAATATAAAAGACTCAAGTTTTCTATGACAAAAGGCTAGAATAAAATGGATAGTGTAACCATATGTTTTGAAATAAAAGGTGTGAATAGTTTTAGAACTTAGTTTCAAACAAAGCAAGTGTTTTGGAATGATTTTGGTAGTTTAACAATGCTCTTTCAAATAAGTGGTAAACAAAGTGGTTTTGGACAAAATCCAAGGTAGATGTTTGAAACAAAATAAACATCGTAACAATGCTTTGTTGAAAAAGGGGCACACAAATGGTTTTGGAATAAAATCCAACACAAATATTTGAAACAAAATTAACAACATAACAATGCTCCATTAAATAAGGGGCACATAAATCATTTTGGAATAAAATACAAGATAAATGTTTGAAATAAAATGGGAAAATTAACACCTCTTGGTTCAAAGTGGTGTGCAACATGTGAAGTTATAAACTCATTTTGAATTTGAACATGAAAATAATTTTAGACCCAAAGACACATGCTAGTAGATAAAATAAAATAAAACACTAAATGCATTCTATCCATAAAACTGATAAGGTGTGTGTAGCTTCTACTAAATTTTCCACTGATATACAAATGTTCATAATGATTTAAGTGTTAATATAAAAATAAAAGAGTGCATGTATGTAGAGTTTTTAATCACCCCTTTATCTCTCAAACATTAGTACGTGGCACAAACTTAGATTGTAAATCACTCATCATTTAGTAAGATATTCCATGGTAAAGTGGGCTTAACTAAAATATATAAGTTTCAAAATGATCAAAATGGTCTTAAGTATGGCTAACACAAGGGTGCATCACATCAATTAGATTCAAACTTGTTAACTTTATATGTAAAGGTCTCATCCTTTACACAATGACTTTATCTATGTACTACTTAGTGAAGTGTGATGTTTAATGTGAATTGATCCATGTTTTTATTAGGATTCGAAGGATAATTGCTCAACCATTGTTTAATTCTAGTATCATGTGTGAAATTTATATACCCCACTATGGAGTTTGGTTGGTATGATGCTAGGAGATGAAAACCTAGGTGAACACATCCCTAAATAACTTATGAGAAAATAATTAACTCTTTCTATTTTATTATATTTTTTTCATTTTTATTAATAAATAAACTTACTAAAAATTAAAATTGTGATACAGGGTTTTAAAGGGATACTTATGATGGAGGTTATGCACTCTTGATCTAGCAAAGTGGTATCTCATTTTTGGCTAAGAAGTATTACATGCACATAAGAGACAACTCAAAAAATATTGATTAATAGGATAAATGAGTGGGTTGTCTAGCTTGAGACTAGTCCCAAGAAGTGATACACTTATTTTCAAGGAGGTCAGCCCACTATCTAAAAATCAAGCAAATAAAGATAATAATGATAAAAGAGATTTATAAAATTTTGTTTAAAAGATATAAATTTAAAAGATAAAATATGTCTATTCAAAGATAGGATATCATGCTTTAGAAAGCAAATAATAAGACCAAATAAAATATTTGGATTTTCCTTTTTAATATTCTAGTAGATTTGATTCAGATTTTGATTGATAGTTTTTAACAAGGATCGTGGTTGATTCATGCAAGATCAATGTCAATTCTATAAGAATAAGCATTGCTTAGGAAATAAGGATTTAAATATGATTTAAATATGGTTTAATATATTTTAAGGATTAAAGGATGCTTAACATAAATAAAAAAATAGAACATAAAGATATAAATTGTGATTAAATAACAAAACAAGATTACCTTAAACATGTTTTCAATTCTCTAAATTTGGGCTTGTTGATGAATTTCAAAGTTTATTAGTACAAGATAAACTACTAAAAGAGAGCTAATTAATGTCCTATAATTGTCTAGGAGAATTCCTATAGTGTTTGGGAATAAATTCACCATCCCCAGCAATAAGAAAAATAGAGTTATATATAATCGATGTCGATTGTATATGATTGACATTGATTTTGAGAATCATTGATGATTATGCTAATTTTTACCAAAATCCACTCTAATTTAGTTTTAACCATGAAAAAAACTAGATAAATAAAAATCTAAGTTGCGTACATAGGTTTTTATTACAAGTTGTTAAGGATATTTATTTACTTTATTATAATGGATTTTGTTTAGATATTTTAGGATTATGGTTGGTTAAGAGAATTAAAATGGTAATTGGTAAAATTAATTACCATGGGTGAATTAGGTAGTATATACATAAAATAAACATTGAATTATAAGTTGGAATTTATATATAGACATTTAATTATTTATACTTTAAATTATATTTTTATGTATATACTTTCAGGATGTTTGAGAGGGGTTTCAGACCTCAAGGAGTTATGATCCAAATTATAGGTTTTGGAGGATTCTGTCACATTTCAGACTTAACCTATTTCAAAGTTTTAGTATATTATACTCAATCATAATGCACATGTCATAAAAGACTTGTGGTGCATAATTCTAGTGTCTACATTTGCCCCTTTTTATTGAGCAGTGTGTAACAACTAGCTGCAAGATAAAAAGTAAGAGGGTTCTAATGCCCTAGGTATGTGTGAGGAGGTATTCCCCCTCAAACTAAGAGGTAGAAAGGGATGATAAGATGGTGATGGGTTTGAAATGATGTGGAAGGTAGGATAGGATGAGGATCTAAGCTATAAAAGCAAAGACAAATGACAAGGATTTTTGAGAGAGAAACTTGCTTGCACTTACAATGATAGGGATATTATCTATATAAATGCCCCAAGGAAAAAAATAGATTACCACCATTGTGAACAAGTAGAAAATAAACTGGGCTACCAAGAAAAAAAATGATAAGGAGGTTTAACCAAAGCATTTTTTATGCTAAGAGTCAGGGAACCACTTATAGACTATTGTCTCAAGTTAAAACACACTCTTTTAGGATCCTATGGGGATTTAATCATAATAGAGGGTGAGCCATGATAGGTTATGGTACCAGTAAGGGGTCATCCTCCACTAACCTAAGGTGTCATGTGTGAAGTGTTATAATTATAATGGTTGTAATTTTCTTGGCTTAGTTACAAGATTATCTATTATGAAACATGCAAGTAAATACAAAATAAGGGATTGAGTTCAATCACAAAGGATCAAAATAAATTATTATTGGGGTTATAAATAGTGTGGTCCAAATGTCATTTTCTTATTGGCTAAATACCTATCAAATCAAATGAATTTGGATGGTTTGTGTTGGATGGATAGATGATGCTTATGTATTTCTACATGATATATGATATATGATAAAAAAAAGTAACCAAGGTGGACTTTAACTCCTTAATTTTTTGGGGTTGTGGTAAGGCATGAGATCCTTTATGATTTATGCACTCTAAAAACCTTGTATAATGCTAATAAATGATTTGGTGGTTGTCAATCAACTAATCCTAAGATCCCTAAAAATGGGAAATGATATGAAGATGGATAGATATGGAAATGGAATTAGGATTGTGTTATCTCCTTAGGTTGGAGGCTAAGTCTTAGTGAAATAATGATGATATAACCAATTGGGACCAACCCATGTTTGCTTTTTTTATGTAGACTAATCAATGTAGGAAGTTTTTTAGATATCAAAAAGGTGATTGATGTGGGAAGCTTTCTTGGGATAATATTTTACTTTTGCTTTTATATTTTTATGGGCATGCTTATTAATTATTAAATAAGATAGGAAAGATGATCAATAAAAAAATCTATCTTGATTTTTAATTTTGGATATCCATCCTTTAAGGGAGTGTTCTATATATATTTTATGAAAAATCATCCTTCAAAGGAGAAGTTTTCAAGTTTATACTTTTATGAATAGTTATCCTTCAAAGGAATAGTCTATAATTTTTCCCTTTGCTTGATTTTTATGCTACATTTTAGATTTTGAATTAAGGAAAACATGGTGTTTTAATGATTTTTTGCTTATTATTGGAAAGAGTGAAAAGAAGAAACTAAATATGGGTATGGTTAAAAAACCTTTTCAATATGTACACATTGAATTAGAAGATTTTTAAGAGTTCCTCTTTGGCTAGGAAGGATGAACTACATATAAGAAAACACTAAATAAAACTTGTTTGTTAGATAGATAGTTAGGTGGATGGCCTAGTGATAGCTAGATCCCAGAAGCAAGAGCTTCCTTAGGGGATATCAATCTACATGTTTTAAATAATTAATTTTATAAATAGAATAAAAGGTACTTATATCAATAATAAAATTATATTAAAATTGAACACAAGAATGCTTGCTTAGAAAATAGACTAGAAATGATTAAATTAGTGATAAACTAATTAATACTAGTACTAGAGGTTTAGAGTATGCTTCAAAAAATTAGAAAGGGGTCTATGAATAGGCAAGGACATAGAGAATTAAGTTTTGTTGGAGGTAGGTGGGTGAAATTAGTTTGTTATTTTTCACTACCATAGTGACCATCAATGGTTGGGTTGACCATCGGTGCTTAAGGCGACCATCAGCAGTCAAGGTAGCCATTGGTATTTGGATAGACCATCGACAGTTGAGTTAACCATCGATGGTTATTGTGTCTAGATCTGGGTTGGTAAAAAGGTTGATTGACAAGATCTAAACAATGGATTTTAAGAGATGGGTAAAGTCTAGATTAATTACAAAAATTGAAATAAAGTAAATGAATACTAGGAAATAAGTACTTATCTTACTAGAAGTCGATTGGGTGGATACTTGAGGTAATTAACCTTTTGGTGGAATCTAGCTTGAGTTTGATAGAATAATGGTACCTAAAGACTTAATGGAGAGGTGGTGTCAAATTAACTCTCTAATATGATTGTTGAATTTATGGATTGTTGATGGTGATTGACTTGAAAGAAATAAACTCCTAGATACACAAATCTCTTGATAATAATTATATATCCATTTCACCTTCAAGTTCCTCTCTTCTTATAGGCACAAGAAATAGGTGAAAGTGAAGGTTCAACATGGCTATCTAAGTTTAACTCATCCATGAAATGATCCATAATAGGATTTAGATAACTTATATTTAGAAAAATAAAGCAAGTAGTTTGCATAATAGTGATTGAGGAGGTAGACCTTGACTATCAATAGTTAGGGTTATCATCGGTGATCAACCTAACCATTGATGGTTGAGGGTAAAAGGTAAAAAGGGGTAAAAGGTTAGGTTAAGTAAATTTAGCCAAACTAACTGTGGGTAAGATTGATTAGGGTTTAGGTTGGTTAAATGGTATCAAGGGGTCCTAAGGAAGTCAAGGGGAATTACAGTAGTCAAAATCATGGTGTATGGATTTTTGGTGTCTACATTTTTCCCCTTTTTATTATATAGCCTAGAATCAACCAATTGTAAAACAAAAATTGATGTTGTTTAAAGTGTCTAATGATTTCCCTAGGTATGGGAGGAAGTGTTCCCCCTTAAACTAGGAATGGATGAGGTAAAGCAAAATTGGGCATATATTTGATAAGGTAGATGATGGTGATGATGAGAGTAGATGATAAGTTGAGGACCAAAGCATGAACAAGAGTGTAAAGTATAAATAAGAGTGTGATAGCCATGATCATAAAAATACAAGGTTACCCATGGTTAATAACAATAATGTTTTATGTTAAAATGATAATTGACTAGTGTATTGCATGATTATATTTAGGCATAGTGGTTAGGTACACCTATTAATCTCCTAGACAAGGTTAGTGTTTTGATGGGTATCTGAGGTAGGAAGTGTTCCCTTGGAAAACACAAATGGCTTGAGTGCCATGGGTATTCAAGGTAAGAATTATTCCCAAAAAAGACACAAATAGGTTAGGTAAATGCTAAGTAGAAACTATTCAAAAGGTGGTCAACATGGTAATGTTGTTACTATAATCAAAGGACCAAGCAAAAAAGTGTCATAAAATGCATGCTAGTATGGCCAAAATAGACCAATAGTAAGGAGATGAGATGGTTGGGGTGGGTGGAGTTGATAGACTCCAAGGGTGGGTAAAATGAGTTATTTTTGGTAACAAGGGGGATTACGTATATGGAAGTAATAAAGTGGGGTGACCTGACTATCGATGGTCAGGGTCCCCAAGGTTGATCATCGATGGTCACCCTAACTGTTGACAGTCATGATTGGAACCCTACAAGTTTTTGACATAAAAAGTTAGTTTAGAATTACTTTCACTCATTTGTGTTACTTGTTTTCATTAACTTGGAGCTATAGTAAAGGTTGGCACTTAGCATTTGAGGTATTTGTTGAGGTTTCTCATTAGGTGAGATTGACTACTGATGTGGAAGGTAGATCAGGAGGACCAACTAAGGTGTAGGGAGTATGTAGGTATGGATGAAGATGGGCTAGCCTATGGGTGACTCCATAGAAAAGGTCATGAAATGAGTTAGGGGTGTTTTAATTTTGATAGATAGATTTAGTTGTATGTATTGTCATTGGGTAGGGTGGTCAAGGTAGGATGAAATCATTAGTTGGGTTTACTATGCCCTAGGGAGGGTTTTGTTGATTTTGGGTAAATGAGTTGGTGGAATTGGGAATTGGTGAGTTGGGTACTAAATTAGGTTGAGTAAAGGTTTAAGGTATAAAATGTTATGGTTTTTCATGCATTTTAGGGTATTTTTGAGGTGGGATAGGGTTTGGGCATTCCAGCCACAAAATGCCCATAGTGAGCATCAATGTTCAAGGTTGATCATCGATAGTTGATACCATTAAAAAAGATGTCTAACCACTAACGGTCACCATGACCATCAATGGTCAACTAAGTTAAGGAGAGTTAGAAAAAAAGGAGTGTAAATGCTAAGGCACACTTAAAAGATTATTACTAGGGGGAGTTGTATAAGCTAGAAAGCAACCTAATGAGCATGGGGTAGAGGGAGAAGAGGAATAAAGGGATATCTTAGATGTGTAAAATGCTGGAAGGGGTGGTGTGATTTTCAAGTAGGATTATTGTGTTACCAAAGGGTTGGAGTTCCAAGTGTAGGATAGGATAGGATGGTTGAAAAAGTTTGGGTTGGGGTAGGTGTTTATTAGAAAATGAGTGAGGTGTTGGTTTTCTAAGTTAGGGTAGGCATCAAGAAAGAGGTTTAGGTGATTATTAGAAGAGATAGTTAGGTATCAGTTTGATAGGATAAGGTAAGTATTAAAATGTTTGGTACGTGAGGGTTGTGGGAGGTAAGGTGGTTGAGGTAACAGGTGTGGGTTAGGGGAGAATAAGTTAAATTAGGTTAGTGCAAGTTGGTAAAGACATCCATTAGAAATGAGAAATGATAACATGTGTTAACCTTGATTTTTATAGGCACAAGAGCATATCTAGATGAGGGATCAAGTCTAGAGGATCTTTTTAGATAGTTAATAGGGTATGACCCTAGTTAACTAGGCCCACATAGATGAGGTGGGGTTAGGAGTGATGAGGAACTATCAACATGCGCCTCAAGATGCATCCATGGTCATAATGTTCATTGAGAGATGGGATCTCTCTACAAACACCTTCTTTTTGCCAATTAGGGAGATTACTATTCTACCTAAGGATGTCCAAAGGATCACTTGACTTCCACTCCATGGTGATCTGATATACCATATAGAGTGAGAGGAGAAAGATGATCACATCAAGCTATTATATGGAAATGAGAGTGATTAGGTCATATGGCATGCTAGGGGATTTATGTATATAGCATTTTATCAGAGCGATCTAACTAAGTAGAGGCTCATGACCATGCTCATGATTGTTGTGAAATGTTTTGGGCTTCCTGACTCAAGCAACAAGAGATTTCCTTATTTATTACTAGGGGTTCTTACAAAGCTATTATTGGGTCAGATGATATTTGGTTGGGTACCAATTTTAATTGTACATATATATAAGAAGTTGTGGGGATTTAGGGCTCAAGAGATATGGCATCAATGTTGTCATGATTCTATATTGTTGGACCTATTAGAATATTTGGGTGGTGAGACCAGTGGGATTATCATGGGTAAGGTACACATAAATTGACTTCTCCATTAGCTTCATAAGATGGAGGGGTGACTTTATTACATTAGGGGCAAGGAGTGGTACTCATGGCATGGAGTGGTTCAAGGGTATACTAGGTACACTAGTGATAGGAGATATCACATGGAAACCATACATCTAGTTCCTAATATGGATAGGGTACAAGAGGCAGAAATTCTCCCTTTAGAGCTATAGATAGATACTAAATAAGTGAGATGAATAGGTGGATCTAATTCTATTTGATAGGGTATGTTGATAATTTGGCCTCGTATAGGGTATACTAGGCCCATTCCATAGGTATAGGAGAGATGATTCAGAGATCCTACTACCAAAACCAAATCTTATTCCTATAATTCTAGAGTTTGAGGAGCTACCTACTAGGGCATAGATAGATGATGTTATTTTTATAGATAGGTATATGGTATGGTACTAGCCCATCTATGCAATTGTAGATATTAGTAGAGATGATGGAGGTGTGAGGCTATGGTCATGGATCTAGATTGCCATAATGGATAGGTAGGAGTGGCTTTAACTATTGCACACGGATAGGTATAGGTACTATATGGATAGGTGGCCATGATACAGGGCTAGGTTGTCATACTATAGGGTCAAGTTATGACCTTACAAGGTCAACTTGTTACTATCACAGGTGAGATGGATCAAGCTTAAACCTCTCTAGGCTTGGTGACTCTAGAGAGGAACTCTCTAAGGCATAGAGGAAGAGGAGAAGTAGTAGGATAGGTAGTGCCACTTGGATTTACCCCTACATCATGATACCTAGCTATAGTGGAGGAGATACAATACTATGAGGCTATGATTTTGGCATAGTGTCCAAATGAGTAATGATGGGGTGAGTATAGGGCCAACTTAACAAGTGGGGTAGTTTTGGTGACCCTAGGTTAATGGGCAAGATCAATATATAGATAAACAAGGACATGTGTTAGATCGATAGGCATATTAGGTGGATAAACACTAGGATCCAGTGGTGCTCCTAGGGCCTAGATATAGCTAGATATATATATGACTTTTTTATATCAATTTTATTCTAGCTTGCGAGATAATGTAGTGAGATATACATTTTTGAGAGACAGTCATGTCTATCTACTTTGTACACATTATTATGCTATTTAACTTACGAGTTTACATATATGTGATCATTACTTATGCTCATTCTCATGATGTTTGATTCAGATGTTGATTTTTATTTCTTATGATTTGATAATTGATATGTTGTTGGTGTTTATTGTTTATGTTATGGTTGAATTATTAGATACTAATATTGACTTGCTAGTCATGAGATGGCATTGATATTATGGTTATGCTTATGACATACTACATTTTAATGAGTATATACCACATGATTATATATTTAGATATGTGGTGTAAAATGGTTGATTATTTAAATGATCATAGATGTTGTGATATTATCATGCTTGGTATGGTTATGCTTTTGTTATGTTTATTCTCTATTGTTAATTTGGCTTAAGGTAAAATACCTGAGGTAAACGAATCAAGAACACTAGATGAGAGACTAAAGAATATAATCAAGAGATAATCATCATCATGAAAATATCAACTAGTCATGATAGGGTAATAAGATGGAATAATGCTTCTTTATTGACCAAGATTAAAACAAAACCAAAGTTATATTGGATTAATGAACACAAACCCTTTGAATGCTTTGCATTAGCATTCATTGGTTGGTTAAAAGGTGTCTTGACCACATAATGTCAAGTAAGCTCAAGAATCTCTTGCATATAGTATGAAGGAGAGATGGGTGAAAATAAAACCCTATTGCAAGACTAGCATGCCTCTTCTTTAGGTGTTTAAAAAAACTAGGGTAAATAAGCATATGCCAAATAATTTAGACTGATCAATGTAAGAAGTCTACTTGTGAGAATCGATTGAAAATTTTACCTTATTATGCTATTTGAGATCTGATTGTGGCTTTCAAAATTAGTTTAGTTTTTCCATGATTTTGATAATGGGTCTTTTACTGATTGTTGTATATGCAAAATTGATCAATGTGGGAAACTTTTAATAAATTGCTATGATTTTGACAAAAGATTACTTATCCATCCTTTAAGGGATTGATCTAAGTTTATGTCCTTTTCTTAATGATTTTTATATTTATCCTTTGATGGAGCATTCCACTTTACATTATGGCAATTTCAAATAGATTTTTAATAGTTGTCCTTTGAGGGAGTAGTCTGTAAATGCTAGGAATGACCCATGATTGCTAATGATAGGAATTTTTTTATGTTTCTTTTGATTTTTCTTGACATAGACTTATTTAGGCTGGCTTATTGGTTCACCTTTATGAATTAAAAACTAAATTACAAGAAGGTTGATAAGGTGTGAAGAGGTTTAGGTGATAATGACCATAGGAATCTATCTTGAGAAGGTGTGGAAAGTACCATGAGAACCATGCCATGAATAAATCCATGATACCCATTATTTGAGATAAGGATATTCCAGTGATAGTTAATCACATGATTTAGTTTTAATTTATTTCCCCCAAAATGAGAGATGGAATGTGGGTAGATAGCAAGGAATGAGTTTAAGTTAGATAAAAAGTGAATGAGATCCTTCTCAACAAAACAATAGATGTAGATATGGAGCATTAACGGGCTCAAGTTTTGGATGGACTTTAAGAGAAGACAATTAGTAAGATCTTAATCCATATTTATGGGTTATGATATAAGGCCCAAGCTAATTGAAAGCAAATTTGACCTACTTTCTTTTCTCCATATTAGTGACATGTTGGTTTTCCTTTAGGATGAGATCTCTGATATTAAAGTCTCACACTTTAAGGTGTTTTTTATAGGCATGCTTGATGTACTCTTGATAGACATGGAGATGGATAAGTGATACTAAACTATGCTCATCAAGTAGCTCTAGCTAGGCTAGATGGTGATGATGATAATCATCCTCTTAAATAATCTCTTGCAAAGATAAGCAAAGATAGGGGATTTGGACTTCAAGAGGTAAGATGGCCTCCACTCCAAACATAAGGTAAAATGGGGTGGCACCCATGTGGGTTCTAATGCTAGTACAATATGCCCATAAGGTAAAGGGAATGTGTAGATACCAATCCCAACTAGATGCATTGACCATTTTAGTTAGCATGTTATTAAGAATTTTATTAGAGGCTTTTGCCTATCCATTAGCTTGAGGTAAATAGGGTGATGAGAATCTTAGATTAATGTTGAATGTATCACATAGACCTTATATTTACTTTTTTTAAAGGATTTACCATTGTCAGTGATAATCTTATGAAGAACAATGAAGTGGTAGATGATGTGATGGTTGATAAAGTCAACAATCTTTTCTATTTTGATTGAGACTAGAGGAATAACCTCTCTATACTTGGTAAAATAATTGATCATGGTGATGATATAATGGTGTCACTATGAATAATGGGGATTAATTTCACTAATAAGGTCTATACCCCATTATGAGAAGGGCTAAAAATTGATAGAAATATAAAGGTTATGGCTAGGTGTGTGATGCAAGTTAACATATTATTAACATTTAACACACTTTTTGGCATAATCACAACAATCTTGGTTAAGGTTAGGCTAATAATATCCAATGTGAAGGATGTCCTTAACTATAGCGAGGCCAAATAGACACCATCATGTATTTCTTTGATAGTGTGATAGGTTTTTTGACTACGTAGGCAGTGAAAGAGGAGGCCATCAAAGTTGTACTTATAGAGGATTCTCCCCATAATAGTATAGAGAGAGGTACTCTAGATAAATTATCTTTGAGCATTCTTGGAGAGGCCAAAATGAACTATGCCAAGGTTAAGGTAATCAAAGGTCTACTAATACCAAAGGTTGCATTGGGTCTCCTCAACATTAAAAATGGTGAGAGAATCTAGTTGGAAATAGAAGGTTGGGTAAGCCTATGGATAACAAAAAATATATTAGAATATGAGGGTGTAGATGGGATCTGAGAGGCAAGGGAATCCATAGTGTTAGTGAACTTGTTGGTGGATCATGGGGTTGACTAGATGTGATAGTGTATAAATGATGTTAAGATTTCATCAACTAGTTGCTTATATTGTTGTGGGACATCATTATTAGACTGATAAGAGAAATAGATTTGATTGACTATAAGTTAGGAGTCACCAAAGATATTGATCATTTTGAATCTTAGGGCTAAGGTAGTTTGAAGGCCTATCATGAGGGCTTCATACTCAGCCATGTTATTGGTACATTCAAAATCAAGCTTGAAGGATAGAGGGAGAGGTTCACCATCAAAGGGGATAAAGATGATACCTACTTCCCCACCATGTTAACACTTTGATCTATCAAATAACATGGTGACTTGAGAGGTGAAATCCACTTAAGAGAGGGTCATAATGGACTCATCTAGGAACTCAAGAGGAGGTTGGTTTTCTACTAAAGGTGCTTCAACCAATTGGTCAGCAATGACTTGTCCTTTAATTAAATTTTGTTGAATGAACTAAAGGTCAAATTTTGTTAAGATCATGAGCCACTTTGCCATACATTGGTTTTTGTATGGCTTAAAGTTCATGTACTTGATCAGGTCAGTGTTGGTTATGACATAGGTTTTATGGTTAATAAGGTAATGGTGAAGTTTGGTAGCCACAAAGACTAAAGCTAAGCAAAGTTTATTAGTATGGGTATATCAAGACTCATACTCTACCAACATGTGACTGATCTATTATATGGCTTGTTCTCTATGTTTTTCATCTCAATGAGTCAACATTTCCCCTATGGAATGGTTGATGGCATAGATATATAGGTAGAAAAGTTGGTCATCCTTGGGAGGGGTATGGATAGGTTAGGACAAAAGGTACTCTTCAAGTGAATTAAATTCCTTTTGGAAATCTTTATTCCACTTGAAAGACACATCCTTCTTTAGAAGGTGGTGGAAGGGTTAGCATCGATCTAAAATTTGGGAGATAAAATGGCATATGGATTGTAGCTTCCCATACAAGTTATGAAGTTGTTTAAGGTTGGTTGGAGGAAGGATGTCTAGGATTTGTTTGATCTAGGTGGGATTGACTTTGATTCCATAAAGGGAGATAATAAATCCAAGATGCTTTCATGACAAGACCCCAAAAATGCACTTTTTAGGGTTAAGGTGAACATGGTAATGGATAAGTCACTCAAAGATGATCTTAAGAATGGCTAAGTGATATTTTTAGAGTTTAGACTTTCTAAGAAGTTCATCCATATAGTCCTCTACAATCTTATTGATAAATTCATGGAAAATATTAGTCATGGCATGTTAGTAGGTTGAAAGGCATGAATTTATAGAAAAAGGTTCTCCAAGGGGTAGTAAAGGAAGTCTTGTGTTGATCTTTAGGTGTAATTAGGATCTGATTGTAACCTAAGAACCCATCCATGAGAGATAACATCTCATGGTTAATTTTAAGATCAATAATCTACTCAATATTAGGTAAAGGAAAGTCATCTATAGGGCAAGCAAGGTTGAGGTCACAAAAGTATATGCAAATGCATAGTTCCCTATGGCTTTCGTGATAGGTACAACATTTAATACCTATTAGGGGTAGTCAATGGGTTGAATAAAGTTGATAGATAGAAGATGATAAAGCTCTTCTTTGTTGAGAAGCATTATGTAGGGATGCATACATCAAATCTTTTATTTCATAGGTTTGGCATTATGATGAGTGACTATGTTATGTGTAGTAATGGTGGGATCAATTCTAGGCATATCATTGTAAGACTAAGTAAAGGCTATGTTTCAATATTAGAGGAAAGAGGGAAAGTCTTGAAGTTATTTAATGTTTAATGATTAGAAAAAATTGATAATGTAGGTATTATTTATAGTACCGAAGTTGATATCTATGGTTGATTCATTTAACATGGTTGAAGACTCAAGAGGAAGGGATTTGTGGATTGAAAAATCTATGGCACCAAGATAGGTGAGAATAGAATCATCATCTTAGTATGAAATAGTGTTAATGGTAGGAGAGTCTTTTCCTATCATTTTAGGGTGGGTTAAAGGGATGGTTATGATCTCCCCATTTTTGATAAGTTAGGGGTCCAAGGCTAATCATATTGATGGAAAAAAAGTTAGGTAGGATGATGTCATCATCCTCACGTGCAAGTAAAGGTGAGGTTGGCGAAGAAGAGATATCTTCCTCAATAATGATAATGATAGGTTATTTATCTTTATTCTTATTAAGTAAGATGAAACCAAGTTCATACTTCTCGTGTGGCTTCTTGGCTTTGATGGTGACCAATTTTTGTGGGCCATGCTCATAGCACCCAAGACTGAAGCCTTACCAAGCACACTGATGAAGGTATGTCTTGGTGAAGGTTGGTTTGTCTAGTTAAGAGAAACTGATGATGAATCATCGAGGTGAAAGATATGTGGTAGAAGCATTGAGGGATTTGTTTATTCCCCCATATATAAAACAAGTCTAATAGTGGGGAGGTTAAAATGGAATGATTATTTTGACATTGGGGTCATATCTTGGTTGGTTGGTAAGTTGCCCATACTAATGGGGAGTGGGGAAATCATCAAGGGAGAGAAGGCAATATTCCCCACTGAAAGGAAATGGAACATTGATTTCAAATGGTCTATGGTGAGATTTGGTGTGAACGTATAGAGGAACTAGTTGATGCCTCATCAGTGGAAGGAGATATGATATCTACTTTGGTGGTAAAAGGTTGAGTTTTATCTATTTATGGTGTGTTGGATGGAGGTATGAGGACATCATTAGGGAAATATATCATGTTGTATGTCAAGAAATGACTTCAGTCAGCTTGGATGGTGATGACCTAACTTTCATGCTCAAACCTAATGTACTAGTCGAGGGTAGAGGGAATGTAACCCATGAAGTGAATATAATGTCATCCCAATAATACATTATATTGTAATTCACCTTCTACAACATATTAAATTTTAGGGAGCATGTGGGGTCCTAAATGGATGTGAACGATGATAGTTCCCAAGGTAGTGGCCATGGTATCATTGAAGGAATGAAGGATGGTTGAAGATTTAAACATGACATTATCTAACAAGTTAAGTTGGTTTTAGGTATGAGAGGAGATGATGTTAATGCTAGATCTTCCATCAACCATAACCCATTTAATGTGGGTTTGGTTGATGTAGGTTGTGATAAAAAGAGGAGGATCTAGGTCCTAAAGATAGATGGAGGTATTTTTGAATCCTTGAAGGTAACAAGGTTGGAAATTTGAAGGGCACTAACAAAAGGTGGATAGAGGCTAGGGGTCCTTGGGTTGCACCTAAATGGATTGTAAAGCCTTTATTAGTGTTTAGTGGTCATGGGGAGAGGTAGAGATTAACTCATATAATCTCAACTTTATTGAGGTCTGATGAAGTTATTTGAGGATAACTCTCTTGATGGATTCTAAGGTGTTAGATTGGGAGGCACCTAAGATAGACACCTTAGTTTTGGTCAAAGATAGAGATGGTTGGGTGTAAGTTGGTTGGGAGTTTGAGGAAGGGTATATCTAAGGATTGGACACCTTAGCCTTACTCTTATCCTTCTATTGTGCTCTTGTGACCATGTTGATAGTATGGATAGGAGGGTTTAAGATAGAGGATTGGTCAGATTTATCTTCAATATGAGGTGAGAGTGCAGGATTAGCTAAGATTTGGGTAGGTATGGTTGTTGGTAGGATTGGTATGGGGATTATAAGGGGTTCATCTATTAAAAAATCATCCTCATCATAATGATGGTGTATGATGGTTTGGATAGCTTTGTAGTTCTCTACATCATGGTTGTGTGCCCTATGATAAGAACACATATGGTGGTCATTATACTAGATGGGTTTAAAAGTAAGAGGGTTAAAGGATATGATGAGAGGTAAGGCTAAATAATAAGTTTGTAATAACCTATGGAGAATGGTTGAGTAGGACTCAATTAAATGTGGTAAAGGTTTAGCAATTTTTACTTTGATGGTTGAGGTAGGAGGTTACTTGGAAATAGGTTTGATAGTAGGTATTTTGGGTAGGATGGTATGCTTGGTTGATGGCTTCAATTTAGGCAAGGAGTTTTGTGAGCTAGGGGTGGAATATCACAAGGTAGGTAGCTTAAGTATAGTCAGTACATTGAAAAGAGTTGCATCAGAGAGAAACTATGAAGGTGTAACCAAAAGAGGTAGTAGGGTTTTGGTAGATGTAATTAGATTCCTACTCAAGATAAAGGGATGAGGCCTCAGAATAGAGGGTAAAGTTGAGGGAGGAAAAATTTGAGCCTTTGGTCCTTATGTGGTTTCACCTCTTTGGTTGCTTTGGTTTGGCATTTGGTTGATGGGTTTGAAGAGATTAGGTCTAATTTCATAGCTAGGTGACTAAGGCTTGGTGTAGGTAGGATACCAAAGTTTTTGATTGGTTTGGTTGGTTTGGCATGAGAAGGTGACTAAATTTCTTAGGGTTTAGGTGTCTCACATGGTTGAGATATTGTTGGATTGGTAAGAGTAGTTGATAGGGTAAAATCTTGAATGATAGAAGTGATGGGTTATTCTACTAAAGGTATGGTTGGATGTTTTTGCTTGGTGATATAAGTTATCCCTTATTTCTACCTTAAGTTGGCCTGATCCATGTCAAGGTTAGAGATAAATTCCAAATTTTGCACCAACCTAGAGAATGGTTTGTAAGTTGATTTAATTCCCTAAGTGGTAGACTTGAAAGATAGGCCCTTAGGTGGAGACATAGGAATGGTAACCTCATCCTCTTCATTAATTAAAGGATGTGGGGTTGAGATAGGTGGTTCCTCAGTGAGAGGAGTAGACATGGGAGTTCCCTTCTCAAGAATAATTTTAGAAGAGGGAGTAGGTTGTTTAATGGTTGGAGGTAAATATAGGGTAGTGATGGTTGTTTATTTTGATATATCAGCTAAAAAGATGGTTAAGGACTCCACTACATTAATAAGTGGATGGTAGAAGATGGTGTTTCCTTGTTTTAGGTTTATAAAGGAGGAAAAGGTAATTCTACTACCTTAATAAGTAGAAAGGGTGAGGGACAAATAGGTTGGTCAACAAGTTCTTTAGTAGAGAGTATATAAAGAACCATGTTAACTTTATGGGTATCAGGGGAACATTCAACATCATTTATCGCATTCTTGGTAAGAGAATGGTTTAGGAAAGGTTGCCTAAATATATTGAGGGCTTGGTTTGATGTTGTGTTGGGGTTATCCAATGTAAGCTCCCCCTTGTCAATGAGGGACTAGACAAGGATCTTACAAGTGTTACAGCTACTAACATCATGCCCTATCACTTGGTTTAAGGCACATAGATCATTCTCATTAGACCAACTAGGTGCAGGGTGAGAAGAGTCAAATTTTTGGGGTGGCTTGATAAGAGAAAGTTAGATGATATTAACTTTCAATAAATTCTCCAAGATCAAAGCATAAGATTCTCCAAGTGGATTTAATTGATTTTGGTTTCTCTAGGTTTGGTTTCTTAGGTTTTACTTTGAGGAACTAGAGGAATTAGATTGGTTGATAGAAGGTGGAGGATCAGCTTTTAGGATAGCCATATTCATGGTTTCCTTTATTCTAGTGTTGGTATTGGACTAGTTGTTTGACTTAGAGGAAGAAGCTTCTTTGGTTTTATAGGTTAAATTATTGTTTTTGAGTTTTATCTTTCCTTTTTCAATGGCTTGGTTCTCTAACTTATGTGCCATAGAAAAATTTTCATAAAAGGTTTAGAAGCTTTGGACACACAATGTAGAAGAGATATGCTTGGCACACGATCGAGAAAAGAGATCTATGAGTTTGGGTTAAGGCAAGGAAAATGAAAGTTGGTTAATCAAGCTCCTTCAATGAGCCACAAAATAGGCAATAGATTCATCCTAAAACTACCAGATAGAGTAGAGGTCAATGATAGAAACTTTTTTGGATATATTGATTAAAAAGTGGTCCAAGAAGGTTTGAGCCAGATGGGTGAAAGAGAAAAGGGAGTGCTTAGGTATGACATTATACCAATCCAATGCCAGACTAACTAGAGACATGGGGAAGGTATGGAGAAGAATGGAATCATCATAGGTGATGATTTAAAAAGCATACCTAAATTCCCTAAGGTGTTATTGGGGATCCTCCTTACTTTTAAATTTCAAGAACTTAAAAATTTCCCATTGGGGAGGATATGTTTGGATAGGTATAGATGGATGGATGGGCTCATTATAGATTTGGTCATATGATAATATGTTGTGAGCACCCAAAATATATGACTCCAAGGTGGTCATCTTGTCCATAAGCATCTTCATTAGGTTGGCTTGGGTTTGTACCCTCGAAGGGTTATAAGATGCATACTACTACAATGGTTGAGAGACATGATGATAGTGGGTATAAGGTTGGGAGGCTGCCACATATGGGTAAGTGGATGTTAATGTTTGGGTGGAGGATACATAAGGGTAGATAAATTTAGGTGGTTGGTTAGTGGGTATATGCCCTTGTATATTATGGATGTATCCAAAGGTTTATCTAAGGGGTGCTTATTAAATAGGGGTGGTAGTTGGGTTGGTGACCAATGGAAGGGTGGTGACCCTTATGTTAATTAGTGGTAAGGTAGAGGGTGTGGACACCATAAGGATTTGAATTAGAGTAGTGGTTTATAGTTTGTAGGTATATAAAGTAAGGTTGGTAGTGATATAGGTAGGCACTCTTATTGGGGAGGAGTGGTATTTTGGGTTGGTTAGTTTTCAATGGTAGTCTTAAAGGGGTTGTTGGTTGATGAGGAAGCTTGGGTAGTCAATGGTTGGGTGGTAACCATGGAAATGGAGGTACTCTCCATGAGATGGAGATGCATGTCACAAGGTGGATCCATGGATGAATTTGAAGCTAGGGTATGGTAAGATGTGGTTGTAAGGTAATGTTACAAATCCATGGGGTTGTTATGTAAGAAAGTGGAAAAAATAGTATCTCCTTGAAAGACCTCCCAAATGAAATTAGGACTTCCCAAGGGGAGAGGAGAGTCTATTAGTTTATAAACATAGTCCATAGATGAAGAAGTAGAATAGGTAGGTTGGCTTGGTGATGGGTTTTACTCCAAAAAGTCTCTTCATTGTGGTGAGTTAGAACCATATGAGATAAGGGAGATAGAAAGCATAAACATCCTCACTACTTAAATAAAGAGAAGACAAGAAAATGATCAAAGAAATCAAATAACACTATAAAATATATGTTAAGCCATAGGTTTTTAATTAATATCTCTTTTATCTTATGCCTTAAGCAATTATGTGACTAAAATTGGTTTGTAGAGTAGTTATTAGAGAAGAAGTCTAAGGTTGGTTTCAGGTTGTGTTTAGGAACTCAAAAAGAATATATATTGAAATCAATATGTGGCTTGGTATTGGGGCCTACCCCTCACTTCACACACCATAACGATAAGGGTGTTAGGTGCTTAGCTAATATATATTGATAGCCAAAGATTATACTCAACCAGAGAGATGATTTGGTCCTCCCCTTGGTAATGACCTCTAAGTAAGATTGTTGGGAAATGATAAGGTAACCGCTAGGTGAAATCCTATTTAGGCCTTATCTCAATATTTTTTAATGTTTAATTGGTGAAAGTGGTTTGGTTAAGTGTGTGTAACAAAGAGTGAAGCTATGATAGATTACTTTGCCTTTTAAGTTAAGTTATGTGAACTAAATTTTTGAGTAATCAATGTATGCACTTGATTTTAAGCCCAAAAGAAACTTTTGCTTTCATTAATGAGAATAAAATAAAGAGATTACAAGCAAATAAGAACCCAAGTAGAGACATAAGGGTCCCACTGAGCATGTCACAATATTTCAATGAATTTTTACTTATTATTGGAAAGAGGGAAAAGAAAAATCTAAAAATGAGTATGGTTGAAAAACTTATTATTGAAAAGAGGGAAAAGAAAAATATAAATATGAGTATGGTTGAAAAACTTATTTGATATATATGCATTGAATCAAAAGATTATGAAGAGCTCCTCTTTGCTTGGGGAGGATGACCTATAGATAATAAATAACTAAAACAAAATTATTTTTAGACAGATAGTTGGGTGGATTTCCTAGTGATAGCTACATCCTAGAAGTAAGAGCTTCTTTAGGGGCTATCAATCCACACATTTTAAATAATTAAGTTTATAAATAGAATAGGAGGTACTTGCATTAATAATCAAAAGTTAGTAAAATTGAACGCAAGAATTATTGCTTAGAAAATAGACTAAAAATTATTAAATTACTGATAAACTAATTAATACTAGTGGTAGAGGGTTGGGGTATGCTTCAAAAAATTAGAAATGGGTCTATGAATAGGTAGGGACATAGAAAATTCGGTTTGGTTGGAGGTAGGTGGATGAATTAGCTTGTTGGTTTTCACTACTATAGTGATCATCAGTGGTTAAGCTAACCATCGATGGTTAAGGTGACCATCAATGGTCAAGGTAACTATCGACAGTTAGACAGGCCATCAACGGTTGGGTCAACCATCGATGGTTACTATGTTTGGATCTAGGTTGGTAAAAAAATTGATTGATTAGATCTAAAGGATGGATTATAAGAGATGCGTAAGGTCTGGATTGATTACAAAATGAAAATAAAGTAAATGAATACTAATAAATAAGTACTTGTCTTACCAAAAGTTGATTGGGTGGATAGTTTAGGTAGTTAATCTGTTGGTGAAATCTAGCTTGATTTTGATAGAATAACGGTACCTAAAGACTTGATGGAGAGGAAGTGGAAAAATTGACTCATTTATATGATTTATAAAATATTATATTATTGATGGCAATTGACCTACAATAAATAAACTCCTGGATGCATAAATCTCTTAATAACAATTGCAGTTCAATTTCACCTTTAGACTCCTCTCTTCTTATAAGCACAAGCAAGAGGTGGAAGTGAATGTTCAACTGGGATGTCTAAATTTAAATCATCCATACAATGATTTGTAATAGGATTTAGACAACTTATATTTATAAAAACAAAGTAGGTAGTTTACATGATAATGGTTGAGGACATAGACCTTAAATGTAGACGGTCAGGGTGACCGTCAGTGATCAACCTAACCATCAGTGATCGAGGTTAAAGTGTAAAAAGGGGTAAAAGGTTAGGTTAAGTTAGTTTAACCAAATTGATTTTGGGTAATCTCAGTTAGGGGTTAGGTTGGTCAAATGGTCTTGAGGGCTCCTAAGGTGGTCAAGGGGAATTAAGACATTCAAAATTACAGTGTGCAGATTTTTGGTGTTTATACATGGATTTACTTTGAGTTGGCCTAGGCCACATTCTTAAAGACAAAATATATGACATAATGTTATATTGTGATCCTTGTTATTGTAAATAATGATTTGGGGCTCCATCCTATATATAGGTAGAGTGTATCTAATAGAAAAATGCCATGAGACAAGCTGAGGTGCTCACATTTAAGGTCATGAAGAAAGTGTTATTGGATGACCACATAATTCAATATAATTATAATCTATATGTGTGGATTTATGTACATATAAGTAATGGGAAATATTTTGTTGATTTATAGATAACCAAAACTATTAACAATAAATAGAGCATAGATGAAAAGCACTGAGAGACTCATTTCAGTTTACCTTCAAGGAATGCCAATGGTGTGCCCCAAATCCATATAATCCATGTAAATTAGGATCAAATTTTCCTTAATTACTATATTTCTATGCTTATTACATGTTGATTTATGAGGAGGATTGGTTTATCCCCTATATATTAAATGGGTATAGAGGCAAGAAGAACCTAAGGGAGGAAGCCTCTCTGAGGGTGGAGTGATAAGCATGTTTTTGGGTAGGATGGCCATATAATTAAGGAGTTAGAGGGGTATCAAATGTGTAAAATAAATAATCCCCTAGTGAGAGTTACTTAAATTGATGTGGGTCTACTGGCATAGTGTAGGTTTAGCCTTCATATTTGTATTTGAGGCATCAATGTAATGTACAGGCATGGGCCCCCATGATGGGTGCATTAGCCTTGGTAGGATTTTGAGATTTAGGAACTCATGTCCATGATAGTGTAGCTATATAAATGGTGTTTATATATAGAAATGGTTTACCTATCAAGGTTGGTAAATGATTTGGGGTCTACGTTGGTATCTCTTGTGAAGAGATAGAATGAGTGAGCTACATTTCCTGCTCAAAGATGGGATCAGGGTAAAATTTCTCATTTAAAAGATGATTATCCTCTGAAATATTGAAACTATGGTTTTAAGAAAATTTCAAACTTTAATATCATGTTTAGGAGTCATATGGTAGGTACACACCTTATCTTCCCTATACCAAGGAGTTTTTTTGGTGTGAGGATGGAAAGGTTTGATGGGTGCTAAAGAAATGAAGGATGATTGTAAAATTTGGATAAGAATGGTAGTGTAAAATCCTCTTAATGGGTCTATTTGCATATTCTTGTCCTTTTGGGTATGAAATTCTGATCTAATTTAGCTTTGGCATTAGTAGGATATGTTTCCTTTGTGTCTTTAAGTGAAATATTTAAATATTTAGAGGTGGAGGGTTTGGTCAAAGTTCTTGGTGTCAGAAAGAGAGGAGGATATTTTTGGATAGGCACTTTAGAGGGTGACTTAATAATCATGATAGACCATTTGGATAAATGGTAATGTATACACATAATATTTTCAAACTTTATCAATTATTGATGCTATCTTGCAGGAACTCATCAAATCTCAATCTCTTTGAGTGCACTCCTTAAGGGGTGCACCAAGAAAGGGGTGGTCAAACCATTGGTGCTTCACAAGATTTTTATCCCTTTTTTCCACTTTTTATCTACACACTTGTCTCCTAAAACCATTTTCATAAGTTTTTCCCCCTATTTTTCACCCTCCTCTAATCTTTTACCACCTTCATTATCTCTTTCCCTAACCTAATCCCCTATTTTGATAGTTTACATTACATTATTAGCCATATCAACCTTGTATACTTATGTATACACTATAAATGTACACCATTTTATTAGAAATAAATGTGTCTTACCCATTTCCTTACCTTTATTATACTGGTTAATATGGTTTTACTATTTACCATTTAACATTGTGTAAATAATCTAACTAATTACCATTTTACTTAGGTAACTATTTAACCACCCCTAAATTCTAGTTAAATATCTCCAAGCCTAATAAGGATAAGTTTTTTTAACCTTCCTAGAAACCTCCCCATATTTGAACCCCATTAAAACCAATTTGAACTAAGTTTTTAACTAAGATATTGAGTTGTTAGAACCAACAAATCAATGTTAAACAAAATTGATAATATTTCCCATGATCATCATCAATCCTATAAGGATCACCATCGATGTATATCTAGGCCAACCTTAGGTTATAGATATTAATTTTTGCACACTAAAATGCTAACAAAATTCCCCTATAGCACTAAAAAACAATGCCATCCTAGTTTCAGTCTACCCACACTCTACCCAGATCTAACTATATCTTTGTTAATGAGGTATTTATCTATAGCCTAGAAATCTTTTGCAGAAGTAAGTTTGTTGTGTATTTTATTGGTTTCATATTACTATATTGTTATTTTTTATTTTTTTGTGGTCATAATTATGTAAGATAAATCAATGAATAGCTTAAGAACCTTGTTGAATCTATTAAATACCTCCTTAGGCCCCATCCTAATTATTTCAACACCTAATGTAAAGATCGACCATGATTCTTTCTAGATCAACATTGTTTGCCTAATTGATATATATTTTGATGTAATCGGCATCAATCCTTGTGTTTTCATTTATGTCTATAATTTGAGACTAGATTAGCAATCATAAATATTTCCAATTTACTATTTTTAAGTCTTGAAATCATGTATTTTTATCTATAGATGACCCTATCTAATTTTATACATGATGTGGTCTCAATTCATGACTTACCCATAGTTCCTTATCCCTTATTCACCGATCAATGTGACATCTCTTTTGAGTTAGGACTTTGCATGATTGTCTTCACCCCAACTCTAGAAGCCATCACAAATCAACTAAAATCAATCCAAGAATAAGAGGACTTAACCATATCATATTGTTCACTATTTGTATCTTTCATGATTGTTTGTTTCCATTAAAAAGGAGAAAAATCCAAAATTTCTTACTTTGCCTTTTAATATTTAAAAATAATTACATTCATCCTATTCTTGCTATTGTAGTTTAATTAGGTTTTCCATTTATTTAATATATCAGGTGCTTATCAATTTATTTTAAGCCATTTATAAACTTGTTACAACTAGGCACAAACATAGAATAATATCACAACGCTCAACATTTTTCACTTGAATGCACCAACATCAATCCACATAAAGCACAAACCTTATGCACTCATTTAAAGCACAAAAGAGAAAGAACTAGGGCCTGTATTGGGCTAGTTATGCCACAGTGTAATTCATTCTTCATAGGACTTAGTCATTGCAATAATGACATTGGTACAAGACATTCTAGGTGGAGTCTATTTATCTATAGGCACAAAGCCTATTTAGGGGACTCATTCTGGTCATATGGGCACAAGTTTATATTTGTTGGTTCTAATATCTCAAGGGTATAGGCCTTTATTTTATTGGTCTTAGCATTATTTGATGCTTACATGGGTCAATAGAATACCTTATATCAAGTTCATTCTAGGATCATGTTTTGTGTAAGAGTAAAATCATTGAGCACGATTTCTTATTTATACTTAGGCCATTTACACAAAGTATGTTGATGTCATCATAAATTATAGAGATGCCATAAACATTGTGAATTGAAAGCTTGCAAAAAACATTATTAACATTTAGATGGAGTTTATAATACTAAAAGCATCACATTTATTGCACATTTTAATAATTAAGCTAAAGACATTAAACTTAGGAACACCATGAATTATTAGAACTGGTCTTCTTCATTACTCAAAGTTTAAATGTATAATAGAGTCCATATTATGTAGAACAAAGTAAAGGCTAGCTAAGTTACTACATGGCTCAGAGGCTCACAAACGAGCTCGAGTACTACAATGTGGATCCTTAAAGGTATCCATGTTAAAACTTATGTCAATTACATCCATGATATATAGAGTCAATTTTATAGAGCTTTGATACACCAATTCAAGTCTCCCTACTAACTAGATTGATCTCAACTTTATATCACTTAGGATCATCTTCATGCTAGGGTGGAGGGCACACATCAAGTGCTGATTTGGAGCCTTGGTTGAAAAAAAATACTCCATCACTTTACACCCTTTACATTGTGATCACCATGTATAACTTACTCAAAAAAATGCCCTAAAAAACTAGGCATCAAATAACTTTGTGTTAGCTGGCACTAACTCTGTGATGATTCCTCTAGCTGGGGAAAAAGATGCCAAAACAAAAATCATACCAAGTGATTACCTCATCCCAAGGTGTTTATTGAGTTTGTACATATACATACTTATAAAATTTATGGGCCCAACATTACCCCATAAAAAATTGTTATTCTACCCTCAGACTAGTTTTTCAATGCTCTTAGAGTGTAAAACTCAAGCACACTCTCCTTTAACTTGGTACTGAAGTCCTGAAATCCTTTTATGGTTAACTTGATTTCTTCAACAATGTTATCTATCTTCATGGAGGTGGTGCTAAGCATGAGCACATATGTCTTCTCCAATTCCTTTTATAAGTCCTTGAGGTTTCCTTTAGATTTTGCCACTCCTTCATCCAAGATTTCTCCTTTTTACAAGCCTTGGTTTGTAAGGCATAGAAGAATGTTTTAAGGATTTATTCTTGGTATTTGATATAGGTGATTAAGGCATTGACCTTCCCCATTATTTGGTTATGTTCCAACATGTTAGTAGTGTATACCTATACCATCAACTCCTCCTTCTCCCCCTTAGCCTATTTGAGGTATACATCTATGACTAATGCTTGGTTGGAGAATCTATAGAATATGGCATCAACTGCATCTTCACCCACTTGAAGTTGAGCAAATAGGTCTTCAACCTCCTCAAGCTTTGTATATAGATCCTATTTTAACATGGTGCATGGGTCATCCTCTTATTTTGATGCTAGATATGCCTTAAACATAAGGAGAATATACTCTACTAGCACACATATTTTATCAACCTCTGAGAGGTTTGAAGTGTCAACACCATCCAAAAGGGATGGCTCAGTTGCTTAGATGCACTCATCTAGTTTCTTGAACTTAAACATCATGGCCTTTACTTTATCTTCTGCATCTAGTGCAATCTTCTTCTTTTTTGAATCCTTACCATCATTGATGATGTTATTTTATTCTACTTTATATTTTATCCATATTAGCATGTTTTCTAACTTGATTGGGTTCATTTCACAAGGGTTTATGAGAAGGGAATCATGCCCTTCTTCTAGTTTTTATGTGCCTAATATGGCCTTATGTGGCACCTTGAAATGAGGCTCATCCATATAACTATCAAAATCAAATTATAGTTGTTGGCACATCTTAGTTTTGGTAATTATGGGGGGCACACACTCAAACATGTAGAAATCTTTGTCCATATATCCCTTTTACACCTTTTCTCATAGGCTTGGATCTACACCTTCTTATTCTAAGATGGCCAGCTCCATTTACCCTTCTTCTTCTTCATTAGCACTACCACTCCCTTTGGTTCTTTCCTCTAAGGTTCTTTCTTATTACTCATATAGGGGTTATTATTCAGACTTATCCCCTTTATCCACTTCTCCTTCCTCAATTCTATATATTTTCTCCTATTTCTATTGGGTCTCATCAATGCTCTCTATTTGTTCTTTCAAGGAACCAGTGTTACCTTCTTTGTCTTTAGGCACCCCTTCACTACTTGGGCACACTTGTGGTGGAACTTAATTTGGTATGCCGGTGGAGGTTCTAGGCACCTTTTATACCACTTCCTTATTAGGTTCTACACTTTCAACCACCTCTTTCTCTTCCTTATCTTTCTTGGCCTATTCTTCCTAGGCCCTCTTCTTTCTCTCAACCTTTCTCTTCTTTGCTAGTGTTAAGGCCTTTTCTTCCTTGGCCTTCATTTCCTCAACCTCAATATTCCCAATCTCTTCCTAGGTCATTCATTTTTCCTTCATGGCATACCTTTTATTTTTTAGTTCTAGTGCCTTCATAATTTCTACCTCGCTCATCCCAGTTTCTTTCATGCCTCTCTTTTTTCCTCCTTAGTTAATGAAGGTTGTGTGGTAAGTTTTTATGGTGAGGTGCTCATTGGCTTCTCTACTTCTCTAAGTTTGGTAGTAGTGAAATCTTGGAGGGCCTCTTGAACTTCTTTGGCACTGGGTTCTTCTGCTTCTTCTTCCATAATGTAGACCTTCATTCCTACTTTTTCCTCCATCTCTTCATGCACCTCCTATGCCTCCACTTCCGTCTGTAGCTCTTACACCTCCATCTCTAAAAAGGTTATTATGGGAAATATAATGGTCCCCTTGGACTTTTTTTCCTTCTTTTTGGGATAAGTAGTCCCTTGCATGAAGGTCATGTGTTTTTTCTTCATGTTTGATGGAGTAGCTTCTTCTCTAGAGGCAATATTTACCTATAAGTGCTCTTGAATTTCTTCAAGTGTTTCTCCCCACTTTTTATAATGATATTTATTCTTTTTTATAGGTGTTGACTTCCCTTTATTAGCTTCTTCATCCTTATTAAAGCACACTCCCTTCATTCACAGCTTCATCTCATAATATAACATGTGGATGTGCCTGAGTATGACTTCCTTTTTAAGGGGATGGATGTCAGTGTATTCTAAGTCATCATTCTCATCTTTGGTAGCTTTTCCTCCTAGGTACATGTATTGGTGATACAACTTACTTCTTTTCAAATATATGGGCTTCACTAGGATGTTCAACTACTACATGTTGGTAATTTTCCATAGCATATCCTTGAAGTATTTGGTAGAAAACACATAAGGGAGTTTCAACTAGCCTGATTGGTTTTTATTTGTGAGCATCAAGTGCACTATATAGAAGTGTTAAATAATGGTGAAATTCAACATTCCAAATATGTTATGAGGGATCTCATCATATATGCACCATTCTATCCCAAATGCCCCTATGTATTGGGTGTACCACCCCATCACTTGGGTCTTATACTTCTAGGAGAATGTGGGGAGTAGGTGAAATTTTTGTACTTTTGTATCAAGGAGTTTTTATGCATTGGGAAGACCCAAAGGTTGTCCTCATCACCATTAAGCATGTTGATCTCTTCCATCACAATTAAAATCAACATCAAACCCTATTAGAATGTCTTTCATGATGTATGACATTCAAGCACATTCTTCACTGTCTCTTTAGTAATAAATTTTATAATGTTGAATTTGACCCCCTATGTCATGTGGTGAGTAATGCACAGGTAGGCCTTGGTGATGTCCATCCATCAACCATCAAGGAAAAGTTTTAAACTTATGATTCATGTTGTCACCTTCATATCAGGGTCCTTAATATCCTTTATAGGGAATGTAAACCCTCCTTTGCAGTACCCAAGGAGTTTCATGACCCTTTACATTTTAGCATCATCCACCATCATGTAGTGGTTCTATGTGTCAAAGTCTAGGAGCCCAGTGATTCTACTAATAAGTATTTTTGAAAACCATATTCCCCTCCCCATAAAGTATAATCAATCTCTATGGATATATGAGGGGAGGAATTGTACAAGTTCCTTTGGGTTCCTAAAACATGATAACTCATAGAGATGAGTTACACTGATGGTCATCAGTCTATCCAAAATTGAAACATAGAACAATGACATGCTTACTTCTATTTTTCCCCCATATTAACAACTTATTCTTGCACTAGATCTTGTGTATTACTTGAGGTGTAGTGGTTATACTCTTTTAGTCAATAGGTGTGTATGAAAGATTCCTAGTTCTCCTACCAAGACCTCCTTACGAAACTACATTTCTTGGTAGCACATATTTACAAGTGCCTTAGGCTTAACTGATGTGATGCTAACCCCTTCCACTAGCTACAATTTATTCTTTGCAGTGGCCATGTCTTCCATTTTCCATGCCCATTTGGCATCTTTCTATGCCTAGTACAGAATATAACTCATGTATTTCTTCCCCATCCTAAACTAGTTAGTGTTTAAACATGATATGTTTATCTTGCCAAAGCCTGTAATGTTTGTTGACACTCCTCACAGTCATGATGTCTATGACTATAACTTTGGCTCTCAAGCTTTGATTCTTATTAATGGCATCCTCGATGTCACTCAACATTTTTTATCTAGTTTTCCAATAATTCATGCCCCATACTTCTCTATACCAATATTAAATGGAATGTAATTCCTCTCTATATTAAATAATTCTCTTTATGCATATGTGGGTTCTCAAGGTTTCACTTTGTTATCATTTGTTGTCTATGGCTCTAGTTTTATCCCCTACATTTTGGGTTAAAATTAACTTGAGGTTTGTAACCTAAACTAGTCAACCTATTGTTGCCTTATACCCTTAATTTAGCTACCTTCTTAATTATAGGTGATTAATGGCATGACAACACCCAGATTTCATGGAATTCAAAAAACCATGAAATCCATGAAAATATACTACCACCTAAGCATTTAATGTAGATATTTTTGCCTCTACCATCACCTTAATAAATTATCCTAGTTATATTTTTGGTGATGACATGTAGTTGAAATGGTCACTTCTTGCCTATCTTTGGGTAGATACTAGCTCATCTTGATGATCTTCTCATGTGATTTATTCACTTGGCATGGCCTTTGCCTTCCTTATGGAAACCTAGGCATAGTGCCTCACATGCATGTGATTTAGCCTCCATGGTTCCATCTTCTCTTCCTATGGCATTTTCATTGCAAGTGAACTTTCCTATCTTGGTCAATTTCTATGTGTTTTCATCTCTTGCCTTAGCCTATCTTACCCCATACAAATCAATTATGCTGGTCCTCTAGTACCTCACTCTCTAGGTGTCTTTTACACTTAGCATATTATGTACCTAGCTCTTATATATTATGTATAGTAACATCTTGTACACATCTCTTCATCATTTGGTACTCACATTTCCAGAGTCTAGCAAGTTTCATGCACCCATAAACTTAGAAGTCTAACCTTAGGCACTTATAGATAATCTATGCTCAATTCACCCAACTGAAGTTATGCATAGAAGTGCCATAATAGTTCTCTTGTGGGCCTGAAAGTGCCTCATTTCTTGAATCTTATGCATGAGGATTTGATGTGCCAATTTTTTGTACTGGCAAACTTCATGTTCCAATAATTAGGTTTCTATCCTTAGGTTCTTAAAATTCATATATGATCAAATCACTCAACTAGTTTTGTGTGAAAGTGCTAAAATATTTTACTAGTGGGTCTCAAAGTGCCACTTATTCACTCAAAAAGAATAATAACACAAAATACAAGGAAATGTTTGGCTTGTGCCAAACATCATTCAAGTCAGTATAAAAAAATTAACTTGTGATCAAAAAGTTAGTTTTTGATGGTGCTAGCACCATCTTATTGTCGATAAGGCTTCAATTGATTGTTGTTGAAATGCCTAGGAAGAATTTCACTAAACAATGTGCATAACTTATATGTGCTAGTTTCTAATATGTTGTGGATGATATATAGCTTTCATAGGTGTTTTAGGTACTTACAATCATAGAGAAAGACCAATGCTCCTTCAGTTAGTAACATATGCTTAATATGTTTATCATGCCATAAATTTTGGCACACCTTCATTATCTACTAGCTCCACCTTGCTTGGGTGTGTACCTCATCCAAACATTCTAAGTCCTTTAGCCTCATCATCAATGATTATTGGTCATCTAAATGACCAATACATGTAATTCACAATGATGGCACTGTTGACACTAGAAAGTGCACCCTGAGGCAGGAAAATGGACTCCTGCCCTCTCCTTGCAACATGGAAACCCCTCTCTCACCTGTGGGATGGCAAAGCAGGAGAGGAGAGTCTCTAGGTATGGGCTAGTTCCCTCTGATGTATCTTGTTTGTTTTAGGCAGTGCAAAATATATAGGTATATAGGTATACTAGGGGGGATGAAAAGAGAGAGAGAAAAAGCATGAAAACAAACAGCCTACTCTAAAAGAGGTGATACACCAAAATAACGGTGACCTTCCCACATCCACACTCATGACCAAACAAAACATACATACACTCAGATCTGGCAGAAAAGACTAGGTCTCTGGGATGACAGGGAGGTTCTTATGGAAAGCACAAGAAATAGGGACTCACCAAGGTGCTGAGAAATACACACTGTAAGTGACCTCACCTATTATATACCTCCAAAACAGAACTCTACTCCTGACAGCAGCAGACAGTGGCACTTTGTAGATCGTAGGTTTGCTAGTGTTGAACCTGTGAGAGCATCAAGAGACAATGACTAGACACAGATTAACATTCAATGCATACACAGAAAGATCCATCCAAATAGAGGTAAAACTATCTTTTATTGATTCAGGTGGAAAATTTGGAGAGTAGTGCTCTTTACAAAAGTGTGAGAAGATGAAGATCCTGATAAATGAACAAGTCTACATATTTATAGGGAAAATCCAAGAGGAGTCTCATTGGAAAGAGTGCAAAACACTATAGCTGATGTTACAAGTCTGGCAAGACCATGCTTGTTGCCTCATTTTGCATGTTGGTCTTCTCCTCTGACGGTTGGGTGGGCTTTTTCTTGTGCACTGCAGGTGATTTTTGTTGCTTCATGTTGTGGGTGGCGAATTTACCACTCGTTGCAATGGATTGCATGTAGGACTACTGCCGACATCGGTCGATAAGGTGCTGACCGCGGCAGTTTTGCCGACATCAACCTATGTAAGCTGTCGACAGCGGTAATTTTGCTGATGTTGGCCAATGTTAGTGGCCTCTTTTTCTCTATTGGCATTGTGGGTGGCGATTTTGCCACCCTCTGCATTGCATGTAGGGGGTCTCTTTTTACCCACCCATGTTGTGGGCGGTGATTTTGCCACCCTCTGCATTTTATCTGCCATTCTTTTTTTGCTAAGTGTCAAACTCCCTAGTTTTTTCCTTTCTTCTCTTGTGAATGTTTGAAGACTCTGCCTTTCGCTACCGTGAATGTCAATGAATGAGGCCAATGAACCAATGCTCTAAAATGGAACTGTTGAACCCTAAAGATGGACCTTGCAACCTGAAATGACTGGTCATGCAAAGCAGGTGTAGGAGGTGACTGAGGTTTTGCCTGAGGGGCAAAATTGGGTCAACAAATTGGGGACTCATAGGGTAAGCATGCCTGCTATGCTTAGAATCTAGTTGCCTTGCATATCCATTGGGTGTAGAGTCAGATGGTGACTTTGAAGAGAGTTCTCAATAGCATTGAGATAATCCCAAAATCAAAATACACAGAATTTACCCCCAAACGAAGGGAAACACACAAGGCTAAAAATAACTAACTGTGTAACTGCACTTAGGGAAAATAAGAAGAACAACTGAAAGCAAACTATTATGTACAGCTAACCAGGAATGTTCGCATCCCTCCTGGATCGAAAGGAAAATTTCTCAAGTCTCCTTCCTGGTGAAGAGACTTATCGTGATAGGAAAGTAGCTGAAAGAAAAAGAGAGATGGTGACTTGCTCTTCTTGCCTGTCACCTGAGTTGGCTGAGAACCGAGTGGATATTCAAACATGCCTTCGATATATATGTACTCTGATTGTCCTTGGAGGCCTGTCAAATGCTGGTCCCTGATATTGGTGCTCCTCACCAAGAAGTCAATGGCTACTAGTTTATCACCATAAGCCTTCTAATCTGCACATTCCTTCTGTAATGTATCATGGTCTGATTCATTTCCTTCTATCTCACTAAAAACTTTGTCAAACTCATCCTCTATTTCCTCTTGGCCTTCTTGAAGAAGGGAAAATGTGGTGATGTCTAAAAGGGGCTCACAAAATGATTGATCATCCCACAAGACTTCACTTTCCTATTTAAAGCTCAGTTCTTCAAGGCATTCCTCCACGAAGACAGACTTCTCATTTTCCTCTTTGCTGATCAGGTTCTCTAGATTTTCAAAAATATTCTCTTGATCTTCCTCTTTCTCAGATTCTTCAATGTAGTCATCCTCATCAAAACAGCAAGGAAGTTCATCAAATAAAGGAGAAGAGAGCTTACCATGCATTTGTTCCTCTTCAAATTGTTGAAACATCTGCATATACACAAGGCTTGCATCTTCTCCACTGCTGATAAGGTCTTCACAAGGAGCGTCAATGACAATTTCTTCTTCATTATCGCCCATCACAACCGCCTGAAGGACTATAGATTGGATCTTTTGCCCCTCACCTGCTTCTTGCAAAATAGGTTCTTCGAGAAGGGATGAAGTGGAGAAAATATGTGGGAGAGGGGGCAGCCCTTGAGCTAGAATCGAATGATTCTCCTCCCTCCACTTGATCAACACTTCATCAATATCAGGCACACCCTGATAACTCTCTTGGAAATGTGTAGGTGGGGTGTGTTCAGGCATGGAATACGCTATTTGGTCTGAACCGTCCATCACACATTGACTGAGGGAAATCTCTCTAAATTCCAAATTTGCTATTTTCTTACCTAGATCTTCTTGGAAAAGCTTTTCCTAGAGGCTGCCAGCATCGTCATAGGCAGGCACAGCTTCAGCTTCTTCAAGGTTTTGAGAAAAACCTTGCTTTTCTTCTTTTTCTTTGCTGCCCCATGATTCCACTATCTTCCCCCAATTCAGGATCCCTAAATTTGAATCTTACTCCCGTGAATAGGCAGCAACTTTGTTTTCCACAAGGACCTAAGGCTCTTCCACAAGGTTTGAAAAATTTAACTCTTTTTTAAGGAGTAGCTTCATCTTAGCCTCTAAGTCTTCAATCTATCTGGCTAGGTTTTCCTGGAAGAGTCTTTCTTGGAGGTGGCTAGCATGATCCTCTCCAAAGCTCTGAGCTGGTCCTTGGCATTCCTTCCTCCAACTCGGAATTTGCACATCATGCTGGAAAACTTGGGGAGGTTGAAGGATGCAAGGAAAACACTGTTGGTGCATTGGAGGAGCCTCTAGAAGAGGGACGTACTGGCTAGTGGTATTATTCTCAATGGAAGATTCCTGATCTAAGGAGTTGAAAAGATTGATTTTCATGGGGGGTTACTCTGATGCCATTTGGTGTTGGAAGGCCAAGCGCACAGGATTGGGAGTAGCAGTATTTGATGAGTTGGAGTGAGCAAGTGCAATTTGGTAAAATGAATTTGGTGCAAAAGAGGGGATTTTCTTTAGGTTAGGAGGGGGCACGCAAGGCTGGTTGCCTTGAATAGATGGATTTCTCCATTTTCTTACCTCCTCCTTCATGGACTGCAAGGTTTGTGTTTGCCTAGACAAGCACTCCTCTTTATACATCAACTCCTACTGATACTTGTGTTGCTCTTCCAACCTATCGATTTCCATTGTCTGCTTCTCAAAATCCAACGCCATCTCCCTTATAGTTGTAGGGAAACTAGGAGATCTACTTGAGGGGATTGCATAAATATCTAAAGTTTGATCATTTTCACATGAAGGAAAACAAAACCCATGATTTTTTGCAAAAGAAGTATACATACAAGGAAATTTTTGGATTTCTGAAGGCACCACGCTACTTAACCAGCGGACTTAACTCAAAGTCACCAGATGCTGAAGAAACTTGATTTGTTGTAACAGGACCAGCATCAGCCCTAAAACTTTACTGCATTAGAAAACTTGAGGTCCCACCAGGCATGCCAAAACTGTTGATGTACATGGTGCTGGGAAAGAAAGATTTTGCATTAAAAACCAATCCCATCGGGCGTGCTAGAACTGTTGATGCTGAAAAGTGCACCCTGAGGCAGGAAAATAGATTCCTACCCTCTCCTCGCAACATGGAAACCCCTCTCTCACCTATGGGATGGCGAAGCAGGAGAGGAGAGTCTCTAGGTATGGGCTAGTTTCCTTTGATGTATCTTGTTTGTTTCAGGCAGTGCAAAATATATAGGTATATAGGTATACTGGGGGGATGAAAAGAGAGAGAGAAAAAGCATGAAAACAAACAGCCTATTCTAAAAGAGGTGATACACCAAAATAAAGGTGACCTTCCCACATCCACACTCAGGACCAAACAAAACATACATACACTCAGATCTGGCAGAAAAGACTAGGTCTCTGGGATGACAAGGAGGTTCTTATGGAAAGCACAAGAAATAGGGACTCACCAAGGTGCTGAGAAATACACACTGTAAGTGACCTCACCTGTTCTATACCTCCAAAATAGAACTCTACTCCTGACATCAGCAGATAGTGGCACTTTGTAGATCGCAAGTTTACTGGTGTTGAACCTGTGAGAGCATCAAGAGACAATGACTGGACACAGATAAACATTCAATGCATACACAGAAAGATCCATCCAAATAGAGGTAAAACTATCTTTTATTGATTCAGGTGGAAAATTTGGAGAGCAGTGCTCTTTACAAAAGTGTGAGAAGATGAAGATCTTGATAAATGAATAAGTCTACTTATTTATAGGGAAAAGCCAAGAGGAGTCTCATTGGAAAGAGTGAAAAACACTATAGTTGATGTTACAAGTCTATCAAGACCATGCTTGTTACCTTGTTTTATGTGTTAGTCTTCTCCTCTAGTGGTTGGGCAGGCTTTTTCTTATGCACTGTAGGTGATTTTTGCCGCTTCATGTTGTGGGTGGTGAATTTTCAACCCGCTGTAGTGGATTACATGTAGGACTACTACTGACGTCGACTGATAAGTTGCCAATCGAGGTAGTTTTGCTGATGTCAGCCTATGTAAGCTACCGATGGTGGCAGTTTTGCCGATGTCGGCTGATGTTAGTGGCCTCTTTTTCTCTGATGGCATTGTGGGTGGCAATTTTGCCGCCCTCTGCATTGCGTGTAGGGGGTCTCTTTTTACCCACCCATGTTGTGGGTGGTGATTTTGCCACCCTCTGCATTTTGTCTGCCCTTCCTTTTTTGTTAAGTGTCGAATGCCCTAGTTTTTTCCTTTCTTCTCTTGTGAACATTTGAAGACTCTGCCTTTCGCTATCATGAATGTCAACGAACGAGGCCAATGAACCAATGCTCTGAAACAGAACTGCCAAACCCTGAAGATGGACCTTGTAACCTGAAATGATTGGTCATGCAAAGCAGGTGTAGGAGGTGATCGAGGTTTTGCCTGAGGGGCAAAATTGGGTCAACAGGCACCATGAACTCCATCGATAAAATTGCCTCAGCACTAAACACTAGTTAAAATGGTGTAGCCTAATTTAGGTGCTTGTAGGTTGTATGATGTGCCCATAATACTATTGACACTTGATCATCCCAATCTTTATGACCAACATTGTATATCTTCTTGAGGCATATCCCCATGACCTTTTTGAATGCCTTAGTTTTGCCATTCATTTTTGGATGATAAAGTATTGTCTTATGGTATGCCATCATATATATTCAATCAATAAGATCTTCATAGTTTCATTGATGAAGTGTGGGCCTCTATTTCTAGTAAAACTAAGTGGTCACCCATAGTGACTTATAATGGGGATGAGAGGTGAATAATCCTAGTGGTTGGCTTTTCATGTGTATTATCATATGTCACATTCTTTGGCACAATCCTTTGGATCTTGGCACAAGATTGGCCATTAAAATCTTGATTACAAAACCTTGTGCATCATTGCATCTCTAGTGCAATGGTCACCTACTATCCCTTCATGTTCCTCACATAAAATGGAGTTCCTTTCATGTTCTAAGATATGTTGACATAAGAATTCATCTTAGCCTAGTTTATAGAATTCCCCACTAATGAGGTGAAAATGGGTGGCATGAACTATGTGTTATTTTTCTCTTTGGTTGTCATAGTCTAAGGCACATATCCAGATGTTATAAAAGTGGATATCTCCACCAATTCTCTAAAGATGCATTATACCCTATAGATTTGTGCATCTAGCATGTTATCCTTAATAGACACTACTACATCATTAGATTTGATGCAAGATAAATGGTCTAGGCCTAAGTTTTATTTTCCAATCTTGACAATAAATAAGAAATAGAATTTTTGAAATGGAACTATCTATCTAAAAATTAACCCATGGAAAATGAGCTTATTTATGAGGTACTTAAGTTACTCATGGTCTATAAAGATGAATGGTGTCACCAACAAGTATTGCCTAGATTTTTATAGGGTGTTGGCTATGGCCAACACTTTTCACTTAGTTGTATAGTTCTTCTCTACTTGGGTCAATTTTTTTCTTGTAAAGGAGATGGGATGATCTATTTTGCCTTTGCCAAGTTCTGCCAAAATGACACTAATCGTAGATCTATATGTGTTGACATGGATGTGGAATGGGGTCATCTAGTTAGGAAATTATATAATAGGTGCACTAGCCAACTTGAGTTTTAGAGTTTCAAAGGCATCTTATTGTGTTACACCCTAATAGAATGGGCCATCCTTATGCAAGAGATTTTTTAGTGGAACCAAAATCTTTCCATAGCTCCTTATAAACTATCTATAATATCCATAATGGCCAAGAAAGGCATGAACATGTCTCTATATGGAAGGAGTCTGGAGTTGAATGATTATTACAACCTTCATAGTATCAATGAGTAAACCATCTTTACAAATGATGTACCCAAACAAAGTGATAAAAGGTGTCATGAAGATGCCCTTATTTATTTTTAAGGATATTTTAATTGTCATCACCTCTCAAACATGAGGCATAAATTATCATAATGGTCTTTCACGAACCCATACACAATTCAATCATCAAATTATACCTAGAGGAACTTATGAATAAAATCCTTAAACACAGTATGACCACTCTAGAGAATAGGGATGGTGTATTCTTGAGCCCAAAGGGAATCACATTATAGGTGAAATAATTCCATTCTATCACAAATTTTCCTTTAGACCTATCCTCCTCTTCAATTTATACTTAATGGTATCCTAATAAACCATCAATGAAAGTATAGATTTTGCAACCTATGATGTCATCCAAGACTTCATCAGTGAATGGAGTTGAGAAGGGGTCAGTGATGTAGCCAGTGTTTAATAGTTAATAATCATTATATATTTATATATACCCATATTTATTCATGATAATAACCATGGAGCTCACCAATTTTGACTCTTGCATTGGGTAGATAACTCTTATAGATGGCATATCATCAATCTCCATTTTAACCTTGGCACAAAGATTGAAATTCATCTTGAAGGGGTAATTCTTGATAAGTCATGCACCATCCACCAAATTTATTCTCATCTTTCTAAGGGATGGGTGGGTTCCCTTCATGTCTCGATAATTTTGTAAAAAAAAATATTGAAACTCCTTCAAGAGATCTATAATTTGCACTAGTTCCATGTTGGACCAATATGTACCTAAAGAGGCCACCTTTACTTCCCTTTTTAAGCTAATGTATACTTGGGTGGTTTTGAGTGGCACATGGTAGGGCTCATTCCTCTCTTGATGTGTGTCCTTGACTTTCCCAATCCCATTATTTTTTTAGTGTGAAGATGGGTAGGGTCTTCCACATCAAGGTTGTTACCATCCACTTGGCACACAAGCTTCCTCTTTCCTATCAAGAAAATCAAATTGAACACTTTCCAAATATTTGTATCTTCATCACTCACGTCACTATTGAGTGCCTATACCTCAAAAAAAATTAGGAGCACTAATCCTTTCCCCACAAATATATATTTTAGGTGTTCCTATAAGATTGTAGTGTCTTCAAACACTGCCCTTTGAATTACCTGTAATGGCTAGATCAATTCTAGGTTATGTGAGGAAAAGGAGAATGTGTACACAAAACTCTCCTTTAGGGCATCCCAAATAGTGATCTTGTAATATATTTTATTGACCACATACCAAGCTCATACCCATGACTTTAAGGTTTTATATAAGTTGTACACCCACAGGTTCCTTGGGGCATTTGTGTCACAACCAATCCATGTTTTTTTACATAATTATATGTGTGTTATTGGGTTTGAATCGCTAGAGTATGCAAAAATTTCAAAATCCTCATTATTTTTCCCAAATTTAGTGGATATTGTTGCTTTCACATCTTTCCAAGTTTACAATCTAGGCCTTTGTGCTACTCATCAATGAGTGGTAGTGCTCTCAAAGTATATACTAGTGTGCCCATCCTATCTACCTCATTTTAGATGCATGACTCAATGTTGAAGATGTATTCTTATATCTCATTATTTCATCAAGTTTACCTTTACTCAAGTGAAATGTTCTCTTCCCCTTCTTTCTATCACAAGAGCCCCATCTCTTTGAAGTGCAATCAATCTAGACCCATCTAGTCCTCGTAGGTTTTGGCACCTTTTCACTCACTAAGGGGCACCTCTAACCAATCATATCATAAACTTAATCAACCAATTGGTCACAAGAAATGTTGGTGGTGTCTAGGGATGACTATCTATCTTTCCAATAAATCACTCTTCGGTCATTGGGGTTGAGAGTCTCAGCACCTTGCACTGTGATGTTGTAGATATGGTTTATCTCATCCTTCATATCAACATTTTATACATAGGGGGATCCTTGGTCACTTAAGAGGGGGATCACTACCCTCTCCTTGCCATTTTCAAAGGTCATATTGAAGTTATTGAAGCACATATTGACATTATTTTCATAGCACCATGGCCTTCCCAAGAGTGTTGGATAATTATCTTGTTTAGCTAACTTGATTACCTTGAAGTCAGCATGGAACTCAATACCCATGATATATACAAGCACTTTTTATCATCTTGATTAGTTACATCTTGGATTTGTTTGTAATGAAAATTACATGAGGGGAAGGCCTCAAGGCTAGCCTACCCATCTTATCCCATGAATTCTTTGTCAAGATATTGACCTTAATGTCTATGTCTATAAGGACCTCACAAACATACCATCCATCAATGATGACATTCACCAAGAGTTCTTAATCATACTTTGTATTTTGGGTATGCCTAACTTATTGTGCCCTTTTTATGCATGAAATATCAAGTTCAACTAGCTTCTTCCCTACATACTCTAAAAGTAGGTTCTTCAATAGGGGTAGCATCCCTTATATTTGTAGGAGGTGAAATTTGGGTAAATTTTAAGAGCCCATATCCTAAACCCCTTTAGGTTTGTTTAGGTGAATTTAATTTTTAGCATTGGTAAATTGGTTGGCATAAAACTTCCTCTAGTTTACCCAATCATATTTTTATGTTAGTAAGTTTAATCCATGTAAATTTACTATAGGAGGTAAAAAATTTTAGTTTTTTTTTTCTATGTCATGGTCTTATCAAGCCATTTCACCACATAGCAAGTTCTTATCTAGGTGAGATATTTAGTGTAATTCGAAGGGGATTGAGAGTCTAAGATGCCTAACCATTTTGAATGGTAGAGCCATTTGGCCCTACTAGATAATAGAGCTATGTGGCCCTATCAAATGATAGAGATGTTTATTCTTACCAAGTGGCAAAGCTATGTGGCCCTATTGAATGGTAGTGTCATTCATCCCTATCGAGTGACGACACCATTTGGCCCTACCATGGGTAGAGACATTTGGCTCTACCACTAGATGAGTTATTTGGGTCTTCTAGTGGTAGAGGCATTCAACTCTATTGAATGGTCATATTGAATGGTTATGATGTTCCTACTAGGTGCCTGTGTTTAAACTATAATTATAAGGGTTACAATTTTGGTCAATTTACTACCAAGTGTCTGTGTCTAAACTAGAATTAGAAGGGTTACATGTTTGGTCAATTTAATACTAGGTTTATGCCCTTAATACTCCAAAATCCATTTAAAGCATATGGGCTAGCTAAAAAATGGTCAATCTTTTTATTATGGATCATTTTTTAGCTAGTTCATATGACTCTATATGCATTTTAAAGCTATCTAATAGATCCATGACATGGTTACCAGAACCATCTTCACTAGTTCCTTCAATAGGTGAGATATATTTAATTTTTATCTTTCAAGGTTTCAAATTTTGGCTTGCTTATTCTTTTCTTGGGTTGGCACTATCATTTAGCACTATCTCTCAACACTATCATTTAGCACTATTATTTGACACTATCATTTGGCACTATTATTCAGCTTTGAAGGTGTTTTATTGTTTGATATTGGGATCAAGGGGTATATTATATATATGTGGCAAATTAAAATATTTTTGAAGACATTATTGGAAAGGGTTGGCAAACTAATCCCAAAAATAATATATATCCCTAAAATTTTAGCGATCTGGTACCATTTGTTGACCCTAAAAGCCACCAAAACCAAAATCCAAAAATTGGAATATTCATGAATTAATGAATATTTATTGCTAAAATTTTCCTTAGGTAAAATATCTATATTATCTCTTATACCTCAACCTCTTAACCATCTTGATTACTGCAAGAGGTGATAGCTTATACCTCTAGGTCTTGTGCTAGTTGGAGCTCTCCTTGTAGGTTCTAAATCACACACATAACCTACTACAATACATCTTTTTGGTACATAGGGTTTAGGTAAGGCACAACTTTATGTTTAGGCTATGTTATGTGCTTAGTGTAGCTCTATTCCCCATATTTTAGGTATAACTATGGTACTAAAAAAACTATCAGTTGAGTGGTGAATCCACTATAAGTAGTTTCCTACACTTTGATTGGCTTTGTATGAGTTGATTGTGCCTTTAGAGTCAATTTATTGATTTTTGGATCATGTCTAATCATTATTGTTCCATTTTCTATGTTAGTCCTACCTTGGTTTAATTCCTTGTATAATTTAGGACATTCCTTGACCTTATGTGTCCTCAACAATACCCACATGTTGGATGTGTAGGTAGTCACACTGATAGTGCTCAATCGAACCACACTTATAACATGATCATGGTGGGAAACTTCCTCCACTGTATCCTCCACCTCACCCTCTAGCACCTCTTTAAATTCCATATCCTACATTATATTGGCCATATCCCTCATTTTCTTGGGTCCTTCCCTCTGACTACTACAATTACTTGCCTAACACCTCTCTCTAAGTTTTCATGCATCTCATTGATCACTCTATAGTTAGATGTGGTATGTGTGTTGGCATCACACAATCAAAAATATATGGTTGTGTTAACCTAAGTAGCATGTTCCAACAAAGGGTATTTTCTAACATCATGGGCTTTATGGTAAACCTCATAGCTTATAATCAATGTGCACATATTCCTTTGAGGGTAGTTGTTTTTGTTATAGCTTTCTATCTAATAATCGGTGTACCATACTTTTATTTGAGCATCTTATGATAAACTAGCAATCATTTTTTGAATTTTATTGGCCATGGATGCAATATGTGCCTCCATGAATGGGATAATTCTAGAATTAGTGCTTCTAACTTCCTCATCTCTAAGCATGGTTTAAGCACTTTGTGAGGGTATATGAATGTCTTCATGAAAAGTACTATAAATCCCACAACAAACCATTATTCATGATGGGAGGGGTGAATATCATAATGAATCTTGAAAAGAAGAGTTTTGAATCTATCATTGTATAGGCACACGCTCTCTGATAGTCCTTGGTCAATTTCTCTGAGTGTGGTGATGCTCTATTGTTCATACTTGGATATATTGAGTTATTTCAAGAATGTTTCCTTCAAGGTATCATAATCAACCATAGCCAAGTTAGGATCAAATTTCATATACCAATTAAGGGTGAAATCAAGTAGAGTTGTTGTGAACTAGGTTGTCTTACACATATATTGGTTGTAACCTAAGTGCACCATTATAGTTCACATTTTAACACATGCTCTATGTAATTATCTACACCATAATATTCTAGAAAGTGAATGGTCATCTCATAGTAAATTATCTATGAGGGAAGGGGGTGATGGTGTCTGAGGTGATTACCCCCTAATATGTATCCTATAAATAGTCCTCCAATGCCTCCAACCATTGCATTAGGCATTGGCCCTATTATTTTTACCAATCTCAAAGATGATGAAGGCACTCTACTACTAATTTGTGGCACCAAGACACTTCCTATAGGTTGTTGCATAGTCTATGTAGCTAAAATTGGTTAAATCAAAATGCTTATGCTCATATTTTATGTTTTTTAGCTAGCACCCAAACATCTATAGGAATCCTCACTTAACTCTCCATAAGGAACAACTTGTTCAATTACAAAATTATAGTCCAAGTTTATAAAAATATCAAAGCTAATGTGGATAATATGGTCAGTTATCACTCTTCTTTCTTTACATGGGAGATCTAGCACATGAGCTAGAACTACAAGTTCAAATGGGGTAGGCACTTCCAGCACATCTTAAATGGTTAAATTCCATAGGGACCCAATGCATTTCTCACTTATCAATAATTGAACTTGATCTATGGCTTCATCATTCCTCTCCTTATGCTATTGTAATTCAATATATCCTTCCCCATGCCCTTCCCACTCATTATAGGTTCTCTCAATACTTTTAGGTTATATATCTTCCATTAGCATGTGCCTTATCTTGTTATATGTCTATCACCTAATCTCTCAAGTGTTAATATACTCATCCCCTTCCATTTTACTTCACCTACACATTGCCTTCTCCCCTCTTATATTGATCATACATGAAAGGGATTTAGCCTTCCATTCTAATAGTTTCAAATTTGTAATACACCATTAGTTTCTTAATCTTTGCCTTGAAATCTTTCACAAATGTGCCTCTAGGTATTCACAAAAACTGATACTCTGCTTCCTCAAGGTAACATTATGTCGACATAGTGAACTCAAATATATAACTATTTAGTGATCTTTGCCACCATTTGTATATTACTCTAGTCTAAGAGGCATCTAGGTTCTCAAGCCTCTCTAGGTGTTTTTTCATCTACTCAAGACACTATCTATAGCTTCCACTTATATGGGTTGTATAATCATCCAACCATCAATACACATGCTCAGGTAGTTTTCAAAATAAGACCTCATAAAGATCATCATACAAGTTTTTCTAAACCCACTTCCTCAGCTTCTATCCTTTTTATGATGGATGCTTTAGCACAAAGTTATCTTCCACCTATTGAAACTAGCATTCAATGTTCTCGAGTGATAGTTAGAGAATTATTTTATCACACCATTAAAACAACAAAATTCAACACATGTCCTAGCAATAAAACTAAAATGTTGTAGTTTTAATCAAGTTTTTAATTCATTTACTCTATCAGGCATTTATCTAGTTATTCCAAGTCAGTTCTTGGTTTGTTAGAACTAGGCACAAACATAGAATAATCCAATAATGCTCAATATTTATCACTTGACTGCACTGACATCAATCCACATAAGGTGAAAACTTTATACACTCACCCAAAGTGTAGTAGATAAAGAACTAGGGCCCATGTTGGGATAATTATGCCATGGTGCAACTCATTCTCATAGGACTTGGTCATTTCAACAACAACATTGTAATGTTCATTGGCACAAGCGATTCTAGGTGGAGTATGATGGTTTTTAGGTACAAATCCTATTTTAGGAACTCATTCTATTCATAAGGGAATAATATTATATTTGGTTATTCTATTGTATCAAGTATGCAAGACTTTATTTTACTAGTATTAACACCATTTGGCACTAAGATTAGTCAATAGAATGTCTTAGATAAAGTTCATTCTAGGATCATGCTTAGTGAAAGAATAACATCACTAGGTGTGATTTCTTATTTGTACTTAGGCCATTTCTACAAAGTAGGATAACATCTTCATAAATTATAGAGATGTCATGAATCAAAATATTGAAAATAACATTCTTAACATTCATATGGAGTTTATAATATTAAAATCATTACATTCATCATGTATTTTAATAATAAATATAAATACATTAAAATTTGGAACACCATGAATTATTATAACTAATCTTCTTCATTACTCAAATTTTAAATGTAAAACAGAGTCCATGTTATGTAGAAAATAGTGAAGACTAGCTAAGATAATATATGGCTTAAAGGATCATAGGTGATCTTGGGCACTAAAATATGGATCCTTAGGGGCATCCATGCTAAAACTTATGCTAATGGCATCCATGATATCTAGAATCAATTTCACAGAGCTTCACTACATCAATTCATGTATCCTTACTAACTAGATTGAACTGAGCTTTATAAAACTTAGGAGCATCTTTGTGCTAGTGTGGAGGGTGCATACTAGGTGCTAAGATGGAGCCTTAGTTGATCATTCCATTAGCTCCATCACCTTTTACCCTTTACATTATGGTCATCACATGCAACTTACTCAAGAAGATGCCCTAAAAAATGGGCTCTAAATAACTACCTTCCATCTCACACTAAGTTTATGATGATTCCTCCAGTTAGTATAAAAGATTCCAAAATAAAAATCATACTAAGTAATTTCCTTGCACCAAGGTGACTGCTAAGTTAGCACTGGTCCATAATTAGATAAATTAGGGGCCTAAAACTTGCTTAGATAATTCATGTAGAGTAATCTAGGTGGATCAATATATCATAGTGATCACACTTTTTCACACATAACCAAAACCGCACAATCTTAAAATAAGTATTTGAAACATTTTCCTACCTAAGGTGGACCCACTTAGATTTCATCACCAAGGGGAAAACTGACTCAATGTACTGGCCCAATATTAAAATTTTAGAAATAAGTATAAAGGATAAGCACTTGACACCCTTATCATTATGTTTTATGAAGTGAGGGGGTAGGCCCTATTACCAAGCCATGTATTTTTTTCCAACATAAAATTAGGCCTCAATGTACCTTTGTGTATATAGAGTGAGAGGATATTCCTACAAAAAATTAATGAAAATACACAAAATAATAGATTTATATAATTAGAATAAATATTAAAGGGATTATATTGATCACATGCTACTTCGAGGGGACAACCTCCTTTGAGCAAGCTTAATACTATAAATTTGTATATGCTTTCACTAGCCTCAACACTTACTTATACAATAAGTCTAATATAAGTAACTGCTACTTCCAATAAATGTGGGATAAAACAAATTACTCACAGGATGACTTACAAATCATATGCATCTATAGAAACTAATATACTAATAGATTGAAGAGAAGGGGTAGAATGGGTTCCTAACATTCCCTCCCTATTAGAAAAAGATTTATCCTCAAAGCTTTGGATTTGGGAGTTGGTACTAAATCTTATATATTAGTTCCCATGTTGTATCCTTTGGTTGCATTTTTTGCCACTAGATTAATGCCTCTTTGATGAAGTGGGAGTGAAGTTAATAGGTGTGCCTGTCTAGGATTGCCTCTAACTCAAAAAGGATGGATCCTTCATTATCAATTTTTGGTAGAATAGTTTACACTCTAATGTTTGTGCTGAGAACTTTCTTCAAATAAGAGACATGAAATACTAGGTGAACTTAGGAAGAAGGTGGGAGATTCAACTTATAAGTAATCAACCCAATATTTTGGAAAACCTTATATGGCCCATAGAACTTAGGAGCATCTTATGATGCCCTTTTATTTTTAGGAAGGATTGATTATATGGATGAAGGTGAAGAAAAACCATATCACCTAATTAAAAAGTACACTTGGAATGGTGTTGATCAGCCTATTTTTTCATTCTATTTTGTTCCATATTAAGGTTATCTCATAGGGTGTTGAGATCTGATCCTAGGTTTAGAGAATCATGTTGACCACTTGAACAAGTGAACTATTAGGGGTGTATGGAAGGATCACTGGTGGTGCTTGACCATAGACTATTTCATATGGACTCATTTTATTTGATGTGTGGTAGGAGGTAATGTATCATAATTCATTGAGAGGGAGCCACTTTGCCCACTGATGTTGTTATTCTAAGGTGAAGTAATGAAGGAAATTTTCCAAGCACTTATGGATAATTTTAGTCTAACCATCCATTTATGGATGATATCCAAAACTCATCTTTATTTGGGTTTTGACACAATGAAATATTTCTATCTAAAAATGGTTGGTGAAGGTTGCATCATGATTTGAGATAATGAAAGAAAGAATGACATGAAGATGGAAAATCTGGTCCAAGAAATTTTTTGTGACTGTGGAGGTAGTAGAGGGATGGATGAAAGCACAAAAATGATTATATTTGTAGAATAAATTAACCATAACCAAGATCACTATTTTCCCTCCATATTTAGGGAATACCTCAATGAAATCCATAGAAATATATATCAAACTCCTAGTAGGGATGGGCAAGGTTTGAGCAATCTAGGAATGAGTATCATTTCACCCTTGTTGCATTGAAAAGTATCACATTTATCCACCATATATTGAATTTCATTTTTAATTCCCTTCCAAAATAATATTCATTATTCCCACTCATAATTTTTAATAAACCCTAAGTGCCCAATAGATGGAGAAGCATAGAGTTCATAGAATATAGCTTATTGAATATCTATGCTCAAGGAAAGCATGAGATGGCCCTTATATCATAGAGAAGCACCATCCAAAGAATAATGTGGTATGTAAGAGGGAAAAGTGTTAAATTATTTGAGATAATGAGGATTTGTTGACATACACCTACTATACAACATCCAACTAATTTGGAAGAGGCATGAAAATAGATGAAAGGGAATCTTGGTCTATACATGTGTGAGATAGAGCATCAACCATAATATTATCCTTACCCTTATTGTAAGTGATATCATATTCATAATCCATGATTTTTATGACCTATCTCTATTTTGATGTGGTAGAGACCCATTTTTCCAAGAAATATTTCAAACTTTGGTGATCAGTTTTGATGCAAAAATGATTTCCCAGTAAGTATGGTTGTCACTTTTATACTGCATGCAAAATGGCCATCATTTTATTCTCATAAGTAGAGATTAATAAGTTATTACCAAAAATGGCTTTGTTGGTGAATGAAATGGGTAATCCTTATTGGAAGAGAATAACACCAAGTTGATTATGACAAGCATCACTCTCTATAGTGAAGGTCTTGGCAAAATCTAGCATACCTAGAACATGTGTAGTACACATTGTTTATTTCAATTATTCAAATACACACTCAATAGATTATGTCCATATAAAATCATCCTTTTTCAACATAGCTATTAGTAGAGTTGCAATCTTCCCATAATCATTGACAAACTTGTGATAGTATCCAGTTAGCCCCAAAAAACCATGGAGGCTCTTGAGTGTCTGAGGATGAGGCCAATTTGTCATGGTAGCTATTTTTTTAGGATCCATACAAACCCCTTGAGTTAAAAAAATATGCTCAAAATACTCCAATTCATCCTATCTGAAAGCACATTTGGACTATTTTTCACATAGATGATGATCAAAGAGAAGTTAAAGTACAAGCTTCAGATGTTGGATATGCTCATACCATTTTTACTTTAGATGAGGATATCATCGAAGAAGACTATAATGAATTTTCATAGGTAGGGATAGAATATTTTATTTATCAATGTCTATAATGTTGAAGGAGAATTAGTGAGGCCAAAAGGCATGACCAAAAACTCATAGTGGCCATCATGCATGTGAAATTCTATCTTATAGATATCATCCTCATGAAGTTAGATCTGGTGATATCCAGATCAAAGATCCAACATAGAGAAAAATGAGTGCCATGAAATTTATCAAGAATCTCATCAATAATAGGGATCAAAAACTTATTCTTGATTTTGATGTGATTAAATTCTCAAAAGTCAATGTAGAAGCACCATGACCCATATATTTTCTAAACAAGGAGAAGTAGGGAAGAATATGGGTTAGTATTGGGGTGAATAATTACTTGCTTTAGTAAGTCTCAAATGAGCATCTCGATCTCAATATTTTGATGAAATGGGTAGTGATATGGCCTAATGTTGGGAGGAATGCTTTTAAGAAGGAGATAGATATAGTGGTCCTCTATCCATGAAGGTTTCAGTCCCACTATTTTAGCAAAGACACATGCATTCCTATATAGAATAATTTGTAGATCAAAAGGAGTAGTGGAGACCATTTATGGTTTCATTTGAATGGTATGGAGCTAGGTAATTATGTCATGTGAATTATTATTAAGAATATTTCCCATTTGATGTGAACTTATGATGTTGATAGACCCCAAGTTTAAGCCTTTTAATGTGTGTTTTTACTCATTATTTGAAAACTACATCCAAAGTTTAGTAAAATCCCATAAGATGGGTCCAAGTGTGTATAACCATTGGGCTCCTAAAACAACATCACATCCACCTCAGGGCAAGGCAAATATGTTAGAGTGTAAGTTATAACCTCTAATAGAGATACCAATATTGTGACACTTCCTCTTTCAAGGTAATGTGCCCCCATTGGCAATCATGACTTCAAAGTTGGAGCAAGGATGGATAAAAAAATTACCCTGTTTGATAATCTAAGTGTCAATGAAGTTATGAGTGCTACCAAAATCAATGAGTATTATGAGAGGGATATTCTTGAGGTAACCTCAGACATACATATTTTGTGGGGTGGTGACTCCTATTAAGGCATGGAGATAGATATTTGGTTGGTCTTCTTTAGAATCAGGTCCTATAATTGGCTAAACTTATTATAGATCATTTGTTGTATCATATGCATCTTTCCAAACTTTAGTTTTTGGTGGAGAGTCCACATACAGTAGGTAGATATTTTTCTCAACACATCTATGTCCTCAAGTGAATTTTGCATCACAATTATAACATAGTCCTCTTTTTGTAAGTATCACATCTTTTCTTCAGTTAAATGCTTGATAAGAGTGGTTATAGGGGCTAGCATTTTTTGAGATCATTGTGGAGTTATATTTCTGAATGGAAAAAATTAGATTTAAATCACTACTGAGCTATGATCTTATCATTTTCTAACTTAGCCATTTGAATCATTACTAAGCTATGATCTTATCCTTTTCCAACTTAGCCAACCCTAGGGCTCTGATACTAAATGAGAGGATCCTCCTAAAACATATTTAGTGAAAATGCATAAAATAATATATTTAATTAATTAAAATGCATGAAATAATAGATTTATATAATTATTAGAAATATCAAAGGGATTATATCTATCATAGACCAATTCGAGGGGGAAATTTTCTTTGAGAAAGCTCAATATAATAAATTCATGGATTCCTTCATTGACCTCAACACTTACTTATATATTAAGTCTAATCTATGAAACTACTACTTTCAATGAATATGGGATAAAATAAAATTCTCGCAAAATGACTTACAAAGAATATGTCCATATCAACTAATATACTAACAAAGTAAAGAGAAGGGGTAGTACATGTTCCTAACATAGAGGTTCCCATCCTTAAACAAAAACCTAAAACTATATTTAGATAAAGATTTATTAGTACCCTCGTTGACCTTTTTCCTTATCACACTCTAAAGTTAGTTTCTTAAAAAACATAAAATATTTTAAGTACATTTTGTAGTGTTTGTGCTTGTTTCCACTAAAATGAGATAATCAAAAGACTATTGTGTTCTTTTTTCATTTTATTTCTTGATTTCTCTTTGGTGCTATATGGTTTTGATGTGATAGCATTCGCTAAAGTAAACCAAATCCCCAATCTCATCCTCATCCATGGAGAATACCTTGAGTCCTCCTACCTCTCTTGAGTTTATGGGGGAGGGTATTCCCTAGTTCTATACTCAGGGAGATCTTGAATTTACCAACATATTAGATAGTAATCAAATTATTCTTAACCATTACCTCAGCACTCAATCCATCTATATTATGTTATCCCCTCATATATAGTCTTTTAAGAATATTTTTTTCATGCCCTTAGAAGGACATGAAGGGCTTACAATATCCATGGTTTACTCTCTCAACAATCCTCTCCCAACAAGTTCTGATACTAACACTATGCAACCTTTAAATAACCTACCTCTAGTAATATCTAGTGGTCCATCTCTGACTCACGCCCAAGCCCAAAATGTTACCACACCTCAAATTACATTTAATACACCTCATACTATGGCACCTTAGAACTTAGTGATTTCAATCCCTACAACTCTCCCACCCATCCAAACTAGAATCGCCTCAAATCCCCAAACTCAACCTTTAAAACAAGTTCCCTTAAGTAAACCTCCTTAGTAGTGCATCCCATGACTACTCAATATGTACCTCCCTCTTAAGACATTTGGTTCACTTAAATACACTTGAAATACCCATAGTATGTGGTAACATCCCAACTAATTATGACCACTTCAGTTGGTTACCCCTTGTCACAACCCTTTTCCACTATGTTTCATATGTATGGACATCTATAATAAAATTTTTTAGGGGGTATCCCTTGATATAATACCCAACCTAAATTTATGAACATCCTTATGAATAGGATGGAAAGGAAAAATTATATGCTTACCTATGAGTAAATATGCAATGAACTAATTAACCTAGTTGTCCCTATAAGACCATACCCATCACAATGGAAACTTCTAAAATTCATGAAATTTCAAAACAAGGAAGATCCTTAGAAACACATTAGATAATTTAGACACAATTTTTATATCATATCCCATGACAATGCTTTTATCCTAAAAATGTTTCCCATGTCACTAGTTAAACTAGCTTTAGACTGGTATAGTTCTATCCCTCAACACTCCCTATTCTCTTTGGGGAAAATAGCCCAAATATTTTTAGAGCACTTTTCCATTAACATCATAAGAAAAGTAACCATAACTGACCTTTATGCCATTAAACAATTTGATGATGAATCTATTGCTGATTTTGTGGTTAGATGATGAAGTATTATAAACCAACTTACTTTCTCCCTCCTTCAACTAGAATTAATCAAATTATTTGTGAGATAATGTGCTAAGAATATCTCATTAACATTATGGGTTAAATCCTTGAATACTTTTAATGAGGCCTTTTCCATGGCCTGTACTAAAAATTTGAGATTTAGAAGGGAAGGTAAAGTAATGTAGTAAGAAATTCAAACCTGATCCCTCCAAAGGAAATAACAATACCAAAACCAAAATCACTACTAATGTTGTGGTCTTAAAATCAGCACCTCCATAAACAAAAAACCAATCCAAACCTTCTACCTCCTGAGTGCAACCACAAAAACCATTAACATGCTTTCTTTCAAAAAAGTACACACCATTAGGGGAATATTATGCTTCTATTTTATACAAGCTCTTAAAATCATATATCATCAAACTTCCTTAGGTTATACCTCTTGATGACTCTCACCCTAATCCTAGTTGGTTTAAATAAAATGAATTTGACAACTACCATAGTGTACCAAGTCATGATGTCAATAGGTGTCACTACTTCAAATGTCTAGTTCAAAACCTTATCAATCAAGGAGGGTTATAGTTAGATAACCTTAACATTCCTTAAAATTAATCCATATATATATTTAGGTAGCCATCACCTAACCAAAGCTCTATTTATAATTCCATATAGGCTAATTTAGGATGCACCTTAGACCATGAGACCCATGTGATATGTATGATCCATGATCAACTTTTGCCTTAAGTGGTTGGTAGTTCTTCTAAATCACCTTTCACAACAACTAAAATCCTATATCTCCTTACAAGAAATATTTTCAAAACATTTGAATCAAGTATATCTTTCCCTAACACTTAATCTTATTAGATTTCATTTTTTGGGGTCCTCTCGAGGAAACATTACCTAAACAAGTTGAAGACAGTCAACTAGAAATAAAAGATGAGAAAGCTATCAAGGAGGATGCTTATTTAGACATCCTAAAAGATATACATATCACTTCTTTATTCACTATAACACCTTAAAATAGTTTACCCCTTCCTAAGAGGATTGTTATATTACCTCAACCAAACCCAAGACAAGCTTCCCTTATAACTTGGGAAGAGCCAAATATTATAAAGAGAGAAATTAGGGGAATGCTTCAAAAAGTGGAAACAAAAACCTCAGGATGTCATGAGTAAAATATTTGAAACATCCTCCCATAAGGATTAAACTCCCTAAAGAGGATATCCTTGCTACCTTGGACCAGATTCAGAAAGGAAAGATGGCTCTCCGACTAACTCAAAATAGAGAATCCATATTAGGACCTCATCCTTTGATGAGACTAAAAACCATCATTTTAGAATCCTCTTCTAAAGTTAATATACCATTACAAATGGACCTTCCCACTATAATGATGTAAATTCATAATCCTATAAATACTTATTACCCATAGGACCTAGGTGTAAGGTCTTATCCCAAACATAAAGGACCTTCTATGGCAAATATTCAAACAATCAGTGTGAAGGATCAAGAATCAAAAGCAAATGTGACCTCCATGTCAATACCTTAAAGGGTCAAAAAACCCAACCAAGATCCATTAAGGGGGTTTTACTCTAATATTCTCAATCAACTCCTTTAAACTTCCCTAATCACACTACCATCCATAAAACTTATTAACCCCCATGTTCAAAAATTGGTATAGTTTCAGGAAAAGAAAAAATGTGCTTATCATTGAATAGCGAGACATGATACTAAAATTTTTAATATGATAAAATCTATGGTTCAAAATTTATTAGAAGAGGATGACCTTTTACTAGAATAATTTGGTCATGTTTATCCTCATAGTCAAACTATTAGGGTTACATCTACCTCAAGAAATAGTATATCACCATGAGGATCAGAATGAGTTTTAAAGGAAGATATAATATCCAATATAACTCAATATTAACCCCTCCTAAACCCTCTATATTTAGATGAGTATGAAAACATACAAAATCCACCATTGTTTTAGATAGATGCAATACACATATTTTACATGATCCCAAACCCAAGTTCATAAGACCTAAATTCCCAATAAAGCCAAGGTGACTATTAAAAAATATCTTTCTTCTACTATAGATAATCCTACAATGTCCATCCCAAAACCTAAAATATCTATTTTAATATAAGTGAAAAAAATAATGCTTCAAAATTGATACATATATCATTTCTAAAATAACTCCATCAACTCTCAATTATGATGTCTTTATATGAACTTGTCCAAAACTCTCTATAGCATCATCAAGATATGATAGGGTTCTTGAAATCTATCAAGATATAATTAGATGAATCCCATCCTCTATTATCTTTTATCACATCTTTACAAAATTCATCATGCATAACATTTGATGATTCTAAAAATATCACCATTGTAGCCTAATGACTACGATCTACCAGTATTTATCACTACCCAAATCAATCAAACTTGAATTAAACAAGTTATTATTAATAATGGATCACACATAAATATTATCTACTCACATGAGTTTAAAGAACTACAAATACCTGAAACTATTATAGCTCAATCTCTAGCCATTTTATGAGCGTTAAATGATATTGTGGCCCTTACATTAGGAGTAATTGTCCTTCCCATCCAAGTAGGTATATGTACCCCCCCTGAGTTATTTTACATAATAGAAGGGGATTTTTAATACAATATCCTATTAGGATGCCCTTATATATGTGATATGCATTTCATCCCCTCCACTTTGTAATCATGTCTTAAATTTAAACATGAGGGTAAGATCCATAGTGTCCTTATCGATCTACATCCATTCAAGACATTGACGTCTTGATCCCTTTGAATAAATTGAGTCTATTATATTTGGGGGAAACATCTGCTATCTCCACAATACCTTTATCTTACATCCCTAATGTGAAATCTTTCAACTTGGCATTCTAATAACTTTCTATAGGGGAATATCAGTTTTTAACACTTAGATCTTTATCAACCCCTCAAAAATATGGATGACTTGATCAAAAACATACCTATCAACCCAATATAGGATACATTATCCTATTCAAACCTCCCATCTTGGAATGTACTTAACCTATATAGGAATGGATCAATCTCCTTTATATCAAGAAAACCAAATGCATGCCCAACCATCCACATCTAACTTATCCTTTTTTGATAAATCATACTTCACAAAAAACCTACTTAAAAAGTTGTGATTGGAAATTTTTTAACTTAGGGCATTATAAACAAACACCCCATGAAGTCACAATAAATGGCCTTAGAAAATTTCATGAGAAACATGACCTTGGTTTCAAGAAAGCTCTTGAAGCTAATGACAATATTTTTTAGCATCCCATGTCCTTATGGATGTGGATGATAGAAATCCTCATCTCCTCTTGGTTCCCCTATGAAAATTGATGAAACCATTTCCATCCTACCTAAAAAAAATTTGATTAACACCATTTGCCTAGAACCACTAACCTATCAAAGTAGTGAGAAAACCATATCCCTTCCTTTAGTCTTCCCTAACCTAATAGATGAAGATTCTCCCTTAATCCATGTAATAAATTATCAATATGACAATTCCATTTTAACATATTTAGGGGTATGAGATTCATATCTAAAGAATATTATGTCATCTTAGTCTCATAGACTTTTAAACAAGGTCACAATTGATATTAACATAGGGATTCCCCAAGACATATGAAATATCAAAGTGAGTCAATCCTTAGATTCTCAGAAACACCAAGATTTTGTAGCATTCCTTGCTAGTCATAGCCAAGCTTCTACTTGGTATTATAGTGATATGCCCAAAATTGATCCCACCATTTTTTTCATAACATCATTACCATCCCTAAAGCTAAACCAATGAAGCAAAAGCTTCATAAGATGTATTCTCTTGTAGCACCTCATGTCAAAGAGGAATTGTAGCACTTACTATATGTTAACTTTATCCAAACAATTGATTAACCTCAATGGGTATCTAACATATTACCTACCATAAAACCCATATGGGAACTGCACCTTTGTACCACCTTTTATGACCTTAACCTTGCTTTTCCAAAGGATAATTTTCCCCTTCCTTGTATCAACCAGCTCATGGACCTCACTATAGGACACAAGATGTTATCTCTCATGGATAGGATTTTTGGTTATAATCAGATCCTTATCACCCTATAAGAACAACATAAAACATCTTTTATTACTCCATGGGGGAATTTTTGTTATAGAGTCATGCCCTTTGGTTTAAAGAACATATGATCCACTTACCATCACATCATGACCTAGATTTTCCATGATTTAATTAAAAAAATCATTGAAGAATATGTCGATGATCTCCTTGGTAAATCCAAAAATTATAAGGATAACTTATCCATTCTTCAAAAAATCTTCACTCATTTGATCCAATATCAGGTTTATCTTAACCCCAAAAAGTGTGTTTTTAGAGTTTTATCAAGAAATATCTTAGGTTTTATCATTTCCCTTATAGGTATTGATGTCAATCCTACCAATATTAAGGCCATTATTTATATGCCACCTCCCTCCAACATCAAACAACTTACTAGCTTATAAGTGAAACTATAGTCTAATCATCATTTTATTTTGTAGTTATCAGACTGATGCCAACCTTTCCATCACCTTATTAAGAAATACACACAATTTGTGTGGGATTCAAATTATCAAGTGAAATTTTATATACCCAATAAGTATCTCTTACGTCCACTTGTCCTCATTCCCCCAAAAAAGGATAGTCCCTTTTACTTATATATCTCAATTATGGATCATGCATTAGGTGTCATGCTTACCCATCAAGATGATCAACATAAATAACAAGTGGTTTATTATATACTTTTTACTCTAATTGAGTATGAAACCCATTACATGCATGTTTAAATATTATGTTTGGCCTTATTATTCATGGCTTCCAAGCTTCACCACTATTTGCTTAATCATAAGACTTATGTGATTACTAATAATGATCATATTAAATTCATACATTTGAAACCCTATCAAAATCAATCAGTGGCAAGAAGGTTGATTCTACTCATAGAATTTAATCTTTAGTTTCTTAACCAAAAATTAATTAAAGGGCATATCATCACTGATCAATTGGTTGAATCACCCCTTACTGATAATCTACCATCTAGCTATGACTTCCTTGATGAAACAATAACTTCCACATCTTAGGAAGATCTTGAATATCAAATGACATTGTTATTTGATGGATCTAAATATGAACATGGAGAGGGAGTAAGGATTATATTAATACCACCTAAAGGTATTCATATCCCCCTATCTTTTAAACTTGATTTTGACTATACTAATAATATGGTAGAATATGAATCCCTAGGTCTTCAAATAGCTTTGGCTATAGGATTTAAATCACTTTGTATTTTTGGTGAACCCAAATTCGTAGTCAACTAAATAACTAGCATATATCAATGTAATAATATCATTATCTAGAGGTATAAGATGTTAGATGAATAATTATTAGCTAACCTTAACTGTTATGTCATCCAGACCACTCCTCAATTAACCAATAATTTTGTTGACACCATGGCTTCCTTGGCCTCTTTTATTTCATCCTCTTCCCAGGAGTCTAAATTATTTGTCCTTATTCATAGGGTTAATCAACCTTCTTACACCAAGACTAATCTTCCCTCTATCCACACTATAGAAGAGAACCATGTGGATATGTGGTACACACAAAATTTTTATTGATGTATAAAGGCATCATCCCTTTAGATCTATCCAAAAATGCTAAGCTTACTTTTCACCAGTAAAATTTTTGGTGTGTAATACTAGGGGGTGTGCTTTATAATAAGGGATTTGATGGTATTCTCCTCCATTTTCTCCAAAATTCTAGAGAAAACTTGTAATAAAAAAACTCATGATGGAATTTGTGGTGGCTATTTCAATGCTTTAACTATCACTAAGAAAATTGTTTGGTTAGGATATTATTAGCCCACTTTGAATTGATACTATTATGAGTATCTCAAGAAATACGTGAAGTGTCAACAACAAGCTAACTTATCCCATGTCCCTAGTCATGAATTATAGGTATACAAGGACTTATGGCCCTTCTTTCAATGGGTTTTAGAACTTATAGGAAACATTAATTCCAAATCTTCCTAATTACATAGCTTTATCATTACTGCTATTGAGTATTTCACTAAGTGGGTAGAAGTTATTCCCCTTATTTCAACCAAGGTAGATAAGATTGTTTATTTCATTAATCATCACATCATATGTCATTTTGGAATCCCACATAAAATCATTATAGATAAGGGGAAATCTTTTTAAAATAAGCAAGTCCAAAAGTTATGTGATTTTGTTGGCATTAAGTTGAGTTTCTCATCACCTTATTATCTGACAAACAAATAGATAAGCCAAAGTACTAAACAAAAACCTTGTCAATATGTTAACCAAAATAGTCAATGAGACTAGAAAGGATTGGCATCTTCACATACCTTTTGCTTTTGGGCTTATTGAATTAGTATTCAAACACTGGCAGTGGCTGCCCCCTTTTTTTTAGTCTATGGTACTAAAGTAGTTATACCCCTTGAAGTCTAAATTTTTTCCCTTAGAATCTCTCTAAAATATATCATTTCTAAATAGAATTATCATCAAGATCAATTATCATAACTATAAATTTTAGATGAGCATTGAGCTACAGCCCTTGATCACCTTCATGTATATCAAGAATGAATAAAATGTGCATATAATCAACATTTAAAGGAATGTGAATTTAATATCAATGACCTTGTCTTTAAATAAAAACATGTCACAAATATATAATGAAGTAAATGGGTAAATGTTTCTCTTCATTGGCATGGACTCTATATTATCACTCAAAAGTATGAATCTAGGGCATGTCATTTATCCTCCCTTGATGGAAAACTAAAAGATGATCCTCTTAATACTTTGAATTTGTGTCCTTTTTATTATTAATAATCTTATTACAAACTCTAATCAACATAAATTCTCATTAAAATCCTATCCCTTATCTTTAACATACCTCATAATTATTGGGAATCATGTGGATTTCTAGCAGTATACCAGTTTTATCCTTAAATATAAACACCCCTAATCTATTTATAGCATGTTATTATGGATTGGTTTCATTTAAAATAGAGAAAAGTCCCAAACCTTTATTTCCTAACAATCTCTCACCTTAAAATCTTATTCAAAGGGAAAATCACATGTCCCTATTTCTTGGCTTATGGAATGCCTTAAAGTTCAATCCATAACAAAAAAAAATTGGGATATAAAAATAAAGAATAGAGGAAAGACAGAATGTAGAGAAGCTTATAAATTAAGTTAGTCAAACATTAGTCCATAAATAATGAAACATGCATAAAGAACTAACTAACCAAGCCTATTTATTCCTATAGTAATTACAAAAGATAGCAAGAAACAAATGAAAGAAAGCAACACCATATTACCTTCCTAAATGGACTCACCATACTCATGTGGCTCAAAAACATGTTCTCTCTTGATCAAGCATCCTTATCTTTGTCAAAAATGGTGGTAAGATCCTCCAATGCCTCAAGAACACTCTATAAAACCTAGGCTCTTGATTCCAAATCACTAAACTAGCCTATCAATGAAAATTGCAAACAAAATATATGTTCAAATGCAAAGCCTTGTGGAAACAATTTAGCATTATAAATTTGCAATATTCAAGCTTAAAATTCATATCCATGGCCTCTCTATTTATATATTTTTTAGATTGGTCAGGATCAACCATGACCATCCATCTCAAGATTGAGATGTGTGGTTGAGGATTAACTAAATTATTTGGAATTAAATCCATAATTATCTTACCTTGGAAGAAGGGGCATTGAAGAGGCATGGGAGGCATTAACTAGGCATGGGTGACCCATAATCTTGATATATGTGGTATTCATGGCCTAGGGATGTCTTCCCAAGAAATGATGTCACCTGATGATGTAGTTAATAGGATTCCATTTTCAAAAATAAATATTCAACAACTCTCATGGAAAATCCACTTATGCTTTTGATTTGGATTAATTAGTCTTAAACAAGGTTAATCAACAATTGTGCAATTATTTAAAAATTGGCCCTCAATTAATCAAAATGGTTAAAAAGTCATATTATTAGGTCATAATTTGACTAGAGAGGAACTAGAAGGTGATGTTAGATGTGTTGGAGCTGTATTCCCATTAAGAATGTTGCTAATACCAAATAACAAAGGTACATGATGTGTACCCATGAATTATAATAAAAGAGTGATCTAGAGCACTAAATGGTGAAATGGCCATTTTGACTTGAAATGATCTGATCAAAGTTAGTTGGCCCATAAAATGAATTACCCTATTTAGGGATACATTCACCTAAATTGGCACTTTTGAGTGACAAGTTAAAACTATTTAGGGCATTTTATGGATTTTGACCTAAAATGTGCACTTGAGTGCAATTCAAGTAAGATTGACAATTTCAACACAAATAGTATTAGGAATTAGATGTCTACATTTTACCCCTATTTTAGAAGGTGTATCAAGACATTATAATGAAGCAACATCTTTTCAAATAAAAGAGTTATCGAGAAGAAATTGGAATAGACCCATGATTCCCCCTCAAGAGGACATACTAGGATGGAAGAAAAGGATGGACTCTTGAAAAGAAAGAGAGAGTGAGAGATTGACCCATGGAATAGATCACATCTAGATGAGCTAATGCTTACACACATGATTACCATAAATGATCAAAATATAATTAGAATTATAATATGCCCCAAAGATGGGGGGAATGGGAAAGATACAATCCATAAATGTAAGGGACACACTAGAAACATACCCAATTTGAGAGTATAAGTTGCATGATTATGGCATTGATCAATCTAGAGACAATTTGCACACTAATTATTTCCATCATGGGTTTTAATGTAGAGAGCTTGGAATTAGAGGAAAAGAGAGAACGTTCTACTTTAGGAAGGGAAGCACCACTATAATGGGGTCTCTAAAGAGAAGATAATAAGTACTCCATTAAATTATATTTGATTGTGATAAAATAGTTGTGTCCTAATAGGGTGAATATTGATCATTAATAAAGAATAAATAATAATTTTTCCCTTGTAAAGCTGATTTGATTCAGGGGTGGTTCAAATTTTGTGCCCCAACATGGGTAATTGGCAACCAAAATAGCTCAAGGTATAACTAAAAAGAAAGGTTAAAGTGAATGGGTGTGAATGTACATGTGATGGTCTAATGGCTTAGAAATCCATATAAAACCAATCATATGAGAATGCACAAAGTGATGATAGAGATGAAAAGAAGAATGAAGATAGCTGAGCTGACCTCAATAAAAATTGAGCATTGCCTACATAGTTTTATGGACTCATGTTCCAACATAAACTTCAAGCCAATGTAATTCACCCAAGTTTGGGAGAGAATGGAATGAGGAATGATAAAAAATGACCAAGAATTTATTAGACTCATAATGTATGTAAAGAGATGCACATCTAAGCATAGACAAAGAAGAATGAAATACATGGTACCTAGAAGCCTAATTCCATATCATGAGCCTAGGTTTTGTAAAGTGTTCTTGAGAATAATTCATCAGAGCTGATGTTGATGTTAAGATGTTGAGACTTGAGCACAAAGTGATTACTATAGCAAAATAAATTAGGCATCATAAGTATCAATAACTTAATATGTCATAAGATTCTAATTGCATTGAGCCAGTTCAAATGTGAATATCTATAACTAAGGATAGTTGTAAAATAATGACTAAAATTAGAGTTACAGTGATTTAAATTTAAACAACAATAAAAAATAAAAGATAAAGATAAAGATAAACATAAATTAACCTAACTTAAAATCAAGATATGATCTTAAGTAGGAACAAAATGTTTAAAAATAAAAGTCAAGAATGTCTTAATGACATGAGACCAAGATATGAATAATCAAGATCCATGTGGACCATCAAGGCATTTTTGAACATAAAAGAGAAAATCAAAATCAAATAGAAAAACAAGACACAAACAACAATCAAATAAACAAAATGGTCCAAGAATAATTTAATAACATAGGATCAAGATATAAACAATCGAGATCCATGTGAATCATCAAGATGTTTTGAAACATAAAAGAGATAAAAAAAAATAAAGAAAATAGGGAAACACAAGACAAGAAGAGACAAGAAGTAAAAAAAAAGAGAAAAGGAGAAGAAATAAAGGGAGAGGTTTGAAATCACAATAAAACATCAAGAAAACTCAAATAAACACACATAGACAAAAACCAAGTTAGTGCAATTTAAATACAAATGTTCATGTATGTGTGGTAGAGGTGTTACTTTCCACCACATCATAACAAATAACAATGACATTATAATTATTCCCTAATAAAAAAGGAATAATGATAGAAGAAATGGGGGAAGAGAAGAGGGATTGGCTAAGCTGACTCTAGATGTATAAGATAAGTGGATGTTACCTACATAGTTTTATGGATGCATATTCTAACATGAACTTCAAGCCAAATGTAGTTCTCCCAGGAAATGGGATAGAGGAAAAATGATGATTAGACTAGCATGATTAGTGTTATATAAGAAATGGAAGATATGAAAAACAAATGAGAATGGTCTGACACATAAGAAGCTACTGAGATGAGAAAGAATGATCTTGTAAAATGGCAAGTGCATGGGATAAGATGAAATGAACTGGTGTTTTTATGCTTGAAAAATAGAGAGATCATTAAAAATTAACATTTTCTCACAAAATAATGAGAGAATTCAAACTTAATATTTGCTTGCAAAATGGTGAGAGCATTTAAACTTAATAATTGCTCACAAAATGGTGAGAGTGTTCAAACTTAACAGTTGCTCATAAAATGGTGAGAGTGTGAGATGGTGGAACGGGAATGTATAAATGTATAGAAGCATGAGACAATGTTTTTTGTTCTACCATTATTATATATAATATAGGTTAGAATGCCATATCGATAGATGATATGGTAATGAATGAATTTGTAAATTTATTTCTTAGTAATATAAGTGAGAGGAATGGCCTCAATCTACTTGGTAAAATAATTATTTGTAGTCAAAATGTGCTTGTGGCCATCTAAAGATGTCAAGTTAATTTTCCCAATGAGATCAAGACCCCATGTTCAGAATGACCATGGTGTTGTAATTGGCTACAATGGTAAGGAAGGTGCATGTATCAAGTTGCCATGCTGATGACAAAGAACACACTTTTTTACATAATTGCAATCATCTATCTCCATTTTAGGCCAATAATAGCCTATTATAAGAAGTTTCTTTTTTAAGACTACATCATTGGTATGGGCCCCACATATTCCTTCATGAACCTCCTTTAGTATCAACGTGGATTCTCCCAAAGATAAACAATGAAGAAGCATTCCATCATAGCCTTTTAAATAAAGTATGTTTCCAAAGAGGATATAATGTGTTAAGTGATGAAGGAAATTTTTTTTTTGGTTATTGGAAAGGTTGGTAAGAAATACATGACTATGGAAATAGTTATAAAAATCTTGGTACCATTAGGATCAACAATGGTGCATATCCTCTCTGAATCTGATAAAATATATACTGACTAAAGAATATTTTCAATCAAGAACTGATACTCTTTAGCACTATCATGCATTTGAATCATGAAACCAATTATTACCATGGTATCGGTAGATCTGTTGTTGACTCATAGAACTTGCTCAAACTATAGAGATGTAAAATGTGTTATAAGGTTATCAACAACTTGCTTATAAGGAACAAGATTATCATCTCATGTTTGGTACTGATTATTTATCTAATTTATGATTAGTTATGAATCTCTATAGACTTTTAAGCTTTGAATGTCCCATTTTATGGCAAGATGGAGCCCTATAACGAATGCCTCATATTTGGCCATATTGTTTGTACATTGAACTTGTATATGGAAGGTTTTAGGGATCAAATCCACCTATGGCATGATCAAAAATATGCTAGCTCTAAACCCTTGAGATGTGAAGGATCCATCAAAATAGAGTGTCCACTATTCAATTTCTTAGAATCATCTAGAAAGTCAATGTTGAGAGGTTGAGTGGTCGTAATAGGATCTTCCACAAGTTGGTCTACAAGAACCTATCCTTTGATTGCCTTTTGATTTTGGTACTTGATATCAAACTCACTGAGGACCATAATCCATTTATCCATGCATCTTTGAAGATCTACTTTAGATAAAAATAAATTGAGAGGATCTACCTTTGGCGATAATAATAGTTTTGTTATTTAGCATATAATGTCACAATTTTTGAGTGGCAAACACCATAGCTAAACATGCCTTCTCAATAGGCATATAATTATGTTCATAGGCTACTAATGGGTGGCTTAAATAATAAACCACATGTTTCTTACCATGATCATCATGTTGAGCCAAAAGTGCCCCAATGCATGCTTCATGGTTGATATATAAAGAAATAGTGGTTTTCCTTGTGTTGGAGGTCACAAGATTGGTGGATTGGCAAAGTATGTTCTAATCTTTGAAAATTTTATTTAACAATCTTCATCCCACTAAAATGTTACCCCTTTATTTAAGATATGGGTAAATGGGCGGCACTTATCTACCAGTTGAGAAATGAACCTGTGTGTAGATTGGATCTTGCCTTGTAGACCTCAAAACTATCTAAGATTTTTTGTTAGAGGCATTTTCATAATAGTGGTGACCTTTGCAGGGTCGACTTCAATCCCTCATTATAACATAATGAACCCTATAAATTTTATTGATGTGACTCCAAAGACACATTTCTTAGGATTCAAGTAGACTTTATATGCATGAAGCCTCTCAAATATTCTTCACAAAATGTCAAGGTGACAAGCTCTTGTTCATGATTTTGCTAGTATTTCATCAACGTATTCCTTGACAATGGCATACATCATGTCATGGAAGATGATAGTAATTACATGATTATATGTAGCTCTAGCATTATTTAAAATAAATTTAATGACTTGGTAACAAAATGTCCCCCGTAGAGTGGTGAACATTATTTTATGCTAATATTCAAGGGCTATCTTGATCTGATTATAACCAAAAAATCCATTAATTAAGGATAGCATCTCATACCTAGTAGTTGAGTCAATAATCATGTCAATGTTAGGTAGATTAAAATCATATTTAGGGCATGCTTTTGTTGATATCATGAAAATTAGTACAAACATGTATGCCTCAAGTCTTTTTACTTATTGGCACTGTGTTAGAAATCCATTCAGAGTAGTCTCGTGGTCTGATAAAATTAGCTCCTAACAACTTTTCAAACTTAGCCTTAACCAAAAGGGTGATGTTTGGATGCATCTTTCTTAACTTTTATTTGATTGGTTTAGCCTCAGGCTAAATAACAAGATGATGCACAACTAAATCTAGATCCAAGCTTGGCATGTCAAAATATGCCCATGCAAAGATGTCTATATAATCCTTAAGAATGGATATAATATGTTCACATTATACTTTATTAAGGATAGCTCTAAGATAAACATTTTTGGGATCCTCATGGTTTCCCAAATTCACTTATATTATGCTCTCCATAAGGAGTGTGGATCCATCTTCTAGAATTGTAGGCAATGTATGGTCATGATCTTCTTCTTATATATATTCATTTTGTTCCTCCCAAAGATATGGATAATATGAATAATTAGAATCTATCTTCTCAAGTAAAAGCCAATTTTCAAAGACCTCTAGAAAATCAAGATCAATATGTTTAAATATTTGATGTTGTTCTGAAGAGATGCTTGTACTAGCTATGGAACTTGGGCTAGATGGACTTTGTACGTCCTGAGGGGATGAGTAAACTTTCCCACCTGGGAGTGCCTAAAATATGTTTTCACTCAAAGGTTTATCTTTTTCTTTACTTTTTCCCTAATCAACAAGTGCCTCAAAGAGGTTTTCACTTGAAGATCTCAATGTTTTTTTCTTTATAATGACCAAAAAATTTGACTGCTCTCTAAAGCAGGTAGAATAATTCAATGAAAAATAGAAACCTTGCTTATGATCACCAATGGGGAATGCATCTTTTAGGCCCATTTATTCTATAATCAAATCTTAATTTTGAAACTCATCGAGGCATATGACCAAATTTTGTTGATCCCAATCTATGAGTTTAGGATGGCAAAGGCATAGGTTACAGTGAGGGTTTACTTCAGGATGAGAAGCACCAATGGTAAATCACCACTAGGATGGGTTTTTTATTTAGGATAGGAAGATCTAATAGGATGGATTAATTCTTTAAGATGAGAAGCTCCAATAGGTGTTATGGTCAATATGTAATTTGAATCAAACAAATCTAAATCAGCAAGCTCATTGAACAGGATATAATGGGATGTTATGTCATGACTAGGAGTATCATTACTAGTCACTTCAAAAGAGTCACTACCAAATGTTATGAGGTCATCCTCTAGTGGTTTAAATCTAAGACCATGATTCTAGTTGATAATTCTAGCTAATAAGGGTTCTAAAATTCCTTACATGTGTGGGCCAAGGCCTTTCTCTGTATAGTCAAGATGATCCATTATCTTTTTAGGGATGGGATACTTCAGATTCTAAAATAAACCACTAGGCCCCAAGAATATAACTAATCTCCCTCGGTAAAAGCCTCTTGATCTTTCTTTGGTGCAATTGTAGGTACAAAAACCATATGAGGTTTTAGTTGCTTCTCTTTGGTTACCAAATCTAATCAGGTCTGTTAAGAGTCTGGGAAGTTTTAGGCTTACCAAATGTTTTAGGGGATGTTGGTAATTTTTCAATATGGATAACATCCTTTAGATGGTACATAGAAATGCCTACATCTTTAATAATAACCTACTTGGCTAGAGCTATAGGAAATGGATTAGTTAAAGTGGAGGCTAAATCACTAGGGTCTATATAATTAGATGGAGATGGATGAGAAATGATGGTTTTGTTCTTCTTTTCAATGAATTTAGAACTTGGTAAATAGTTATAATTATGAAACTCTACTTCAATATGTTTGCAATATTGGTATGGCTACTAATCAGTGGGAATAGTAACCTCAATCCCATCATGGGGAAACTTAAGGCATTGGTGAAGAGTAGATGGAACTGCCTATACTTCATGGATCTAAGGATGGCCAAGAAGTATGTTATAAGGAAGCTTAATATACATAATATAGAATAATGTGTGATGAGAGATAGACCCAACCATGACCTGCAACCAAATTATACCAGATGATTCCTTGTTGACATTGTCATAAGCCTTGCTTATAATAGTTTCTGGTTGAATGTCTTTATCCATGTAACCCAATCATCATACCAATTTAAGAGATATGATGCTTAACCCTAAACCATTATCTATAAGAACCCACTTGATCTTGTGATCTGTAATTATTATCTCAATGTATATTGGGTTATTGTGGTTTGGGCCAAGGGTGGACATGTCCTTTTGATCAAATTTGATTTGCCTAAATGAAGACAAATGTCCAACTAGGTTTTGGAACTAATCAAGGTTTATATCATTAAGCACAATAGACTCTTATAAAATTTTGTTAAAGATGGTTTGATGGACATCAAATGTCTGCAAGATTTATAATATGGAAATTTGAATAGGATTTTTATCTAATTGATTTGTTATACTATAAGGCCTTTAAATTATGGATTAAACTAGTTTGGTCTTTGTTGGGATAGTATTCAGCTTTGGAACCATTGGCATAGTGTTCTCATTGGGTTTATGGAAAGAAGTGGGTAAAAGGCCCTGAATGGTAACTCATGGACATCTAGTTGCGACTACACAACCTAGAGGTGGCAAGGAGTTATTACAATTAGAAGATGGAGGTAAAGGGCCTTAGATGGTGATTTATGGGTGATTAATGGTATTGTGATAATTTTGGGTCAACAAGGATCCTTTATAAGAAACGTATTATTGTTCAAGATTAGTAACCTATGCAATGGAGTAGCAACATAATTATGTGAACCTAACATGGTATTCCTAGGGGGAGAGGATGATGCCCATATAATGATGGATCTTGTGTTACGAGAAACATGATATTGGCAATGTAGCATTCTAGTAATAGTGGAAATGTAGGTTACAAAAATACATCCCACATTATTATTACAGTCATAAGGTAAATTGTTATAAGCCACATTATTAGTGTGGGCATTATGATCTCGATTATGCTCATTATGTTTCTAAACTTGTTGGTTCTAATTCTACCTCTGTCCTTGATTATGACCATTTTGATTATTTCTTGGTGGGGGTGGATCATGTCAAGGAAAGGGGTCTTTGTAGATTCCCATATCTTGATTTGTGTCCTAATTAGGGGCCAACTTAATTTCTATCTCACCACTTTCAATGAAGTCTTAAATAATATGTCACAATTGAATTTAATGATATGCATCATGACTAGCAACATGATGAAAGTTATACCATTTGTTCTCTTTTTGCTAGTCTGGGTTTGGTTGATCTTGAAGAAATGGCCTTGATACTAGTCATATAATTAAACTAGATATAATGAGCTTTTGTAACACTATTTCAACTAATTATCCTAACTTGCTAAAGACTCTAAAATTGTTATAAAACATCCTTTATGGAGTTTATCTTTGCAAAGTAGGTAGTGGATTTGAGGGAGTTAATTATAAATTTAGATGAGGCATAGCCTACACCATTTGTACATGTCTTGTTTTTGTTACCCCATTTCCAACCATATTCTTATTTTTCTTAAAGCCCTTAGGCTTATCTTACATAGCTATTTGAGTTGGTGATTTAGTCTAATTAGATGTTTGACCTTATGCAAAGATCTTGACAAGGTCCCTAACAATAAGAGCCTTCTCAATCTGCACTCCTTTATCAATAATTTCTTCAAATGAGTTAACACAAGCTAACCATAGATTATGCACAACTTTAAGATGTAAATTTTGTATAAAGATATGAGCCAACTATTTGTCTGGTAAATTGTGTTGAAATTAGCCTACCAATGCTCTCCACCTTTGTAGATATGCAGTAAAACTTTCACTATCACATTACTTAGCTTTGCATAATTCAAATGGTTAATTCATGTTCTATGTTATATGAAAAATAGTTAATGAACTTTTTTGATAAGTCATTCCAATCCATAACTAATCATATGGGTAGTTTAAGTAGACAATCAAGAGCTTGTATCATTAAACTTCATGGAAAGAGTCATAGTAAGTACTCGCTACTATAAGCAACCTCTTGAAATAAGATGAAGAACTATTGTATGTGTTCACGTGGATCTCCTTTCCTTTATACTTGTCAAATTTGGGTGCCTCAAAATGAGGTGGAATGGGGTTTTGGAGAATAGATAAATCAAATGGATATTGGCATATCTCATCAAATTTGTAATTTTTGACTCTATTATTCATCTCCAGTCTCTAGACAATTTCCTTCATAGAATTCCATTCTTATATGTTTGGTGCATTTGTGGATTAGATAAGATGTTGTTAGGGTGGAATGTGCCCCTAGTTTTGTTTTTATTGGGGTGGAATGTGCCCCTATTTTTATTGTTATCAAGGTGGAATGTACCCTTGGTTTTGTTGTTGTTGGGGTAGAATGTGCCCTGGTTTTATATGGAGCTATAGGGAACATATACCTTTCGATCCATGATTTGGTTCTGATTTTTTTCTTAAGTTGAGAACATAAGCCGGTGATTTTTGGATTATAAAACATTCCATGAATTTGGTTGTTTCACACTTTGTTGATTTGGGAAATTTCTATGTTTATTTACCAATATTTGGGTTGGTTGAAAAGAACTAGCCAAATTGTTTTGAGGGATTTCTACAATTTGAACTGAATGTTTGGGTTCTTAAGTTTTTAAAGTAACAAGAGATTCTTGATGACTAAAAAATGTATGTTCTGTATCAAATGGAACATCTTGTAAGGTCTCTTGTGACTTTAACTAATTGTATAGATTACCTTGATCCACTATGGTAATGTTCTCATCCAATACTTGTTTCATACTTTTAACCATATCTCCATGTTCTTTTGAATTATTATCATGAATTGAAGTGGCAACTAGGGATTTTGTTAAGTCTATAATAAGTTGATCTGCATATCATTGACTTATTATCTTGATCTTAGCTAAGACATCCAAAATTGTGGGTTTTGACTCTATTTTTATTTCCTTTCCTTTATTAGAGGAAGAAGGTATGTCTATTTTTTCAAAAGCTTGCTCTTACTATCATTGTTTTCCTTCTCTAACTCAGGTATGCAATTGTTCTATAAGAAAATTAAAAGGTAGCCTAGGACTTGATTCTATCAATCTAAGAAGGGCTTCATCTTGATCTTTTTGGGGTTGATATTCATTATAATCATCTTTAAATCCTACTATTATGAGGATATCATAAAAAATAATAGGGTTATCTTAACCATCATAAAATTTCTCATCTTCATAACTAAGGCCATAAGAGGCCCCACTATGAGTGAACCTTTGAGTCATGTCTAAAAAGAGCTCTATGTATTGACTAACTTTGGACCAATGTTTGTCAACCAATCAAAGTATGCATTGGCTCTCTTTCTAAAAAAATAATCAAAGTACCAATGAGACTATAAGTGAGGGTGGTTTGAAACCATGCATAATTTAGAAGATTCTATTCATGAGTTTACTCAACCTTTGGTAAAGTTGAAATCATATATATCAAAAGAGAGTAAGGTAACTCAAAGACCTAAGGTAAAAACTAGTACACCAAAGCCTAGATCTTTGTGATACACCCACACTACAAAAGCTAGCTTCAACTTTGACAAGTTGACCCTAAGAGTTTAGAGGAAATCTCTCTAGATTACAAAAAAGACAAAATAAACTAAGCAAATCAAGATGTAAAAACATACACAAATCACTAAGTATAAATCTAGGGCCAAATAGGTAACACAATGTCACCACACGATTCTAGTAGGATAAAATATGTTCTTGGACCCAAAGCATGAGCGATACGTAAGATGACTTGAGTCCACCAAGATGATGATGTGATTTTGAGTCTTAATAAATGACCTTCAATCCAAATAGAAAATTAAACCCAAGTTAAAATAAGCTTAGTGTACAAATGGTGAACCCACTTTGATGTACCAACCCTTAAAACTCAGAAAGGTTTAATTTGAATCTGGATTATAAATGAAGGATTTAAGAAAATTGGGTAAAATATCTAGACTTAATTGGGTAGCATGACTGTGCCAAAGTGGATGATATGACACAAAGCTTTTGATAACAATTTGAACAAGGAAAAGATGAATTTTTAATTTAGATAGCGTAACACCTCCCTTTCTCAAGAAAATTGAGGACCATGTGTTTTGGTTAAGTTCATTGAGTTAACAAGTATTTTTAGACACAAATAAATACTAAGTTAGCTAATGAAAAACACAAACATCTTAAGTCTAAACTGATAAGGTATGGCAAAGTGGGGTCTACTAAACTACAAGGTTTCGATCATTCTAAGGGAATCAATTTCATAATAACTTTCACATCAAATGATGCAAAAGACAAGCATGGAAATTGTGTGATCATGGCATTGGCTAGTTGTGAAAAGGTCTAGTCATTTTTACAACCACTACATCTTATTATTTGCTCAGTTTAGTGTGATGTCTAAATATAGATATGTCCCATGTGTAACTCTAATTAAGAGCTAAATGAAGTCAATGTCGAGAGGTGAAACCCTGGGTCAAATCTTCCCCAAAGAACTCATGGGAGGTAATTATGTCCCCCTCGCAAGCCAAGTTTTCATGAAAATAAAGAAAGCAAAAAATATAAATACTTTAGGGTCATTTTTAAGATCACCCAAACTTTGGTGATGGGGAGTGCTTTAGGCAACATTCTTTCTAAGCCTTGGACTAGGCTATTTGCAATAAGATTGGCACTTTTGATTCCAAGGGTTCCCTATATGGGACAAATGGAAGAGCATACATGTAACATTCCTCTTTTTTCCAAACAAAAATTTGATTAAACAACTATTGAAAACAAAAATTGACAAGTGTGCTTAATTTTAAACCCAAATAAAATGTTTGGTGATATTCATTTAACCCCTTGGTCTTAGTTGCAAAATTTGAAATCATTCACCAAAAAAACATAAATTCTTTGTTAAACACCCAAAACAAAGTTCCTAATTGATTTTTAAGCATGAAAGAGGCGATTTAAACATGTTTTTATCAAATCAAAAGCTTATTCCTATAGCAAAAATGCCAGCATGTCCTTTAGCTTTGAAGCTCTTTTGAGTTTGAAACAATAAACTTTGGAAAAGTAGCTCTCAGGTCTATGTTTTTAGAAAAACACAGTGACCAATGTTGGTTATTACCATTGATGTCAGTTACTCTGGCTAATTGAAATCTAACTAATGTCAATTTTTCTAACCAATGTCGGTCAAGTAGGTAACTGATGTTAGTATTTTTTTTCTAATGCCAGTTACTGTGTAAAAACCATGGCAACCAAAAATGGAAAAATCAATTTAGAAAATCAATTTTTAAGAGTTTTAAGATCTCAAATAAATATTTTAGAGTTGCAAAAAGATCTCCTTTAGATGTGAGATGCATCTAGTCCCATTGGGCATGCCAAGATGTAGAGAGGATTACAAAGCAAGTTAGTCAAGTATTAGTCCATAAATAATGAAACATGCATAAAGAACTAACTAACCAAGCCTATCTATTCCTATGGGAATTACAAAGGATAGAAAGAAACAAATGAAAGAAACCAATACCATATTACCTTCCCAAATGGATTCACCATACCCATTTGGCTCAAAAACATGCTCTCCCTTGATCAAGCATCCTTGTCTTTGTCAAAAATGGTGGTAAGCTCCTCCAATGCCTCAATAACACTCCATAAAACCTACGTTCTTGATTCCAAATCACTAAACTAGCCTATCAATGAAGGTTTAAAACAAAATCTAGGATCAAATACAAAGCCTTGTGGAAATAATTTAGCATTATAACTTTGTAATATTCAAGCTTAAAATTCATGTCCATGGCCTCTCTATTTATATATATTTGAGATTGGTCAGGATCAACCACGATCATTCATCTCAAGATTGAGATGTGTGGTTGAGGATTAATTCAATTATTTGGAATTAAATCCATAATTATCTTACCTTGGAAGAAGGGGCATTGAAAAGCCATGGGTGACCTAGAATCTTGATATTTGTGGCATTTAAGGCCTAGGGATGTCTTCCCAAGAAATGATGTCACCTGATGATATAGTTAATAAGAATCAATTTTCAAAAAGATATATTCAACAACTCTCATGGAAAATCCACTTAAGCTTTTGATTTGGATTAATTATCCTTAAATAAGGTTAATCAACATTTGTGTAATTATTTGAAAATTGGCCCTCAATTAATCAAAATGGTCAAAAAGTCATATTACTAGGTCATAATTTGACTAGAGAGGAACTAGAAGGTGATGTTAGATGTGTTCGAGCTATATTCCCATTTAGGATTTCGCTAACACCAAATAACAAATGTACATGACATGTACCAATGAATTATAAGAAAAGAATGATCCAGAGCACTAAATGGCAAAATGGTCATTTTGACTCAAAATGATCTGATCAAAGTTAGCTAGCCCATAAAATGCATTGCCCTATTTAGGGATACTTTGAACTAAATTGGAAATTTTAAGTGATAATTTAAAACTATTTATGGAATTTTATGGATTTTGACCAAAAATGTCCATTTGAGTGTAATTCAAGTAAGATTGACAATTTCAACATAAATAGTGTTAGTAATTGGATGTCTACATAGACTAATCCCTCAAAGGATAGTTATTATCAAAATCAAGTAAAAATCAAAATTAAAGACTAATCGCTTGAAAGATATTTTCTAACATATATCTAAATAAATAGACTACCCCTTTAAGGATGGATATGTGCCTATGATTCAAGAAACTTCCTGCATTGATCAGTTTCCTAGTTAAAATCAATCATGCAAAAATCTATGAAATCAAAATTATATCCCATGAGAGCTTCCCATATTGATTAAATTTCTTTTGTAGATTTCTCATAGTGATTAGTCTAAATTTATCCATGGATTAGCTTAAGGTTAATAATATTTAAAACATAAAATAACATGTGTATTTATAGAGAAATAAGTGTTTCCCCTATTCCTATAATCCCGTTAAAACCAAGGATTTATGAATTTACTGACAAAGATTGTTAAGGATTTTCATTAACATTGGATAAAAGGGCATATATGCAAAATCAATATGGGGTCTAACATTGGTTAGGGTCCTAGCCAATTATCAGACATACATCCTTGATCAGTTATATAAACATTCTAATCCATGAACAATTTACATAATCCATAATCAACCATGATAAAAAAAATCCCATCCATATAATCGAATAAGTATAGTCAAAAATAAAATCCATATAAACACCATAAATGTAATATAACATCCATATCATAATATGTCATTAATCCATGATACATCATAAATTATCACATGTCATTAAAAAATTCATAATTCATTACCAGTTCATTTTAAGCACACACATATGAATCCCTAATCAAGATAAAAACTACATCACATAATCTAAATATCATAATCCATGACAACACTACATATTTAATATAATACATGATGTAACTAGAATCAAATGCTATATAAATGTAATTTGCATAATCAAAATCCATAATCATGTAACACAAGATCATGTAATCAATATGAATAAAACATATAATCATGAATATATATCCACAAATCAAATGTACATCATAAAGTGTTATAATGTGTAATATATATAAAAATCCAATCCATATGGTAGTCATATACATGAATACTTAGTGAAATGGATATGTCACACCTCTCTCCTCCACCTCCTCCTAAATCTCTCTTGTCCCTCTGTGGCACACTCCCCACTAGTTATAGTCATTTGTGCCACTTGTGGAGTCTAACTTGCTTGGCTAGGTGGCAACATATCTAGGAATATATGATAGATGGTCCATAATAATTTGTCATTAATATCATAACTCCTCTACCACCTCTTATATATATTTAGGATCACACTCCCTATCATCCCCATCCTCCTTCCCTATCCCCCTCCTCTTATAGTAGACCCTAATACTACTCTACTATTATACATGCTAGTACCCAGAACCTCTCACACTACTAATATTATATATCCCATGATCAGTATGCCTCATCATAAATATAATCCAATTCATCATAGCACCCTTATAACTCTATCAACTATGCCTATAACTTGTCTTTCTCAAAAACCATTCCATAATATTATGCCCTGGCTACATCCCTCTCAGCCATAATAGCCCATATGTCCCCATCCCCCTCCACATCTCCTCCGATTACCTTTGCATCCTCCATATTTTCATCCTCTAACTCACTCCACTATTATAATACCCTCTCCTCTCCCCCTTTATACTGATCTAACCACCATAATAAATATGCCTCTATCACCTTGGCATCATCTATCCCCTCTCCCTATGGCTCTTCCTATGTAAGTTGTTATAGCTATGTAACATGTGGATTGGGGAATTATACCTTAGATTCATCTCTCCTATACAATTTAGGTGCCTCAATTATATCCTATCATAACCTAAATTATCAATTTACATGCCCAAATTGAAAGAGATCCACATGCTTTTAGCATCTCCCCTACACCTATCTAGCTTGTTGCCCTATCACCAACTCTGTATCCATCCTCGGCCATATGGGAAATATAATGTAAGGTCTCCATATAACTTCATCCTCCTCTAGATACTCTAGTACTTATCTATAAAAATATACTTCTTATAATCTCCCACCTTCATATTGATGGGCAAAGTCATCCCTTTACCTTAGAAAGCCAACATTGAAAATAAAATAGTGCCAACCCATCCATGGTAGCTATGGTAGATGCACTACTTGGATGTGATGATATGCCTAACACTATATAATATAGGTAAAATCAAGTCCATATCATGATTACATCCTCCACCCCCATAACTCCTTGTATATCTATGCCAATAAAGTTGGTGCCCATGCAAAAATTATTCAGTGCTCCCACATATCTACCAGCACCCCTATCAAGATCCATGTGAACCATCTTCCTCCTCATTATGATAATGCATAGTAAGAGATGGTAGCATCATCATGGTTATCACCCATCTCGCATCCCAGTCTCAATCATATAAAGCCTTAAATTTGAATCCTTCTATTATGAAACCAATGTTTACAACATCATCCTCGTATAATCTTGTCAATGCATCTACCCATCCTCTCTCATCTACTAGAATGATCTATACATTTTGCATAGGTAGTTGTATTATACTATAAATATCCTCTAAGTTCATTTTTATCTCCCCTATTAGTAAACAAAAGGTCTCTACATTTGGATCCCATCACTATATAAGCACCACTAGTAGACTCTAATCCTAGTGTACTGGATGATAGTGGCACAGTCCTCCTAAGTTGACTACATTGAGCTGCTCCTAATTTACATCTCCCATAACCTATTATAAGTTCTCTAAAAAAGGTGTAACTCAGTCTCATATTATCAATAGTACATGTGCCTATAATCCCATATTCCCCCTAGATTCATTTAGTTTTCTAAAAACTAATCTTATCCTTTAAGTTTTATTTAAACCCTTAGTAATTATCATCGACCCTTTCTAGATCGATCTTGATTGGTTATGGATCATTGAAAACCATTATATCAACATCAATCCCTAACTAATTAATGGATGATCCTTAGGGAATTAGTATCAATCTTATTAGGATTGATGTTGATCTCTATAACAACCTTACCACTCTCTAAACCCTATCACTAAGCTAGATCAAAATTCAAAAATTCACAAAAATACCAAAATTAAATTATTCCTACCTCATCATGTGATTTTCATCATCATCATCATCGACTCCTACTTTCCCCCATCATATATATCTCACTCAAATCCATTGACAAATGTCAAAGTTTTCTAGCTCTAGCTCAACCTATTTGATCTCATTTATAAAATGAGTGTCAAAGCTATTTGGTGGCCTATTTATAGTCCTTTTGGATCGATGGTGATTTTTTCATGATCGATGTTGATTCCTTCCTAATTGACATCAATCTATTGATCGATGGTGATTTGGTCTCTTTTTAGGCTACTTATCACTAATTATGAATCTCTTGCATCTTTATAGACCTATTTCAATGCCACTTAAGTAATCCTTTGTCATAACTATCCTATACTTTATTTCCCAACATTAATGGCTTGTGGACATAGGCCCCCTAATATTCATAAAACCTTTGGTAGGTCTACATTCATTTTAGTGTCTATCCCCTATAGATCTTGAAAATGTACCTCATCTTAAGAGTATTGTATCTTTAGGTATTGAAGACATACTATAGCACATCGAATGTTTTGGTCATCCCATCCTATCCTTTGCCATCTTGACTACTTTTTATAAAGCTCACATGTTCCTAGTTATGTAAATCTATTACTTATTTTCTTTTAGCCATGCATATTTATGATATCTCATATCTTGTTACTACAGCATTATACTTCATGCCTATCCCTACATCTTTAACACTCATTTTGTATTTACCATATCCATTACCATATTCTTTTTCAAACCTATATCCATCTTGTTATCCTTCACCAGCTTCTAGTTTGAGGGGGAATACCTCATTAAAACTTGGGGCATTAGACCCATCCTAGTTTTTATCTCACGGTAGGTTATCACAAACTACTCAACAAAAAAGGGCAAATTTAGACACTATAAATTTACACCATTTTATTACTAATAAATGTGTTTTACCCCTTTCCTTACCTTTCTTATGTAGGTTAATATGGTTTTACTAATTACCATTTAATGTTTTGTAAATAATCTAACTAATTATTATTTTACCTAGGTAACTAGTTAACCACCCCTAAATCCTAGTTAAATATCTCCAAGCCTAATAAGGGTACAATTTTTTAACCTTCCTAACAACTTACCTATACCTGAGCCCTATTAAAACTAATTTGAACTAATTTATTAACTAAGACCTTGATTTTTTGGAACCAACAACTCAAACTTAGACAAAATCATTAACATTTCTCGCGATCATCATCGATCCTATTAGGATCAATGTCAATCTCTTGCCAGGCCAACCTCATGTTATGGATCCTAATTTTTTCACACCAGAACACTAAAAAATTCCCTTGGAACACTATGATAGAATTCTATCCTAGTTCCAATCTACCCACACTCTACCTAAATCCAACCATATCCCTATCAATAAGGTATTTATTTGTAGCCTAGGAAGTTTTTGCAAAGGTAAGTTTATTGTGTATTGATTGGTTTTAGATTATTATATTTTAACTTTCCATTCTATTTTATGTCATAATTTTTATTCAAATAAATTAGTGACTATCTTAGGAACCTTATTAAATCTATTAAATCCCTCTTTATTTCCTTCATAAGTCTTTTAGCACCCACTATAAATATTGACCATGATTCTTTTTAAATCGACATCAATTGCCTAATTGTTACCAATTCTAAGGTAATCGACATCAATCCCTATGTTTTCATTTCTATCTATAATCCAAGACTAGATTAAAAATCATAAATATTTCCTATTTACTATTTTTACATCTTGAAATCATGTATTACTATTTATAGATGACCTCGCCTAGTGTTATATATGATGTGGTCTCAATTCATGACTTACCCATAGTTCATCATCCCTCATTCACTGATTAAAGTTACATCTCTTTCGAGTTAGGAACTTGTGAAATTATCTTCACCCCAACTCTATAATCCATCATCGAGCAACTAGAAGCAATCCAAGAACAAGAGAACTTAGCCATAACATATTGGAATGAACATTTTGATAATATCTATGTAGTAGATTAATTTTCTTCATTTTAGTTTTATAATCTTATCACATGTTTTATTGTAATTTATCTTATTATAATATCCTCTTGATTAAATAAATAATGGACTACAATCCTTTTAAGGAAGTGTACCAATTCTTAAAACTAATCTTGTATCAAGAATTTCACCCATTATTATTAATCAATCTTGCCCAAGTTGTCTTTGTTGTGAAAGTAGTCCTTCCTAGCCAAAAAGGAGATACCACCTCATTAGATCAATGGTGTGAACCCCCATCATAGGTATTCCTCTTTTAAAACCTTGTATCATACCTATTTTTATTAATAAAATGAACTATAAAAATTTACTCTACGTTTAATTCTATTTTTCAGTCACGTGCCATGAAATTTTGTCTTTGCATACTTTGGTCTGAGATGGTAGAGTTTTGAAATAGAGCATGGGCTCTATTTTCCTTTTAATTCATTTTTTTCCAAGTGTCAAAATCAAGCAAAAGCTAACAAGTGTCATCATTGGGGGTATCCTTCTCAGTGGAAACTACCAAGTGTCATCATCCGAGGTACCTTTTATATTTTCTATGAGTTGGTCAGAATGTGCCACGTATCTAATAGCGACTTAGTAGAACGTGCCAAGTGTCACCGTCTGTGGTTTCATATTGGCACTCACATTTCATCTTTTTTTGGTGAAAGGTTTTAACAAGCTAAGTATCAAAATCAAGAGGAAAGCACCAAGTGGCAGTCATAGAAGGTCTCAATTTTGCTTTTCTAAAAGTGACAAAAGCTACCACGTACTCCAGCAAAAGAAAGTAGAATCCACCACATGTCACGGTCTAAATTATCTTCATCTTTTTTTCACTGATATAGCAAAGACCATGGTGGGTCCCAAGTTTTGTGTCTAAATCAAGTAGAATCCACTAGGTGTCACTATCCGTGTAAATGAGAAATGAGACCTATTTGTTTATATGGTATAAACAGAGTAAAGTTGAGACTGCCAAGTGTCATCTTCCATAGGTTTCTAAAAAGGTAGCTAAAAGAAGTGGAGACCACTGAGTAATGAGTATAAGTAAATCAGAGATTACCATGTGTCCTTTAATGAAGCAATGGAGATCAACACATGTCCCTATGTCACTTTTAAAGTTACTCAGGTAAGAAATGTTGTGGGTCTTTTTTTCTTTTAAGCTATTGAAGTTTTGAGGAAGTGGATTATGACAAGTGTCAAAGGCAGAATGATCTTGAGCAAAGACACAAAAGAGTATAAGTTACGTAGAAAGTGCCGCATGTCTTCAATAGGTGTTGTGGAACACGCCAGGTGTCATTTTCTAGTGTCTCCTAAGTAATAAGAAGATTTTCAAAGAAATGGCTAAGTGTTATCTAGTGTTTAAGAGAAGGGAGCATCCTGGAATCTGTTTCAGCCAATGAGCTACTAGAAGATAAAGCATTTCAAAATCTATAAGATATCTTTTGTTAGACACTTCCAGTTCAGTGAGATTTCAGTTTGACTGTTAGATTAAGAACAAGCAGACAATCTGGAGTGAATCTAAGGCCATAAATAAGGGTGCAAAGATCACCAAAAAGGATCATCAATTATCAGAGAAAATTTTGAGAGAGAATTATTATAAAGAGTTTAGACTTTCTAGAGCTGTGACTAAGTAATATCATTTGCTTTCATTCTATCTTCTTAAGTTGAAAGGTTTATTTAACTATGCGTGTTTCTATGCCTCTTATGTGACTGGAGAATTAATGAGAAGATTGAATCCTATGCCTTTGTTGATATTTTCTATGTCATTTTCAAAAGTAGTCTAGGCTGTAGACTTTCTAGAACCGTGATTAGGAATGTCATTTGTTTTGTCTCATTTTCTTGAGTTGAAAGGTTTATATAACTGTACTTGTTTCTGTGCCTCTTATATGACTAGAAAATTCAAATAAGAAGATTGAACCCTATGCCTTTGTTGACATTTTCTGTATCACTGCAAAAGTAGTCTATGCTATGAGCCTCTATTTTTATTGTTTCCATCTTTTACATTGATCATGCACTTTTTCCTCTTAAATGTAAATGAATCATACATATAGTCTCATTGTGCTTAGGATTAAGGTTGAATTACATTCAAGTGCATTGCCATAGATTAGATTTCCTTTCTTGAATTTGTGTTTTTGATTAAAATTCCTATCCCTTTTCCCAGTATCTACTCAATATGAAGAAGAACCAGCTTCTCAAAAATATGGAGGTTGTTTCAAGTCACATACCCACATCTTGAAACTTCCCATTGTTGGTGTTTATTAAAAAGCACAATTTTAAATCATCAATAGTTTTTGGCATGCCTAGTGGGACCAATCTTGAAGTTTCTTTCAAGATCATATGAACCAAAGAGCTACGAGGAGTCATAGCTATGGACTAGTAACCAGATCACAATCTACTACAAATTTAGGTATTCTTTTGCCACCTTCGGTAATTAGTCCAAGAAGAAGATTCAACCAATTTATACCAATACCAAGAGCAAATATGGTAGCCCCTATAACCCCAAGAAATTATGTGAGTTAGAACACTGGTAGTCCCTTGATTCTCCCAATACCACCAGCCACTTGGGACCCTATCCCAGTGAATAACCTAAAATCTCTACCCAAATTTAGTGGGAAAGACTTTAAAACACCTGAGGAACATCTATAGGATGTATCAGATGTTTGTGTTATACATGTTGTCACATAGAAAAATGTGGTCATAAGATTATTAGTAGCTTCTTTAAAAGGGAAGGCTCTAGAATGGTATCAATCTTTGACCCCAAATACCATATCTACATGGGATCAGCTCAGAGATATTTTCTTTTAAAGATTTGAAGAGAAGGGTCATAAGTCTTCTTTGTTATAGTAATTAATTACCATTTAAAGGGCACCACAAGAAGCCATGACAGACTTCAATTCCAGATTTCAAAAGACTTGGGAAAGAATCCCTACTATAGCTAGACCATTACCAGGTATGGCTATAGTATTTTATCTTAAGGCTTTAAATTCAGATATATCTATTATGATTCAGTCACTTGGAGGACACACTTTACCTGAGGCTTATGACTATGTGGTCAGAGCTGAGAATAATTTGATAGATGCTAGAAAGTTACCTCCAAGGCCTCCTTTTGATTCAGTGGATTGCATCCGAGACAGGAGGCTAAGCTCCTGCCTTCCACATGCAATAATGGAAACTCCCCTCTCACTTGTGGGATTGGTGAAGCTGGAGGGGAGAGTCTTTAGGTAAGGGCTAGCTCCCTTTGATGCATCTGAGTTGTTCCAATAAGTGCTAAAATAGGTATATAGATATATAATGGGGGGAGTGAAAAGGGAGAAGGATTATAGGAAAACAAACCTACTCTAAAAGAGGTGATGAACCAAAATGATTTGACCTTCTCACGCTCACACTTGAAGTCAGACAAACACATATGTACACTTCAAAATGGCAGAAGGACTAGGTTACAAGAACTTAATAGGGAGGCCTTAATAGAACACATATAAAATAGAGACTCACCAAAGGTGCTATAGAAAGGCACACTGTATAGTAGCTTCTTCTATCTCTACACTTCTAAGTATAGCTCTCTTTGTTACCTAAAAAATGACACCTTATAGAAACTAGGTATGTTGGTGTTAAACCTGTGGAAGCATTAAGAAGCAATGACTAAACACAGACTGACACTCAGACACACGTAGAGATATCCAACCAGCACAAAGGTAAAAATGTTTTTATTGATTTTAGGTGAAAAATTTTCCAGGGATTCACCTTACAAAATGTGGAAGATCCTTTCTCAAATGACAAGTCTCCAATATATAGAGGAAGAAAGGAGGCCTTTTGGCACCCTTTTTACAAGTGACCCATGTGCCTTTCGAGCATTGGGATGAGGAAGCCATCTGAAGATAATGCTGTGTCGACTCCTATCAAGATTTGAATTTATGAGCCACACCATTTTTCTGCTCTTCAATGCATATTGAATAAATACAAGTCACGTTGATCACTGTTTGTGCCTCTTTGATGATTGCATGGTAGGTACTGTGTCAACCACTAAAATAACTTCTTGAATTGACACTTTCCTGGGTCACTTGGATCACTTTGTCTGCTCCTATGCTTGGCCATTTTGCCTCCTCTTTTTCTCTAGGCTCTTTGTCCTTTTCCTACTTTGTCTTCTTCTACTCCTTTAGCCCTCAGGGGTGATCTTCTAGTGGGTCGCTACATTCTTTGGGCTCATTCCATAGTTGGTGCGCAATCATTTTTAAAAAACCAATAGCTATTTCATAGCTTTAGATTTGATGTCCTCAGGCCCGTCACCCTTGGACTCTCCTTTAGCTTCATGCTTTGCCCTTTTTTTTGGACTCCCTTCTTAACATATTCTTGAAGGGAAGGTAACCCTTCAGCCTTTGGAAAGTGCCCCTTTATTATGGCTGAGAGTCCCCTACAAGGGCAGTTGCTCTTTGGGGTCCTTCATCTCTTTGGTGCGTTCCTCTTTTAGATTTTTTTCTTTGGGCCTTTTCCCACAGACAAAAAACCCATAGGAATTGGTTGCTTTGATTTCCTTTGTTTATCCTTCACGGAGGGGAAAAGACCCTTCAGCTTTTTTGAAAATGGTCTATCCTCTTTGGCGAGAGCCTTTTACAAGGGAACATACCCTTCAGGTAGGCTTCTTCCTTTAGGCCCTTTGGCTATGGCCTTTCAATGAAATTCTTTAGGCTTAAATAGTATTCCAAAAAAATTACCACTTTGACTACTTTTGAAAGCTTATTTCCCTCCGTAAGGGCTCCTGAACCCAAGACTACCCTCTACAGGGGCACCTTATACTTCAGCTTTGTGACGCACCCTTAAACCAAACCATTGAACCAACTCATTGAACCAAAAAAGGTTTAATAGTTCAATTGGTTCAATGGTTCAACACTACATGTCGAGCTAATTGAAACAAGTTGATGAACTATCCATTTGTTCCACTTGTTGAACCCTTTGCTTGAACCAATCTGTTGAACTAGTTTAACAGTTTAATGTTGCACACCAAGCCCATTGAACTAAGCCTTTGAACTTTTCTCACTTGCCTCAGCCATTGAACCTAAATGTTGAACCAATGTGTTAAACTAAATGATTGAACCAACGTGTTGAACTATCCCATTGAACCGGTTCAATAGTTTAACACTGCGTGTCGATGAACTTGTTGATGGACTGATAGACTGAAACAAGTGGTTGAGCCAAGTGATGAACCATTTTTTTGAACCTACTAATGAACCTTGCACTAAACTAAGGCTGATTGAACCAAAGGCATTAAACTAGCTGAAGCATTGAACTAAGCTGATGAACCAAGGCATTTGAACTTTGTCGATTGAACCAACACGTTGAACTAGTTCAACCGTTTAAAGGTACCAACTCTTAGAAAGAATATGTCATTGAACCACTCTTCCAACCTTAAGGAAAAGTGTCTTTTGAACCATTTTAGCCCTCCTTCCTTATGAATTTATTTAGATAAGGGTCTGAAGAAGCTTTACAAAATTGCACTCTCTGAACTGGTCCTTCATCTGCCAAGGATTACACTTGTTGAGTCCGTAGATAAACCTAGACCTGTGCAAAATCAAAAATGAAATGGCCTAAAACAATAGGGGAAGAAGGGGACTGATTTTTGACCTGTTACACCAAAAATGGTCAACAAAATGGTGACTCCTAGGGGAAGCATGCCTGCTATGCTTAGAAGCTAGTTGCCTCAAAATCCATTGGGCATGGGGTGAGATTGTAACTTAAAGATCAAAAATAGCTCTAATAAATCTAGAACCAATCATGAAGATTTACCTCAAAAGGAAAATGAAAGCACACACAAGGCTAAGAAAACTACTAACATGTGTAGAAAGCACTTAGGGAAAATAGGAGAAAAGTAAGGAAAAAATATACATGATGGAGAAGGGGCTCAGTGGTAATGTTTAAGATGTATCCCATTAACTGGGATATACAGTTCTTCACCATCCAACCTGGAGAGTTGGAATGCATTATGCTATTTACACTGAGTGATTACATATGGGCCACTCCATGAGGCATCAAACTTTACATGCTTTCCAAGCTTAGCTCGGTCTTCATCCCATTTTAAGACAATGTCTCCTTTAGAAAAATATTTTGATGAAGATTTCTTATCAAAGTGTCTCTTCACTTGTTATTGGTGGCTAGTCATGGAATCCATAGCTTGGTTCCTTACCTCTTGGAGTTCCATCAGCTCACATAATCTAACCTCCATGCTATTTCCTTCTTCTAATTGCAGCTAGCGAGTGAGATCCAAGGCTGGCAACTTGAGTGAAATAGGGAGCCTTGCTTCCCTTCCATAGATGAGCATTTATGGTGAGTTGACAATTGCCCTCTTTGGGATGACCCTATCCACCCACAAGGTTGTTTCTAGCTTGGCATGCCAAGTCCTCTGATTTTCTTCCATGGTCTTCATCCTGATCAGGTTCTTGTTTGTAGACTCAGCCAGTCCATTCCCCTGTGAGTAGTAATTGGATGAAGTGCTTAGATATATACCATATCTTAGTGCCCATTCACTTGTTTTGGTTTCTAAAAAAGCTAATGCATTATCTGAGATTATGGTTGTTGTAACCTCAAACCTCGCCACCAGGTCCTCATAAAACTCTAGGACTGCACCTTCATTTGCCTCTTTTAGAGCAACAGCCTCTACCCATCTTGTGAAATAATCTATGGTAGTCAGGACCCACTTGTGTCTTGCATTAGAGGGAGGATTAATCATCCCTATGAAGTCCAAGCCCCACTACATGAATGGCTACTCCACCTAAATAGGTTGTAAAGGCATGGCAACCAAACGTTGTTTCCCATCAAAAAGTGTGCACTTCTGGCATTTTCTTACCTAGGCATGGGTGTCCCTGAAAAGAGTAGGTCAAAATAGCCAGCTCTCATTATTATTGCTATAGTAGCCCTAGGAGCAAAATGACCACTGACTGGCCCATCATGGAACTCAGACAGCACCCTGTTGGCTTGACTCGAGTCCAAGCATCTCAAAAAGACTCCTAAGAAATCCTTCTAAAATAGCACTCCATCAATTAGGGCGTAAGGGAGACACTAGAGTCTAAAATACCTTCTCTTGGTCCTATCAAGTGAGTGTGGGCACTCACCAGTGAGAAGGAAATGCCTCACATCTGATGTCCAATCCTTCATTATAGCTAGTTATTCTATTGTAGTTGCATCAAGGATTAACAGACTATCCTCTTTTTGCTACTTAAAGTCTGTAGTGAGGTGTTCACACAGGCCTTTCCCTCTTACTAGTTTGGTGATCTTGATATCTACATCATATTCCATCACCTTAGTGATCCACCTTGATCTTTTCTCATTTAGATCTTAGTTGATCAAGAAATCTTTAATGCTAGGATCTGGAACCATGAGGTGGATTCTACTATTGGACAGCATGTGTCTAAATTTCTTCAAACTCTGTATGACTGCTAAGACTTGCTATTCCACATAGGTGTATCTGAATTCAAAACCTTCTAGGCCTTGGCTAAAAAATGTAATTGGCTGCTAAAGGCTATCATCACTTGCTTAGGTAAGCATGGTGGAGATTAACTCCTCATTGTTGAAGGTGTAGAGGTTGAAGTCTTTGGTGAAGTCAGGGCTGATCAAAGTGGGAGCCTAGGCTATGGCCTGCTTGATTTCTTCAAAAATATATTTTCTCTGTACTGTCCATGTGAACTCCTCACCCTTCCTTAACATAGAGGTCAATGGCTTGACCATCTCTACAAAATTTGGGATAAATCTCTGTATGAAATTTATCTTACCAAAAAAACTTTGCAGGCCTTTCTTGTGCTTGGGTAAGGATAGCTCCAAGATGGAGTGAACTCTTTCTAGATCAATAGCCAGACCTTCTGAAGAAATAATGTGAACAAGGAGCTTTCCCTCATGGATAGTGAACACACATTTCTTAGGATTGAGAGAGATACCAAAATCTCTACACCTCTCAAAGATTTGTCTGAGGTGTTTCATGTGCTAGCTCACTTCCTTGGAGAAAATTGTCACATCATCAAGGTATACCAACATAGTCTTGTTTATCAGGCCTTGAAAGGCCATGTCCATAGCTCATTGGAAAGTAGCACTAGTATTAGATAGTCTAAAAGGCATCTTCCTATAAGCAAACATTCCCCACTTGGTTTTGAAGGCTATTTTGTGCTAGTCACAGTCTTGCACCAAAATCTAGTTGTACCCTAAATATCCATCTAGGAGGGAGAAATGCTCGCTGCCTATCACCATCTAAAGGATCTACTCCATGCTTGGGAGAGGACAATGGTTTTTTAAAGAGACTCTATTGAGATCTCTAAAATTGATCTACAATCTAATCTCCCCATTCCTTTTCTAAATAAAAATAAGGTTTGCTAGCCAAGAAGAGTGTTTGATTGGAAATATTATTTTAGACTCAATCAATTTGGTGAGCTCCTTGTACATGAGAGGCTCAATCATTGGGTTGACAGGCCTCTACTTATACTTGATTGGTTTGGCACCTTCTTCTAGTTCAATGGTATGCTGGGCTAAGCTCGGGTCAAAAACCCTTCAAATCACTATACTCCCAGGCAAAGATATCAGCAAACTCTTGGCACAGCAAGATGAAGGCCTACCTTTCCTGGTCTGTACACACTTTTCCAAGTACAAGCAGCTTGTCTTTAAATATCTCCACCTTCTCATGGTGCTCTTACTTTTCTACAATTCACACCTTATCACTTCTCAATTGGTCATCTCCATTGAAGATATTCTCTAGAGTGACCAAACCTTTGGGGAGGTTATTGTTCTTCAGCTGAACAATTTGGCTGCCATATTGTTGTTATAGTTTTGCCTAGTTTTTTGTAGTGAATTCCACTTCTTCTTATAGGAAAAGTGTAATTTGTTGATCACTATTTAAAACCTGCCAGTTGGTGATGTTTTCAGGAATAGAAGGCTGGACCACTACTTTCAAGTGAGGTGATCTATGGTCTCAGCCTAATTCTTGAGCAATATCAAACTGGGCACCAACTGCTACCAGCCTGTCTACTTACTTGTTCCATTCTCTAGGAATGGAGGTGATATTGAAAGTGAAGAAATCTTCCACTAAGTCCCATACCCTATGTTTGTAGGACTTCAGTAGAGAATTCTTCATCAAATTTTGGCCTCTTACTTGGTTGATAATCAGCTCGCTATCACCAAACACTTACAGCGATTTGATTCCTCTTTTCCTCACCCATTTCAAGTCGTGGATGAGGGATTCATATTTTGAAACATTGCATGTGTAGGAAAATTGGAAATGGAAGGCTGAAAAATACCTCTCTTTTGAAGGAGAAACTAACGACGCTCCACCACTAGCTCCCAACTTACTCCTTGAACCATCAAAGAATAGCTGCCATAGACTTGAACTTTCCTAGCTAGCCTTCATCAAATTTGGTACAAAAGTACCCTCTTCATGCATGCAATAAATTCTAAGGCCTACCTCCTCTATGAATTTGTAGGGATCATGCTCGAAGTTGTCACTTCCCCACTCATCCAAGAGTAGGTCTGTAACTCCTTCAAGGGTAGAGAATGGAGATTGGTCTACTTGGAACTCCTCCTAGTCAATGATGGCATAGCTGACATTTGTTTCTTTCAATAAATAAGGTTACTAGATGATCTTTATGGAGTGGCTCAGATTTAATCATGACTTTAGTCCTGTACTTGGTTCTAAAAACTAGATAAGACCAATTTGTTACCAAGTAGTTGCCTATTTTGGATGTAAAATCCCTGGACAAGCAGAGCACAAAGTAGGGAGGGACATCTGCCACTACCACATCATGAGGAACTGAGAAAGTAGAGCAAGCATGCAACATCAAGCTCAAACCTCTTACCACCCCAATTGTCTTTGTTGGAGTTCCATCTAGCTATAGGACTACCTTGGTCATTTCTTCGTATCTCAAGCCCAACTTGTCGGCTATGCATTTAGGCATTACCGAGGTGTTTGCTCCACTATCAATGATGCAATTATGCACCAAGAAGTCTCCTATGACCAAGGACACATAAAAAGGAGGAACCTTCTCTTCCTTTTTAGTTTGACCTAAGGTGGAAGGCTGTCTGTTCATCATCAAAATGTTATCAACTTTTGCTGGGATGGCTCGTTCATCTTATTCATGCAATTCCTTTTGCAACATGTCTTTTTCCCCAATATTGACAGTGAATCCCATAAGGAGATGTTCATGTGCAGCTTCTTCATCTGATCAACCATGTTGACTCAAGGGTTACCTTCTTTCAAAATTTCTTTAGAATTATGTACAACCTGAGGTGCAAGCTGAGGAGCTAGAGGTACAACTGACAGTCTAAAACTTGGGACCTTTTAATTTGAGTGTGATGGAGAAGGTGTTGCTACCATTTGGGTGGTGGCCTAGGCTTCTCCCATTGCTCTCCTCTTGAATCTTGTGTTGGCTACAACACAATTAGCCTGATTGTCTGTAGCACCCACATAATTCATTAAATAGAATTCTCCTTCCAGATGATTCATGAGGGTAGAATCAAGTTGGGCCAGATTGCTACTCATGTTGGGTTGCATTGAATCCTCAAAGACTTGGGACTGGGTAGCTACCTAATTATTTTACACATTTGGGTAATAACCCATCATCTCATTTGTATAAATGGCTTGCTCCTGACCATATCCCATGGTTGAACAACTTGGTTGTTCCTGCACCAAATTTTTTTGAATGGGCACCATGACCTTAGATGATGAAGGGGGGCCTAGGTTTTAGCCTTGGAAAGGTCTAGTTTGAGTAAGCTAACCCTATCCTTGATTGTAATTTTAGAAAGGGGGTCTTGGAGCTTGACCATACTACTGGTATCCTTGGTTTGGTATGTTGCTTTGAGCTTGCTACCTTTTAAGAGCTACAAGTTCATTTGACATACTCTACAACAGACTCTTAACTTCATGAAGCTCATTAGATGGAGCAGCAACTAGTTTCTCTATACTAAGTAGAGGAGCTAATGTAGGAGTAGTGGTTTGAATTAGAGGTAGCATTTCTATGAAAAGTGGCATATGGGGTCTAAGGGCTATTTTCCCAGCCTGCACTAAGCAATTTTTGGCTACTACAGCTATGTCATAAGCAGTAAGTAGCACATGTCCTCCCATGGATTGTGTCATAACAACAATATCACTATTTAATTCTCTTAAATAATATAGGAAATCATAGCTAGCAGTTGGTCTTACCAAAATGGGAATTCTATCCCATGTCTTTTAAAATCACATGTTGAAATCCTACATATATTCATGTGGGGCTCCTTTCATGATAGTCAGTTACTCAGTAAGCAAGAGGTGGTCACTCTTTTCTCCAAAATAGTCTATCAAGTGAGTACAAAATTCATTCCAAGAACTAATTGAATTTATAGCCAAAGTCCCATACCAGTCAAGAGCTTTGCCCTTGAGAGATAATGCCAGCAATCTGATTGTGATATTCTCCTCAATGACATTGTGAATATTGTAGAGATTAGCAATATTTTTTATGTGCTCAATGATTGTAATGGGCCCCTCTCCATAAAAGAAGACACATTTTTTAGATCTGCTCCTAGAATTGGGTCATAACATGGGAGATTTAAGGGGCTCTAACCACGAAAAGCCATAAAGGGTAATGCCATAGCTGGGATGGGATGTAACTACGGCCCTGCTACGTATGCATTCCTTACAATAGGTCTGGGAAGATGGTTTGTTGAATAAGGGTGGGTCATCTCAAACCTTAGTCTTTTTACTGAGTTTAAAGGTAATTCGATAAATTTGAAAGGGACACCCTTAAAAGCAAACTGTGTGGTGACTTTAGGCATAGGAAGTTAGACTAGTCTTCGATTAGGAATGAAGTTCTTACTAGTGGAGTCACCAGATGCTGAAAATAGTTGATTTGTTGTAATAGGACTAGCATCAATCCTGAAACTTTACTAAGAAAAAAACTAATGTCCCACAGGGCATGCCAAAAACTGTTGACATAGTGGATTACACCTGGGGCAGGAGGCCGAGCTCCTGCCTTCCACACGCAACAATGGAAACTCCCCTCTCACCTGTGGGACTGGAAAAGCTGGAGGGGAGAGTCTCCAAGTAAGGGCTAGCTCCCTTTGATGCATCTAAGTTATTCTAATAAGTGTTAAAATAGGTATATAGATATATAATGGGGGGGTGAAAAGTGAGAAGGATTACAGGAAAACAAACCTACTCTAAAAGAGGTGATGCACCAAAATTATTTGACCTTCTCACACTCACACTTGAAGTCAGATAAACATATACGTACACTTTAGAATGGCAAAAGGACCAGGTTATAGGAACTTAATAGGGAGGCCTTAATAGAACATACAAAAAATAGAGACTCACCAAAGGTGTTGTAGAAAGGCACACTATATAGTAGCTTCTTCTATCTCTACACTTCTAAGTATAGCTCTCCTTGTTACCTATAAAATGACACCTTATAAACACTAGGTGTGTTGGTTTTAAACCTATGGAAGCACTAAGAAGCAATGACTAAACACATACTAACACTTAGACACATGCAGAGATATCCAACCAGCACAGAGGTAAAAATGTGTTTATTGATTTTAGGTGAAAAAATTGCCGGGGCTTCACCTTACAAAATGTGGAAGATCCTTTCTCAAATGACAAGTCTCCAATATATACAAGAAGAAAGGAGGCCTTTTGGCACCCTTTTTACAAGTGACCCATGTGCCTTCTGAGCATTGGGATGAGGAAGCCGTCTGAATATAATGTTGTGTCAGCTCTTGTTAGGATTTGAATTTATAAGCCACACTATTTGCCTGCTCTTCAATGCATATTGAAGAAAAACAAGTCTCGTTGATCACTATCTATGCCTCTTTGATGATCACATGGTAGGTATTGTGTTAACCACTAAAATAACTTCTTGAATCGACACTTTCCTACATCACTTGGATCGCTTCATCTACTCCTGTGATTGGCCATTTTGCCTCCTCTTTTTCTCTGGGCTCTTTGTCTTTTTCCTGATTTATCTTATTCTACTCCTTCAGCCCTCAAAGGTGATCTTCTGGTAGGTCACTGCATTCTTTGGGCTCATTCCATAGTTGGTGTGCAAGCATTTTTAAAAAACCAATGGCTATTTCACAGCGTTAAATTTGACATCCTCAGGCCCATCACCCTTGGACTCTCCTTGGGCTTCCTGCTTGCCCTTTTCTATAGACTCCCTTCTTAGCATCTTCTTGAAGGGAAGGTGACCCTTCAGCCTTTGGAAAGTGCCCCTTTATTTTGGCTGAGAGTCCCTTGCAAGGGCACCTGCTCTTTGGGGTCCTTCGACTCTTTGGTGGGTTCCTCTTTCAATTTTTTTGCTTTGATCCTTTTCTTGCAGACAAAAAACTCATGGGAATTGGCTACTTTGATTTCCTTTTTTTATCCTTCCCAAAGGGGAAAAGACCCTTCAGATTTTTTGAAAATGGTCCATCCTCTTTAGCGAGAGCCCTCCGCAAGGGAACATACCCTTCAGGTGGGCTTCTTCCTTCGGGCCCTTTGGCTGTGGCTTTTTGGTGAAATTCTTTAGGCTTTAATGGTATTCTAAAAAGTTTACCCTTTGACTACTTTTAAAAGCTTCTTTCCCTCTGCAAGGGATCCTAAACTAAAGACTACCCTCTACAGGGGCACCTTATACTTTGGCTTTGGGACCCAGCCTTGAACCAACCTGTTGAACTAAAAAAGGTTCAACAGTTCAATAGTTCAATACTACGTGCTGATCTAATTAAACCAAGCTGATGAACTATCCATTTGTTCCACTTGTTGAACTATTTTCTTGAACCAATCTGTTGAACTAGTTCAATGGTTCAATGTTATGCATCGAGCCCATTGAACTAAGCCTTTGAACTTTTCTCACTCACCTCAGCCATTGAGCCTGCACATTAAACCAATGTGTTGAATTGAATGATTGAACCAACATGTTGAAGTAGCCCATTGAATTGGTTTAATGATTCAACACTATGTGTTGATGAACTTGTTGATGGACTGATAGACTGAAATAAGTAGTTGAACTAAGTGATGAACCATTTATTTGAACCTGCTAATGAACCTTGCACTAAACTAAGGCCGATTGAACCAAAGGCATTGAACTAGCTAAAGCATTGAACTAAGCTAATGAACCAAGGCATTTGAACTTTTCTGATTGAACCAAGGTGTTGAACCAACGCATTGAACTAGTTCAATAGCTCAAAGGTGCCAACTCTTAAAAAGAATACATCATTGAACCACTCTTCCAACCTTAAGTAAAAGGGACTTCTGAACCATTTCAGCCCTCCTTCTTTATGAATTTATTCAAATAAAGGTCTGAAGAAGTTTTGAAAAATTACACTCTCTAAACTGGTCCTTCATCTGCCAAGGCTTACACCTATTGAGTTCATAAATAAACCTAGACCTGTGCAAAATCAAAAATGAAATGGCCTAGAACAGCAGGGGAAAAAGGGGACCAATTTTTGGCTTGTTACACCAAAAATGGTCAACACCTCCCATGCCCATGTTCCCAAAAATTTCCTTACCATTACCCCAAGAAGCCCCTAAATCTATAGCCTCATCTGTGTTTATGTACACCTATCCTCAATCATCTACTAAATAAGTTGTCCCCTCTCAGTCATCTGAGTTAGATGATATCAAGAATATCCTAAGGGCATTTTCTGATGAGCTGATCAATATAAAAAGGTAGCATAATACTTTCCCCAAGCCTCCATATCAAGGCTATCAAAGAAATAGATTTTCATCTCAACCAAACCAATACCAGGGTCCTCTAAGACAAACTAACCATCAACCAGCAAACCAATTAGTTGCAGTCCCCACACCCTCATAGATTATTCCTCCCAATTCAAATAAGGAGATTGTTCTAGGGAAAAATAACTATGTGGATAACACTAATGCCTGGTGTTTCCCTTGCAATAATGCTCATATACCTAGAGATTGTCCTATGGATAATCTACAACAAAAGGTGGCAGAGCAAAGAAGAATGGATGGTCAGTTTCCAAGTTCCAGTGACAATCAAGCCTACAAATCTTTTGGTATGCAAAATTCAGTCCTAGTGTCTTAGATGCAAGGGATGTCCTTGCAACAAGAGGAAGAAATGGCCCCAGAACATGCTTTGTTCTCATGGGTTGAAGATGAAGAATCAGTTTTCTTAAATGAAGCATCTACCTCCAAAAAACTAGTGGTGCAGTCTGATTATTACACCAAATCAAAGAGAAGGATTGTGGAAAAGCATGAGGTTATAAATAGTCAAGTCATGGAGAATCCTCTATTTTAAGGACAAATAAACATAGCTATCAGACAAGAAGTGCCTCAGCCGATGTAGAATCAAAGGATTCCTGCACAAATTCAAGAAATATCAATATATCCTTATTTTCAAAGAACTTAGACTCTGGGACCAATAAATTTGGTCGATAAGTTGAAAAAGACTCTAGCACAAGTATCAATATGGGATATATTGGCTATTCCTAAACAGAAGACACTACTACAAGAAGCTCTGCAAGGCCAATCAGTGCCTAAAGGTATTGTTATCAAAGAAGGACCTGCAGAAAAAGAAAAGCTCAATGATGCAGTTCATCTATAGATAATAGCCCTAGTGAATAATATAGCAGAGGTAAGCAAATCCAAATTGGATCCCTTCTATTTAACTTTGATAGTGGGTAAGAAACTACTGCATAATGTAATGATTGATTCAGGGGTTAGTACTACAGTAATGCCCAAGCAAATAGCTGATTATTTAGAAATTAAGTATGAACCACTCACTAAAGGAATCATACAGCTAGATGGCAAAGCAGTAAAAACCATAGGGAGAATTAAGCAACTCCAATTACAAGTATATGTTTGTCGTAATATAATTATAAATCAGGATGTAGTAGTGATAGATATACCTCCTATTTTTGGCTTATGTTTATCAAGAGACTTTATAGCCAAGATAGAAGGATATATGTCCCTTGATTGGTCTCATCTCATCTTAAGAACCAAATATGGTTCAAAGATGAAGATATTATCTGAGCCTTTATATAAGGATCATATCACCAATGAACCAACTACAAAGTTAGAGGCTGCCCATGCTATGATGAATAAATAAGAAAGGGTTTTTGTCAAGGAGATAGGTGAATGGACTGGATATAATCAAGAAGAAGAAAATGATCATTTATCAGCTTTGATGCAAAGTGACCCATATGAAAATTATGATTCTATTAGTCTAGGCACTTATGTTATACTTGATGAAGATCATAAAATCCCAAATGTTATAGGGAAGAAAAGTCAAAATATACCTCTTTTATCGATCCTCGGGTCTCTCAACATGAATTCAACATTCTGAGTGAGAAGGCACAAGCGTATGCCTTAATCTCTGATGAAGAAGAAATAATTTTTGATTTCCTTCTTACTTTGAAAGATGATGAGGAAGAGCATGAACATTTCCTAGATCATGATTTGAATGATTTGTTTTGAAATCATTGGATCAGGTTATACTATTTTTCAGGGAAGCTGTGAGCTAGTTTCAGAGGAACAAGATAGTGTTGAGACTCAATTACATGTGCAAAATTATTGCAAACTTTTAGAATTATCCTTTCAAGATATTGGTAATTTTGAAGTTATTAAAGAGGATGATCATGCAGTAGAACCTGAGTTTGAGGAAAAAGGAGTTAAGTTAATAAATGATATATGTCAAAAGGCTTCTGTTGATGAGCAGATGGTTGTTAACTTATTGGTAAGACATCCCAATATCAAGAGTCGATATTCGATGAGCTTCCAAAAACAAGAAGAGATTATGTATGTCAAAAGCATGTTTGACTCAGACTCACTCAAATGTAGGCAAATCAATGTGGCATACATAGAGGGCAATTCACAAAAGCTATATCCAATTCAATCACTTGTATGGCAATATAAGCTAGCTTGTCATGAAAGAGACTTTAGTAATTATGCTTTTGATCTAGGAGGGAGATAAAGATGCATCATTAATGTAGTTAGGTAGTTTCCCCTTTCTGTATTGTTTTGTTTTATTGCTTTGTTTTCCCATTTTTTGTTTTCCTACTTTTCTTTTAAATAAGTGTTCTTTGAACACGTAGTCGACAGCTCAAAATTTTCAAATTTTTCAAAAAATCTCCAATACATTGAATGTCTCCCAAATCCTTAGAAATCCCCAAGGTACCTTGCACTGCCACTTGCATAACATGTCTATCTCGTTGTTCCATAAAGATTGAGTAGTATCTACTAACGGTTATCTAAGTTTAATGCCATTTTGAGACTTGATAGGTCAATAAATACCACTTAGCAAGAGCTAAAGTTTACAAATTCTCAAACATTCTTGCATCTATGTGAAAATATCTTGCTACATGCATTTTTTGTGCTTAGCAAACTTGCTTTAGTGAAAGTATTTTTTTTTTAAAAATTTTCATACAATTTACCATAGAGAAGATATAGAGATGGAGGGAGCATAATCTTCACAACAAGGAGCTGGGATGTATGAGTCCCTTGACAAGTTTCTTACAAGTAAATTGTATGCTTCAACTCCCATGCAGCCATTGAAGACCTATCCATAGACCAAGTTTCTTGAAGCTGGTCAAGCAAGTGACCTAACAAAAATAAAAGATTATGCGAATGGCATCATGGACCCAATTCTATAGAGAGATAGTAGCAAAACTCTTAGAGAAGGGGCACATCAAAGGTGTCTACAGAGGGCCAGAGTAGGGCAATATGAAACTTTCACCATGAGGATATGGACCTCACAACTAGCTCAATTCATTATCCCAACTATGCATCCATGCCCTAACCTAATCAAGTTATGTGTAGACTTGTTCTATGCACCTTCATGCACCATTCAATGAGGTCTATTCAAAGTGTAAATCACACTGCAAGCTATCAGGGATATGTTAGCCCTTCATCATGATAGTATAGCTACGTTTCCCACTATTGCTAAAATGCAAAGAATGTGGGCAAACATCAACACTCAGTCACGGTTCCTGAGATTTGAATTACAAATGGGTGATGATGACACTACGGTACCCACACTCCCTACACCAAGAGCTCAATTCACCTAGGCTATCCAAGACGCATTGTCAATGATAGCTTTCATCTTTGGCATGAAAGATGATATGGCAATTTATGCAAAACAAATGGCTATTCTCTTTAGGTTGAAGACCATTGATAAAACCCAAGAGTATCAGCTTGACTTTTTTGAATAAATTACTTTCTTAATGGTAGAACAACTGGCCCATTTTAAATCAAAAGGAGTGTTTAGGTATTCTTCCTATTTGTTCCACCTCATACTTTTTCAGAACTCTAACCTCTTTGCCCAACATATGTATCTTAATATGTATGACCCAAATTTTGATCTCCAAAGGACCATCCCTATGTCTACATGGACACACATTTTGTCAAAGACTAGTGACCCATATGAATTTTAGGAATTATTTGTTACCCATATTTTTTTCCACCTCAGCCTCAAACCAATTATGAATAGATTATTCCCAAGTGTTTCAAATCTTTTGGCTAGTTACCCCATTCCTTGTGATTTATATTTAAGATCTCACCATACCATTATAAGAGTCCATGGTTTTTTTGGGGAACCAATATTGCTACCTAAGATTTTGACTCTTAGGTTAGCATTCCTAGAGGTCACCAGGCAGGTATCCACAGTTGACAATGAATTTGGTTTTGGGAAGAGAAAAAGGAAAATGTATGATCTTCTGTGGATGACAACAAGCATGGTTTTGGAAACCAGGGATGCAAAAGTTGTGTTGCTCAAAAAGCTATCCTTTATGGGTTTCCTTCTAGTAGAAGACAAATGGGTTTATGACCCAAATGGTTTCATAGCCTCTTGGGTAAGGACTCATAGGGTGGCAACTAGAATTGCACATGAAGGCCGCCCCTTTTGGGAAAACAAAAGAAATCCTAGGGAAGACACTCTAGGTTTTTATGTTGAGTTAACAGACTTGCCCCTTCCAAAAAATAGGCCATGGGAAACATTCTATGTTAAACAAATGGATTATGATCTTAAAGTTAGAATGACATCTAGCTTAAGAAGAACATTAAAGAATAAAGATTGGGATGTTGAGAAAATAGAGGCCTATTGGAAATATAGGCAAGAAATTTGTCAAACAACCCATTCTTTTGGAAACGTAGACACATATAAAAGATGGGAATAACTATGGGATGAGTGTCATCTCTCCCCTGTATCTAGCCCAGAAACAAGTAATTTTCTGACACCGAGTGAAGAGTAGGAAGCTAGGGCTAGGTCAAGCCAAGAGTCACAAGCCTTAGAGCAAGCTGTAGCTATAGTAACTGTATCAGTTTGGCCCCAATCTCTTAGTGCCATAGAAATGTAGAAGAGTGTGGTGCCTTCACCATCACAAGCTTCCCCATCAGTCTCGATTATAGATATTCCCAGTTCCCCATAAGCATCATTGAAAGGAGTAGAAATGCAGCCAGAAGAAGAGACACCCAAGAAATGAAAGAGGGTGTAGTTTCAATTTGGTTCAGAAGAGGAGATGGACACCTCATAGTGCCAATTATAGGGTACTATAATTTCTCCTCGGGTAAGTGTTATTCCTCCATCTCCTTCTCAGTCTATTTCTTCTCCCATTGGCATGATGATTTCATCTAGCTAGATGACATCCCCTGTCACTTCTGCCATTCCCATTTCTCACTTTGTCCCATCTATGCCACTTCAAGCTTTAACATTACCTCATTTCTCCCCTTCTATTCCCCAAAAACTTTCCCCACAGATTACCCATAGCCAACAATTGGCTATTCAATATGGTCTACCACAAGGACATCCTTTTGTGGGTGGGCACATTACCTCTCCTTCTACCTTCCAAACCCAAGCAGATTCTGCTAGGAAGGCAAGGGAAGCTTGAAGAGAGAAAAAGAAGATTAAGGAAAATAAAGCATTAACTACACCCTATCTACAGTCACAATTTGACCCCATCTAGTAGTAATTGATGGTGACTCATTTGTCACCAAATGTAATAAAGCCAATGGAGTAGATGCAATCAAAGGATTACACGATGAATGTGGTGGCCATCAATATGTCCCTTTTCAAGCCACAAGACAAAATTGAGCTACTGACTGAGTCTACTTCTATAGTTACTGAAGACTACTTGAAGATATCAAGGAGGCTACAGAAGATGGAAGCTGAGCTGGCCAAGGAAAAGGCAAACTTTAACAGTTTGACCTCAAAAGTGAATAGAAAAGATAATGAAATATAGAATCTAAATAAACAGTTGTAAAATACTATTTCTCTTCAGACTCACTAGGTAGTTCAGGCCCAAAATGATTCTTTAAAGGCAGGGCTCACACAGGTAAAGGATGCAGTGATGACCCTTAGGCACGAAAAGGTAGAATTGTAAGGGAAATGTGAGGAGACACTTGTTGTAAGTTACCCAATTGCAATAAAAGTTGTTGGCTAAACATAATAATACTATGGCCATACAAGCTCAATTTCACTTACAGCAACAGAGAACAGCACAATTGACACTAGAGCTAGCTAATAGGCCAAAGAGTGTCAGAGTGTTAAGTCTGGTAAAGGAGCTATACGAATCCATGTGGAAGAGAATCTCTTTAGAGATTATTCAGCTCAGGCCTTCTCTCACCTTCCTACTAAATGCACAAAAATTATGCAAAAAGGTGGAGAGTTCAGTTGTAAATACTCTAGCTACAGTCTCTAAGAGAGTAATGGACTCACAAACATTGCTACAAAAGCTCTATGATGCAATAGATACAACATTGTCAATAGCAGAAATCAATGATAGAATGGTCACTGCCAAGCAAGTAAATGAGGTTCTTAGTTGCAATTCTATAGCCACTAGTTGTAGAGAGCTTCTAGATGTCATGAAGGAAGGAATCAATGAAATGAAGCAACATGTTGAAGATCTAGTACAATTAGGTTTTCCTTCTCCATTTCTTGATGAAAACATTGTGTTGATGATAGAAGAAATTGAACCTTTGCTATTGGCCAAATAGAAGGATCAAACAGTTTTCTAGGATCTAAGGGATGATTCATCAGTCCCTAAAGTAGAAGCTATCTTGGTTCTTGTTTCCCAAATTGAATTCAAATTAAAGGCTATGATTCAAATTTTGCAACATTTTTCACACAAGGATATTATTAACCTTGATTTAGCCTTCAATGAATTGTAGAGTAAGCAAAGATTATCTGATGATGAGTGGTCTGCCTACCAGATAGCATTGTTAAAGCTGTGATTTTGAAATTTTGATCTAGCGAGAGTTGTGGTTTCTTTTTAAGTAGGCTTAAAGGTCCTTGGGGTCACTAATAACTGTAGAGTAAAAATTTACTCTACATTTCATTCTATTTTTTAGTCGCATGCCACAAAATTTTGTCTTTACATACTTTGGTCCAAGATGGCAGAGTTTTGAAATAGAGCATGGGCTCTATTTTCCTTTTAATTAATTTTTTGTCCAAGTGTCAAAATCAAGCAAAAGCTAACAAGTGTCATCATTTGAGGCATCCTTCTCAGAAAAAACTACCAAGTGTCATCATTTGAGGCACCTTTTATATTTTTTATGAGTTGGTCAGAATGTGCCACGTATCTCATAGTGACTTAGTGGAATATGCCAAGTGTCACCGTCTGTAGTTTCATATTGGCACCTGTGTTTCATCTCTTTTCAGTGAAAGGTTTTAACAAGCTAAGTATCAGAATCAAGCAGAAAGCACCAAGTGGCAGTCATGAAAGGTCTCAGTTTTGCTTTTCTAAAAGTGACAAAAGCTACCACGTACTCCAGCAAAAGAAAGTGGAAGCCACCACGTGTCGTGGTCTGAATTATCTTCATCTTTGATTTACTTATATAGTAAAGACCATGGTGGGTCCCAAGTTTTGTGTCTGAAGCAAGTGGAAGCCACTAAGTGTCTCTATCCATGTAAATGAGAAATGAGACTCATTTGTTTCTATGGTATAAATAGAGTAAAGTAGAGACCACCAAGTGTCATCTTCCATAGGTTTCTAAAAAGGTAGCTAAAAGAAGTAGAGACCATTGAGTAATGAGTATAAGTAAAGTGGAGATTGCCATGTGTCCTTTAATGAAGCAGTGGAGATCAACACATGTCCCTGTGTCACTTTTAAAGTTACTTAGGTAAGAAATGTTGTGGGTCTTATTTGCTTTTAAGCTGTTGAAGTTTCAAGGAAGTGGATTGTGACAAGTGTCAAAGGTAGAATGATCTTGAGCAAAGACACAAAAGAGTATAAGTTACGTGAAAAGTGATGCGTGTCTTCAATAGGTGCTACAGAACATGCCAGGTGTCATTTTTTGGTGTCTCCTAAGTAATAGGAAGATTTTCAAAGAATTGGCTAAGTGTTATTTAGCGTTTAAGAGAAGGGAGCATCTTGGAATCTATTTCAGCCAATGAACTGCCAGAAGATAAAGCATTTTAGAATCTATAAGATATCTTCTATTAGACACTTCCAGTTCGATGAGATTTCAGTTGGGCCATTAGATTGGGAACAAGTAGACAATTTGGAGTGAATCCAAGGCTATAAATAAGGGTGTAGAGATCAGCAAAAAGGATCATCAATTATTAGATAAAATTTTGAGAGAGAATTATTGTAAAGAGTTTAGACTTTCTAGAGCTGTGACTAAGTAATATCATTTGCTTTCATTCTATCTTCTTAAGTTAGAAGTTTTATGTAATTGTGCATGTTTATGTGCCTCTTATGTGACTGGAGAATTAATGAGAAGATTGAATCCTATGCCTTTGTTGATATTTTCTATGTCATTTTCAAAATTAGTCTACACTGTAGACTTTCTAGAACCGTGATTAGGAATGTCATTTGTTTTTGTCTCATTTTCTTGAGTTGAAAGGTTTATATAACTGTACTTGTTTATGTGCCTCTTATATGACTAGAAAATTCAAATAAGAAGATTGAACCCTATGCCTTTGTTGACATTTTCTGTATCATTGCAAAAGTAGTCTATGCTATGAGCCTCTATTTCTATTGTTTCCATCTTTTACATTGATCATGCACTTGTTTCCTCTTAAATGTAAATGAATCATACATATAGCCTCATTGTGCTTAGGATTAAGGTCAAATTACATTCAAGCACATCGCCATAGATTAGATTTCCTTTCTTGCATTTGTGTTTCTGATTAAAATTCCTATCCCTTTTTCCAGTATCTACTCAATATGAAGAAGAACCAACTTCTCAAAAATATGGAGGTTGTTTCAAGTCGCATACCCACATCTTGAAACTTCCCATTGTTGGTGTTTATTATAAAGCACAATTTTAATTCATCAACAAGAATAAACTAAAAAAATACTAAACATTGACAAAGCTTATTAGGTACTAGGTTAGCCCCTAGCTAACCTAGTCCATGACCTAGTTTATTTTTGTCAATTATGATACTAGGTTAATTAGGTTGACCTTGTTAGCCTAAAATTTCATAAGGGTTTAATATCTATATATACCTATATAAACACATTCATTTTTCTATTTCTAAGGGAAGAGAATAATAAATAAGATATATTGTGCATTTTCTTATCCACCATTCTACTTGAGGAGCAAGCTTAAGGTTTCATACTTTATTTAGAGATATGGATTTTATCTTATAGAAAAGCTTTTTAGATGTATTGATAGGTTGTGTAGCCTATAGCTAATTTATCTTTGTTATCCTTACATACCATAACAACCTTTTACAAAGCACCATGGCCAAGGGAGATATTGAAGCTTGATGGGTTTGTCTTCAAAGGTAAGTATTCCTAACTCTATTCCTCATTTGAAAGAGTAAATAGATATGTATATAGACTTCTCTTCCATGTATTAAGATTCTATATACATTGACATGAGTATATGTCTTCTATGCATGTTTATTTTTAGTGTTTTTTAACCCCACTTTATGCCATAAGCTTTGGTGAGCACTAGATTAGACTTTTACTTGTCATTAATTTAGTCGATATGAAAAAATATGGCATAGCTAGGGTTATTACATAGTTTTTCTTGACTAGAGGATTTGGAACCCTCCCTAGTGATATTATTTATTGTAAGAGATCCACTAGATAGGTTTAGTAGATCCATATTGGTCATGAACCAAATTATTTAATGTATCCCCAATCAAAAGTGTAAGTAGGATTTATCTTCTCTGAGTTAGGATTGATTTGTAAATCTACTGCATTTCCTATTACATACATTATGGTAAATTTGACATGAACTTAACCCTTGAAAGTTTTCTTTTACGCTTTCATTTCTATCATCTTATTATTTTTCTATATTTTCAATACTGTTTCAAACTAATCAGTCTAGTTATAATTTTTTGTGCATAATTTTAACACAGAGTCACATCAAAATGACTTTATTCTTTTTGTGCAAGTCTTCATCAAATACAAGTTACTAGATTAAACAAGTTGACAAAGTAATCTTCTTCAATCCTAGATAAGATTACAAGGTTGAACAGGTTGACTTTATCATCTTATTTTATCAACCAGCATCTAGATCTACAAACTAGGTCAAACAAGTCAACTTAGTATCTTAGTTAGCATCTAGATCAACAAACTAGGTCAAACAAGTCAACCTAGTCATCTTATCCTTCTTCATCACATAGAGTTTTGCATAACTAGTTTGAACCAGTTAAATTAGTTTTCAAAGCTCAAAAGTAGCATTCAAGGAACTTTGACATAAAATTTGTAATCCTAATCATCTTTCAACTCACCAAGGTTACTCTCTCTCTCTCTCCACCATTTTAATACTTCATTTCAATTCTATTTTATACAAGTTAGCAGTCTTCAAAAATGCAACTCTATATCAAACTAGGTATACCTAGTCAACTTAGTTCTATAACCTATGTTCTATCTAATATATTGAGTCAACCTATTCGACTATGTTCTTAAAGAATTTTAATTTTGCATAATAGTAGCAACCTAGTCGATTATGTTATATATTATTTTCATATAGTGTCATCTAAACTAGCTTTGTACCATTATAAATTTGGGAATTAACTATTTCTCTATGTTTTTGCTAATTACATTCTAAAGAAGAAGAAGAAGAAACTAAAATTAAAGGTTAGGGGTTTGTACATTACCCGAATTAAGTTGCGCATCGTATCCAAGCATTGTAGGAGCTCCTCTTTGGCTATGGAGGAAAACACCTATAGATAAGAATAAGACTTAAACACAGAAAATGTTAGAAGATGATATGGTGGACTACCAAGCTATATGCTCGGTCTCGGAAGCGTAAATCTCTGTAAGGGATGACAGTCCACTATTTATGGAAAAGAGTGTCATATAAAAAGAAATGGTGAAAGACTAAGAAAGAGAAATATTGATAATGTGTACCTGCTCTCTGCAATTAGTCTGTCACAGTCACTGACATCGGTAGTCTTGCCAAGGTCCATTTGTCAATGATACCGACGTCAATTATGTTGTCAATGTCGATAGGGGTAATGGGCTTTGGATAGGTTTCAAGTTATGTCTGTGGTTGATAGAGGAGTCTGGAAGTTTAGGGGTTTGTGTAGGGTTGTAGGGAGATGTATAAGGTCTGAGGAGAGGCAAAGGTAGAGGGTAGGTATGTAAAAGGAGGTGGGAATAAGAGGAAGGCTTTTCAGCCCTTCCACGAAGGAAGTTGGGTCTAGTTGATAGTATTTAGAAATAGTAAATAGAAACTAATTTCTAATGTATTCTAAATTACTAAAATGAGAGGGAAGAATACTTAGCTCTGCTTGGTTAAGAACCAAAGGTGTTAGAATGCTTATTCCTATTGTGGTTGATGTCGAGGTCCTCGTGCAATGTTCTAATCCAATCTGGAGTGACTTGTGCAGAGTTTCTATAGCTAGGAGAGCAAAATTTGAAGTCTGATGCTTAGTCTTAGAGCGTGCACATTAATATCCAAGAAGTTGGGGGTCAGCTCAATGTTAGAGCTCAGGTTAAGTAACCGATGTCAACGATCCCACCAGTGTCAACTGACTGTTGACTAATGTCGGTGGCTAGATAATGGGTAAAAGGGCTATTTTTAGCCCTTTGACTATTTCTCCATCTGCCAAGTGCATTTGTCATTAGAGAATGGTCAAAAGATGGGTTTATTAGGCACGAGAGTTAGATAGGAGGTTAGGATGGAGTGAGAATAGGTCATGGGTAGATGACGTAGTCTCAGGGTGACTCATAAGGTAGGAAATGGTCTTAGGGCGAGGTGTCCAAGGTGAGGTGTCTAAGGTGAGGTGTCTAGGTGATGTCATTAATTTAAAATAAGTAATTTATTTTAAATTAATAAGATCTGTAAATGTTTAGAAGGGGACCAAGGGAGGTCGACACAATATTGGTGTCTACATTTGCCCCTTTTTGTCTGGTGGTTTGTCTTGACAAACTGCAAGACAAAAATAGACGTAGGTTGCCCCAAGTATGGGATGAGGTATTCCCCCTCAAAGTGGGAATCGAGAGAAGGTAAGCCAAAATTAGTTGCCAATTTGATAGGTAGTGGATGGGTATGGTGAAGCTGGAGTGTGAATGCTGTAATAGTTGAGATTGCACGTATACCACTTCACGTGATAGGTAGGTCAAATTATAGGTAAGGTCAAGGAGCACTAAAATTAAAGTAATCGGTCCCTAGCTTTTTGGTTGTAGCTAATTGAGTTAAATGATCAAAGCTGTAACTCTAATGGTCGAGGAGGACTAAAATCAAACTAATGTGTCCCCAACTTTTTGGTCATAGCTGATTGGGTTAGATTCATCAAAGTTGTAGCTCCAATGGTCATCATGTTCCAAGTATCTTGGGCCAGGAAGTGCTCCTAAAAAACATGAAAATGTCACAAATGTTGGGGATTAACTTGGTCATTATCTGACAATACGTGTGAGGGTCATGGACAATTTGCTAACTATTCATGAGGTAACATATGCAATCAAAACAACCAAGGCAAAGTTGTCTCAAAAGTGGTCATGGTCTGAGGAGATAGTCACGATCTCCAAGGTCGTTTGTTGAGTTAGGTTGAGATATAAGTGATCTCAAGTGTTGTTGGTTGTGGTTAGGGAGATATATGTGATCTCCAATGTGCCTCATGAGAAGTCCAAGGTGACTTCTACAATGTTAGGGCTGGTTGTGTGGGTATGATTTTGGACTGATTTAGATAGTTGGTCCATTAGATAAATGAACCAATGAATGGCTGAGCTAACCTTAGAAGACCCCATGTCAACTGAGTGCTACCTACATAGCCCCTATTTTAAGGGCCTCAGGCCAATGTTGTTCTCCCTAAAAGGGAAGAATGGGGTAAAAGAGGTCGATAGTGGTTTTGGTTATGTTTCAAATGATGAGTGTATGATGATGTTACAGCCTTTTCCATATTGTGTGATGGTGTATCCTGTAACATAGGTTATGTGGTTTTTCATCCTTAGCATTTTTCCATATTGGTGATGGTGTATGCTAAAAATGAAATGAGTTTATTTATGCTTCAGCAAGTTTCCATATTGGTGATGGTAAATGCTTGACATAAATTGTGTGTGGTTGTTAGTTTCCATGTGTATTGTTTTCCATAGAAACTAATGTGAATGGGCTATGATAATTTATATAACACAAATCGGTATTTGCATTAAATAAATCATGATGTTATGTTAGAGGTTTGAAAAATGTTTTGGTTGTCATGTTATGGGCATGTGACAAAGTCAAGTAAGAAGTGAAAGGCACATTGCTCTTTCATTGACAAAGACCATAATGATAGCATAGATAAGGGCTTTTGCAAACAAAATCCCTATTCATGCATTATGTCGTTGACCATTGATTTGTGTTAGAGAAGTACTTGAATCACTTGACGTTAACTGAGCTCAAAGTCCCTTGAGTATGTTGGGGTAATAGGTGTGATTAGGTGATATGTCAAGATAGCATAACCCTTTTTAGTAGGAATAACTATGCCCCTTTTAAAGGTGACCCAGAGAATGACTATAGGAAAGTCCATGACTTAATAGTTTGTCAATCATTTTTTTTTGGTAGACTGATCAATGTGGGAAGTCTACTTGAGGATGTTGTTTTGTTTTGTGGTCATATTGAAGCTGATCAATGCAGGAAGCTTCTGAGTAGGTGCTGTGTTTATAGAAAAATTTGGGTATAGCCATCCTTCGAGGGAGTGGTCTATATTTTTCTTTGTATGGTTGAATGTCTTTGAATAGCTATCCTTCAAGGGAGCAGTCTAATAATTACAACAATAATGCAGCTATCCTTCGAGGGAGCAGTCTACATTTATAGTTTATGACCTTTTGTTAGGCATCCCAATTTTATGTGTTTTTTTACTGAACTTTTAGTCATGGACTAGACTATAGAGGTTTAAGGATTTTCTTTTTAGTAGGACAAAGCATTAATGCAAAAAGGGTTAACTAATGTTTATGGGGGAAAAGGGTTGAAAGGAATAGGAATGAGGATGACAGGGGTTGCTCAAGGGATGAGCTCAAGTTAAATATCAAGTGAATGATTGCTTGATTAATAGTAGAATGGTTGCAGATGCAAGGCATTAAGGGGCTCAGGTTTTGGCCGGCCTTCGAGAGAAGACAGATGATAAGTCCCTGATCCATACTTGTCCGTTATTATGTAAGGTCTGAGCCAATTAGGATCAAACTTTCCTCATTTGCTTCTTTTCATATTGGTCACGTGTTGGTTTTCTTTAAGGATGAGATCTCTGATTTTGAAATCTCACTCTATCATATTTTGGTTGTAGGCATGTTTTAGTCGATGCTTGGCAAAGAAAAGTCATCCTTTGGGCCAGCTACGTTGAGGTCAGATAGTCAATACAAATTCAAATTCCCCTAATTGCTTTTGTGACAGGGACAATGTTTGACACCCACTACGGATAATCAATGAGTTGGATAAATGAGATAGAGAGAAGACATTAAAGCTCCTCTTAAATAAGGAGTGTGATGTGAGGATGCATCTTGCAAAGCTTTTGCCTGATAGGCTTAGTTTAAGAGGGCGAGATCTTGATCTTCCAGATTGTAGTCTGGAATCTCAGAATCACTGAAGGTGATGGAGGCAATGATAGGTAATGATTTGACTAAAGCAGCTAGTGGTTGGGGGTCTTCAGGTTGGACCTCCACTGCCTGTAAAGCTTTGATTAAGGCTTGGCGATGTTGTGGAGAGCTTTGTATTAGGTCATACAAAGATATCTTGACAGGGGTTTGGTGAAGTTTCACCATGGAGTCATGAATTTCCCCAGATGATGTTGCTTGGGATGTGCCCAAGATTGAAATCTTGGGTTTTGGTGGTTGAGAAGGCTTGATGAATGGATATATCTAAGGGAGAGAAACCTTCTCTTTTCCTTTATCCTTCTTGGTTTGTGACCTAGTGGCCACATTGATGGTGTTGATTTCGAACAAAGGGGGAAAAGGTGGTAGAGGGACCATAATCTTGTGTTGAGATCCCGATTTAGGTGAGGATGTTTGGGAGGCATGGGATGGTGTTAGTGGTTTATTGAAAGGGTGGTCAAGAGGATCCTTGATGAAAGGGGTGTCCTTTTTCAAGTGTTGATGAATGACAACCTTAAGAACATAGCAATGCTCAGTGTCATACCTAGGTGTGTGATGATACGCACAAATTTGAGTGTCGTCAAACCAAGATGGTTTTGATTTGAGAGGTTGGAATGGTTTAAGAGGTGGGAGACTGATGCTAGAAGACTGCAACAATTGGCATAATAGTAAAGCATAGGAACCCGCTAATGGGTTTACACATTTTGTTGCAGTAGGGGTTGACAACTTCTATTTATGAGTTATAGGAGGAGTTTTTTGTACCACATTTTTATTTGGTGATGTGGCCACACATGTAAATGGCACTTTCGTGGTAAGATGTGTCAAATTTTTTAGAGGAAGTATGTTTTTAACGGGTAAAAGGAGTAATGGAGGTAGTTTGTTTTTTTTTTTGTTAGGTGTTGGAGTAGAGAGCACTCTTATTAAAGTAGATGGATGTGGACCCAAGATAGAGGGTAATGGTGAAGGTGGGGGAGGAGTTCTTTGATGTGGTTTAGCAGCCTTCTTTAGTTTGGTGTGAGGACCACTATTGTATGGGGTGAGGTTCAAGTCTACCTTCACTTGTGGGTGAGTGATGCTTGATACGAGGTGAACACTGAGATTTTTAATCTATTTTGGCATGGTGGATACTTGTGAGGTTTTAGATTCAGGTGTAGATGATTGAGCTTCTAAAGATTTAGAAGTAGAAGCCCAATCCTTGTTAGAGACTTTAGGTTGAGTAGTCACAAAAGGATTGGTAGTATAAGTTGAAGTGGGACATGTAGGATAAGGAGCCTTAAGTCGCACCCATAGCACCTCATGTTTTAGGTGCCTAGAATGGAGAAATCCTAAGTTTTTTGCCAATCAAGAAAATGGTTTAGGTGATGTCACGTGAGGTCTTACAGTCAGTCTTTTGGAGGATTGGGGTGGTTGTGAGAGCAAAAATGTGTTAGACGCAGCAATCTCAGGCCAAAGGTGAGAGAAAACTATCACCAGATCTTCCTCAACCGAAGTGGGCGAAGTGACAAGTTCTCTCAGTGGAGAATGGATTAGAGAATTTGACTCTTCGAGGGGATAGAGTGCAGGGATGATCGTGCCTTCTGTGTGTAGTCAAGGAGTAGAAAAAGTATGATCCTCCATTGGTAATAGGAAGGATGAGGGTGAGGCCACCAACATTGGTGCCATCAAAGCAGCCTCCAATATAGGAGAGGTTAAAGTAGACTCTCCTATGTGTGAAAGAGGGGTGGATGGAGGACTATCTTCCATCTATGGAAGACAAATAGGAAAGGAAGGCTCCTCTAAAGGGGGAAGTAGAGGGATTATGGCCCCTTCTACATGAGGGTGTGAGGTATGAATGGTAACTTCTTCCAATGGTAGAAGAAGAGGAAAGGTGGGGGTAAGAGGAACAAGTAATATGGGTTCCTCATGAGGTAGAAGAATGGGTAGAGCAGGTGTTTGATATTGTGGAGGTGATATGGATGAGATGGGTTCTTCTACCTGTGGTGGAGAAATAGGTTGACTAACCTCTTCAGTTTGTGGAAGAGGTTGGTTAGGAATGAAAGGAGAAACCATGTTGACCATTTGTATATTGCACTCTTGAAGGTCATCGGCCATGGTCTGAACATTATTTTGACTAGGGGGATGATTAAGGAATGGTTGCCTAAAGATATCTATGTTTTGGTTAGCCGAAACATTTGGGTTATCCAAAACAAGATCCCCTTTGTCTAACATGTCCTGAATAATGTTTTTGAGGGTTTTACAATTATTCGTGTCATGACCTTTGACATGGTGATAGTTACAAAAGTCATTTTCCCTATACCATATAGGGATGGCTTTTGAGGGATCAAATTGAGGTGGTCAGATTTGAGGGAGACTGAGGACCCCCTACTTTACTAGTTTATCTAACACAGAAGTGAATGATTCTCCTATTGGAGTGTATTGACGCTATATATAATGTTGTTGGAATTGTCTTGTAATGCTTTATGATGTGGAAGGTTCAATTTGGTTAGTTGTAGTCGAAGATGATGACCTAAGGACCACAGCATTTGTTGATCCCTTGGACTTGGAGTGGGAAGAAGAATATTTGGAAGAAGGGTCATTGGATTTTGCATTAGTATTTTTACTATGCAGTTTGACCTTATCTTCTTCGACCGCATGGAGTTCAAGCTTTTGGGCCATGGTGAAAGCTTCATCAAATGTGTGGAATGTTTGGACCCACAAAGTAGATGAGATGTGCTTGGCACATGCTCTTGAAAAGAGCTTAATGAGCTCAAGTTGAGGTAATGAAAAGGAGAGTTGGTTGATTAAACCTCTCCAATGGGCAACGAAGTCAGCTATTGATTCATCATCAAATTGTTTAATAGAATATAGGTCTGTGATGGAGACCTTCTTAGTGATGTTGATTGAGAAGTGGTCAAGGAATAGCTGAGCTAGTTGAGTGAAGGTAAAAAGAGAATGACTGGTAATAGAACTATACCAATCAAGGGTAGCACCAAAAAGTGACATGGGAAATGTGCAAAGTAATAATGCATCATCGTGTGTTATAAGGTAGCAAGCATGCCTAAATGCTCGTAGATGTTGTTGTGGGTCCTCTTTACTCTGAAAATGAGTAAATTTTGGGAGTTCCCACTAGCTAAGGTATGGTCAAATAGGGACTGAAGGATGGATAGGTTCATTATAGATTTGTTCATAAGAAAGAACATTCCTCAAACCTAAAATGGATGTCTCAAGGTTAGACATCTTATCCATCAGCATCTTTATTAGATCGGCAGATGGATTGGCATGAGGGGCACCCCCTAAGTTATAGGGTACCTGAAAGGCATTGGGAGGGGCGTATGATGTACTTGGTTGCATTTGTGTAGGTGCAACATATTGGTAGTGCATCATAGGGACTGCTGTTGAGGCCAAGGGGGCTTGTGCCATGAAACTGGAGGGCACAACTTGATTAGATGCTACCAAGGGTGGTTGAATGGTGGCAACACTAGTTAAAGGATAGGTAGTCACTTTTGTATTTATGGGTGTAAGAGTGGGTGGGATAGAGACAATCAACTTTTGAAAAGGTGTTGAACTTGGTTGAATTGTTTGTGGTTGAGGGGATATAGAAACCCTGATGAAGGTAGGTCCAAAAATAAAAGGAGAGGCCAAATATTGAAAATTGGCCATGGTTGGGTTACTAGTTGAGGCAATGGCCTGAGTGACCATAGGTTGGGTAACAGAGGCTGTTGATATTATTTCCATTTCAACCAAGGAAGTTGGCATCCCATAAACAAGGTTACCTGAAGGATCTCGCATTTGGCTTCTAGCGAGATAGTGTTAGAGAGCCTTGACGTTGTGGTCAAGGAATCTCTCAAATTCTTGATCCCCTTCAGGAACAATAGGAGGTTGATTTGGGATAGGTTGAATAGAAGTACGCTCAGTGTTTGGAGTATACTCCATGTGGTGACTTGATATAAAAGGCAAAGGTGGAAGCGGTTGTTGACTCGCGTGGTCAACAAGAGATTTGGCTTGACTACGTGTCAAAACCATTCAAGGCAAAATGGGTTTAGGTTCTAAAAACTATGTGTCTCAGTTTTAGAAAACTAGAATTTGTGTTTGACAGCAAAAAAGTCAGGTTTTAAGCTTACTGTTTGGAAAGAAAATTTGTTGACAGTGACCGATGTCGATTTTATAATCGATGTCAGTTAGGGAATGTTGCCAAGGTTTTATGGATAACCAATGTCGGTGAAGATGAGTTGCCGATGTCGATGGAAAAACTGATGTCATGTGTATTTCCAAAAACATAGAAAACTAATATTTTTTGAAAGAAAGAGAAATTTTGAGTTGTTTTTGGACCTCAAAATGGGACCTAACCAGCTCAAAAAATTAGATAAAAAGAGCAAAATAGATGATGGCAAGCAACCTCTAAAACATTAAATTCCTAAGAATAAATTTTAGAGTCATGGTGGCTTATGCCTTAGAATAATATGTTTGGGAATTGGGCTTTTAGAATGGGTCATAAAGAGGAAGTCTATGGATGGTTTTAGGTTATGTTTCGGTGCTCAAAATTTTGTGTTAGGTTTAGTACGTGGCCTAGTGCTGGGGCTTGCTCCCTTCACTTCACAAACCCAGAGCTGAGCTAGGCCACTTAGCTAATATATACTTTTCATATAGTTTATACTTTGTTAGAGAACAAAGTGGGTCCTCCTCTTGGTGGTGAAATCAAAGTAGGATTGCCAGGAAGGGTAACGTATCTGCTAGGTGATGAAATCCTAGACGGGCCTTGTCTCAAGTATGTTTAAGTGTTTAATTTGATGTGCTTGTGATTTGGTTGTGTAACATTTGTGCACTATGATTTATTCATAATGTGTTTTTAATTACTAAGTGAGTAGGCTAAGTATGCATTCAAGCAGGAATGAAATGCAATAGTTTTTTTAACCCAAATTGAAATGTTTTGTTTAGATGCAAACAAGTGGAGAAAAGTTAAGAGTATGAATTTTCACTACTCTAAGATGCAGGAAAGAAGTGACAAGAAGAAAAAGAAATATGTTCTTTTTAACTTGTGCTAATGGTTTCTTTTCAAAATAAAAAGATAGAAGAAGGATGCAAGAAGAGAATTTTTTCCTAATGCACCTATATGAAAATTTTCTTTTTAGAAGAATGAACCCAAGGAAAACTCCAGGGTCCCATTGGGTGTGCCAGAATGTTTCTCTACATTTTTTCTAATTACATTCAGAAGAAGAAGAAGAAACTAAAATTAAAGGTTAGGGGTTTGTACATTACCTGGATTAAGTTGCACACCGTATCCAAGCATTGTCAAAGCTCCTCTTTGGCTATAGAGGAAAACACCTGTAGATAAGAATAAGACTTAAACATAGAAAATGTTAGAAGATGATATGGCAGACCACCAAGCTATATGCTCAGTCCCAAAAGTGTAAAGCTCTGTAAGGGATGATAGTCCACTATTTATGGAAAAGAGTGTCATATAAAAAGAAATGGTGAAAGACTAAGAAAGAGAAATATTGATAATGCATACATGTTCTCTGCATTGAGTCTGTCACAGTCACTGACGTTGGTAGTCTTGCCAAGGTCAGTTTGTTAATGATGCTGATGTTGGTTATGCTACTGATGTCGGTAGGGGCAGTGGACCTTGGATGGGTTTCAGGTTATGTTTGTGGTCGACAGAGAGTCTGGGAGTTTAGGGGTTTGTGTAGGGTTGCAGGGAGATGTATAAGGTCTGAGGAGAGGCAAAGGTAGAGGGTAGGTATGTAAAAGGAGGTGGGAATAAGAGGAAGGCTTTTTGGCCCTTCCACAGAGGAAGTCAGGTCTGGTTGATAGTATTTAGAAATAGTAAATAGAAACTAATTACTAATGTATTCTAAATTACTAAAATGAGAGGAAAGAATACTTAGCTCTGCTTGGTGAAGAACCAGAGGTGTTAGAATGTTTATTCCTATTGTGGTTGATGTCGAGGTCCTCATGCAATGTTCTAATCTAATCTGGAGTGACTTTTGTAGAGTTTTTTTAGCCAAGAGAGTGAAAGTCAAAGTCTGATGATTGGTCTCAGAGCATGCACATTGATATCCAAGAAGTCGGGGGGTCAGCTCAATGTTAGAACTCGGGTTAAGTAACTGACATCGGCGATCCCACCAGCATTGGCCGACCGTTGATTGACGTCAATGGCTAGAGAATGGGTAAAAGGGCTATTTTTAGACCTTTGCCCATTTCTCCATTTTCCAAGTGCATTTGCCATTAGAGAACAATCAAAAGATGGGTTTATTAGGCATGAGAGTTAGCTAAGAGGTTAGGATGGAGTGAGAATAGGTCATGGGTAGATGACCTAGTCTCAGGGTGACTCATAGGGTAGGAAATGGTCTTAGGGTGAGGTGTCCAAGGTGAGGTGTTTAGGTGATGTCATTAATTTAAAATAAGTAATTTATTTTAAATTAATAAGATGTGTAAATGTCTAGAAGGGGACCAAGGGGGGGTCGACACAATATTGGTGTCTACATTAACAATTATTTGTTAGTAATTAATTCAAACTTTAATTTTTATTTGTTTGCATACTTAGAATATCTCACATAGTCTAATTAGGTGTTTTTTCAAATTACCATTTAGTTACACTATTTTTCTCTTTTTTCACACACCACCAAATCACATAGTATTTAAAATGCATTTAACATTTATCTTCCCAAGGCCTACCTACTTGGATTTCATCACCAAGGGGAAGACGACTTGGTTTTTTGGCCAAGTATAAATACATGGCTAATGGTATATATTGGAAAATCATTCAACACCATTATCATTGTGGGATTGTGAAGTGAGGGGGTGGGCCCTAATACCAAGCCAGTACCATTACCAACACAAATCACTTTCACTCTAAACATCCTAAAACCATCCATAGATTGCTTTTTAGTTACATATTTTCATCCAAATTTATTATCAAACTTAAAATAAAACTTTTTAATAATCTAATAACACTCAAGATAACCACTTAATTCGTAATTACCTTTTAGTTGACTACTTTCTCTCTAATCATTATGTGTTATACTACAAAAACTTGCATTGGCCAATGTTGGTGCAAGGTTTTATGTTATGTGCCCTAGTTGGATCACTCACATTGATCCAATTATTTGTGTGTTTGCTTCAATTTATTGATTCAATTATATTGCAAAATTTTCCCTATTTTAGCACACTATCATTATATCCTATATAATCTATTACATATTATGTTTTCCCCTGTCAGCAATACATAGTTGACCTATAAGACTATGTACCCCCTTCTACTTGGTTTCATGCCCTATCTATAGTATAGAGTTAACCTATATGACTTTGTATCCCTTTAAAATAGTAAGGTTATAGTACTAAGTTAACCTAGTTAACCATGTATCCTTATCAGCTTAGTTTCATACCCAATCTACAATACAGAGTTGACCTATATGACTTTGTGTCCCTTTTTGCCAGTCTGATTGAAGCACTAAGTCAACCTAGTTAACCATGTATCTTTATTAGGCTAAGTTTCACACCTTATTTATAGTATAAAGTTGACATATATGACTTTTTTCCTTATCTACCTCTTATATTACAAAACATAATTGACTTGGTCGACTCTGTATCATTCTTATCTCTTTGATTTTGCATCAGATTCATCTTCTTTAATATTTCTCCCTCATCATGAACTTCCTACTTTAAAAAACACTAAGTTGAATTCAATATATATGATGAGCTTTACCAACCCTAATAGGTTCTCCCATAAGTATCTTATGAATCCTATCTTAGATGAAAGTAATGTGCATTAGCCACTTACACTATAAATTATGGGACCACTCCTCATTCCTATTTAATTAAAAACCCTCTCTTCTCCATAGAAGATCAACCTAAATTATAATATACCCAAAAAATGCTCTTTTTCATCAATTAGTTTCCTCAAGATTGAGGAAAAGATACTTCTATTATTTACCATCTCATGATAAGTGGTCAAACTGAGAAGCACTATTCACCTTCTCCCACATTCTCAAATGGATTTGGGGATACTAATTTCCTTATTTCTCAACCTCTTCCCTCTCATTTGACCCCTTCTCATATCATGACATCTTCCTCTTTGATTTACTTCATGTCCATGCCTAGTATATCTACTAACATGGTAGGTTTACATCTAGTGGGCCTCTTCTATGACCCACTCTTATTAATTATTTTACTAATGCATCATTTTCTACCCATGGTCATCATGCCTCTAGATTTTCTTCTTCTCATCACTCTATTAGTACATATTTTTTGAACACAATTAAATCATACTACTAGTGCCTCACTTACCAACAATTCCTCTCAATCTACTACTAACACCCATAGTGGTACCCAAGCCACTACCAATTCTAATGCTTCACATATTAAAAATAACACCATTCAAACCCATCAACTTCTATTACAAACTCTTAATCAAATGAATTATTTCTAAAGTAACAATTCCAACCAAATGATACAAATGCAATATCATCTCATCCATCTTCAAAATCACCCTCAATAGGTTCCATGGGGAATGCATAACCAAAATTCTCCCCCCCCCCAACCTTCTCTTTGGGATTCCCATGGTAATCTTATCCCCCAACTTCTTTTTATTAACAAAACAATTAAGAACCTTAAAAATGAGCCTCTTACACCTTAAATCACTAACATTAATATATGAGGCATCACCCCTACCATTAATTACAATGGATCAACCGATCTTACTCTCCACTTAAAAACATTTGGAAATATATACAAAGATTGGATCAAGTTAAATGTGTTTGCCTCTACCAAGATATTAGTAAAAAAATCATGGATAATGCATTAGATTGGTATAACCAACTCAAATCTCATTCCATCATTAGTTTGGAAGATTTAGTCAATGCTCTAGTCCAAGAATTTCAAACTAGTGATCTCCCTGAAAATACTTTAGCCCATTTTATTAATTATAAGTAACTTGAGATTGAAACTACACAAAATCTCATCAAATAATGGAAGAACTTGTATAATAAATATGACATAATATGGCTTATGATAACGTATTTCATGTGTTTACCAATGTTATTTATCCCAAGTTGTAATATCAAGTCTATACTTTTTGCATGCACATTAGAAGAGGCCATTGGCCAAGCCAATCACCAAGATTTACTCATACATCAATTTTAATGATCCCAATATTCTATGATTACTTACATGTTAATAATCAATAAGAATTTTCATACTAAAAATGATGGTGTCACTAATTATTATGATACCATTCATACTATTCAAGCTATTATTCCTAATTAGGTTCTTGAACAAGCTTCCCCTCCCAACCACCTCACTAATTCTCATCTATCTTTGAAAAATAACATCAATGTTCATAAACCTTTATCCTTATAAAATTTATAAATGTCTACCAAGGCCTCTTCCATGATAAATTGATCCCACTCATCCCATGAAATCTTAGTATAATCCTAATAAATTTTGTTAGTTTCATGCTAGTTAAGGTCATTCTCATGAGACTTGTAGGCAACTTCATAATATGGCTATGGATTTCCTTCTCATTCCAAATTTATACCATTATTTTATCATTCATAAATGTCAATAAGCCTATGACATTGTCTTCAAATCCCATAAAACACAAACTAAATCTCAAGCTTCAAATTAGGTTAATGCTCATTTGGTTATTTACAAAGATCCTATTCTGAACCACCAAGGCAATCAAGAAAAGTGTACTCTTTCTACCAATAATTTTGATAGTCTTCTTGACCCAAATCTATAAGATAATGTGGTCAATATGACTAATATGTAAAGGGTGGTTGCCTTCGTTGATCCTCATCCAATCCACACTCCTCAATTGTCTCGAGCTTTTCATATTATCCAAGATTCTTCCCCAACTCACTTAATAGAGTTGGGACAAGAAGACCTTATATATTTTGATGAGCTAATTCCAACAAATCCCTTAGATAACACTTCTTATACCATTTATACTACTCCTCTAACCTCTTTAACCATCACCAATGATACTCAAACTTATATTAAAACTTATTCCAATTTATCTCAAACCAAACCTACATCAACTACCCCATCTTCTCAAGATAATCAATAAACTTGTCCTCCAATTAAATATTTTACATCTTATGCACTTAAGCTCCTCCTTTCAAGGACCTCCTTCAACATTATATACCTCTTTCTATAAATCCCCTTATGGGTTATGATGAATGGGATCCTATTAAGGAACTTACTAATCTCCCATCTCAAATCCCATTTCTTGAAATTATGTGTAATTATCCACATCATCACAGTCATCTTATGTAGCTATTTTTCTAAATGAGCATCCCTTATTATCCCTTAGTAGGACATAAAGACACCTTATCTAGATTAGAAGATAGCATTTTACAATAGTGCAAAGAGATGTCTATACACATTGATGAAACAATGGACACATATCTTTCCCTCAAATTCCCTATTTATTATATTATTATCGATGAAATTATGCTTCATGTGGATGATCCTATCTCGTTATCAATATCCAAATTGGTGATATCCAATTCAAGTGTGCCCTAATTGATGAGGGCTCAAACACTTGTGTTTACTTCCTCAATTTTATTAAAACCTTAGGTTTTTTAATGTAACCTTAAGTCCACATGTGGTACATGTCAAGGCTATTATTGAAGGAAAATGCCTTCCTTAAGATATGTATGGCTCCCTATCACCATCTCACCTATCACCATTTGAGTGAAAATGATGATATTCAAATTTCCTCTATCCTATAACATTTTTATTGGTAGGCCATGAACACATCACATGAGATTAGTTGCCTCTTCCACTAGTTAATGTGTCAAATTTCCTCACATTGGAAAAATCTATAAGATTCAAGGTGACATTAACCCTTAGAATTTAGAATAATTCCAAGAACATGGTGTATTCAAAATTATAACCCTTGAACCTTTGCCAAGTGTTCCCTTTCATGAATATCAATGGTTTAACTTTCCTATCAACTCCACCTAAGGTTATAATGGCTACCCAAACTCATTTTGAATATCCCACCTAACCTCTTAGAATCAGATGATGATGAGCCTGACAAGATCACTCTCAAGATTATAACGTTAGATCTTTGACCTCATCTTGTTTCTTATCTTCCACCTTCTCTTAAACCACATTCATGTAAACCACCTAATAATGGTATACTTATTATCTTAACTAAGACTCGGCACTCCATTCCTCACACCACATCAGATGACAACGCCATCCCTACCTATGCCATTTATCTTCATACACCTTGACTATGATGATGGCTATACCTTAGATGATCTATTATTAGGAGGTTTTATTCAAGCCCAAGATGATAAAATTATTCATTATCATTCTTATTTGCTTAAGTGTTTCCATACATATTCTAGGATTCCATCTTATATAATTCCTAATTTTATCATTTTTCCTCTTGTTCACAAGGTAAAGATGGTGCACACACCTATAGTTTTTTAATATCCTCATAAGAGGATTATTATGGATCATTTTATGACTAATACCTATTACTTTAGTAGATATTAATACTCCTCTAGCCAACTTATCCCCATGATGCTCACAACTATCCTTCAACCTTATGTGCATCTCACCCCTCCATTAGCTAAGCCTAGTTCATATCCTATTCCCACTCCCTCTCCAACTAAGTTTCTTCCTATTTCAAATCATATTTCTCCTTCAGTAAAGTCTCACCTAGTCTCTCCACTATCCCACCTTATGTTGGTGATAGTTTTCTCCCTTTAACATAGCTTGCTCCTTTTCTTGCCAAATGGGCCAATCAGCCCTATTATGATATTCACAAAGTTGTTGGTTATTAGACTAGATACTATTCATTACACCATCCTTACTCAACTTCCATTTCCATTCTTTTTGTTAGTATACCTACAAAGTCTACTAACAAGCATATGTTTTGCTTCAACAACACAAATAATAATTCATCCACACATTATCATAAGTTATGACAATATATCAATAACTTTCATCCCACCACTCCTCATCCCATAGACAAGGTTAATTCTCCCTTGAATGTATTACCTAAATATATTCCCAAAATGGAGAGGTATATTGTCTATGGCACCAATGTCGTACTCATCACACTGATTATTAACACATCCTTCAATAGCATCTCAAGGATAACCTCATGACTATTCATGTGCCTACTACCCTTATTCCCATAGGTCATTCTCATAAGAAGACTTCCCTTCCACCACCTATGGTCCCTTCTAAACCTATAGTTTCTCCACTAATGATCCCCTCACCCATGGATCCTCCTTCACATGTGGCCCCTTCTCCACTAATGAATCCTTCACCTATAGCCCATTCTCCATTGGTGACCCCTTCATCTCTCACTAAGTCCATTCCCATTCCTTCTTCTAAGAATCCCCTACATGATAGTCCTCATCAACATGATCTTTTAGGCATTCTTACATTTTTTTAAAGTAAATTTGATGTGAAGTACTTTTTCAACTTTCCTTAAAGATCAATAAGACTTTTTTTGTAGTTTAAGTTCAATTTCATAGAGACTTATCAGATGTGATGGATAATGTGTGTGGAAAAATATACTAGTATTTATGAACACAAGCATGTTTTTCTTTCATTTCTTTCTATTATACCTAGCATACCCCTTTTCTTTAATAATAAATGGGGACCTTTTTTTTGTGATTTGGCCTTATTTTTTGAACCTTTCCTCTACGTAGCAATGCAAGTTCTATCATATTACTCATTATGCTTTACACTTGGAAGTAAAAATCATTGATATTATATATTTTTAACTAACTAATGCCTTTTTTGAGAGTTTTGTACTATGCAGATTTTTTGGGACTTAGTTTTATTCATAGAAATTATTCAAGACTTGGTCCTTAGACATTTTACTTGATACTTTGTTTCAGGAAATTTGTCCTTCAAAACTTGTGTTTGGATTTTACTCATTAGAGATTTTAATCACACATTTTGTTTAGACTTTTGTTTGGAAGACTTACTCAAAATTTATGTATCAGACATTATGTTTGAAGTTTTTACATCAGATATTTTATTTGAGTAAATGTTCTGAAGGACTTAGTTTTTTGAGACTCCTTATTTGGAAATTAAATATCAAGATTTTTGTTCAAACCTTTTTCATCATAAATTTTATTTGAGGATTTTCATCAGATAATTTGTTTGAAACAATCATCATCAAATTTATATGATTTAGATATTTTGCTCAAAGCTTTTAATCAAACATTTTGTTTGAACATTTGTTCCAATGGATTTGGTCTTTTGGGATTTTTGTTTAAGCTTTATGTTCATAATATTTATTCATACATTTTGTTGGTTCAATCCCAACACAAAACCTAACTCCCAATTCTTAAGTACTAAAATCCCATTAGACTTAGCCAATAAATAAAAACTACTTCTTGACACTTGCCACTAACACCTGCCAAGGATACCTACCAACTAAACTAACAAGATTTGAATTGTGCAAGTAAAAAAACAAATGAATGTTAGAAATTTATAATGCATAAAATATAATTAAATGCTAAGGCTATATACATGATGTGTAGCTACCAACATATTCATTACTCATAAATAAATTCAAACTTAATTGTTATCATGTGAATGAAAGCCCTATCTACTTTTGAATCCATTATAAGCAAATAAGTGACTAGCGAAAATGAATTTTCATAGATCACATAAATATAATTTCATCACTGCATATAATTTAAATGTCATCATCATCTAAGAGTTTCATAGGATCACTTCCACCATCACCATTATCCATCAAGGATTCAATATAGTTTACAGATACAATGTTTGACACAACTATTTTTGATAATAGGTATGGTAACTACTCAGAATTATAGGATGTAGTGAATGATGTTAATGCATTTTCACATGAAGAAAATATATCCTCCATAGAGTACCAATTTTTTATATAATTATTTTCCCTTAAGATACAAAGACTACACTTTGTGATAGTCAAGCTTGAGGTCATGCCCTACATAGACCTTCTATGGGTTTTGTTCTTTTCTATAAAAATTAAACAAGGTGCATTTTTACACCACATAGTTCACAAGACATTCATGGCCTAAATCATTGGGTATGACTTTCAAAGGTACCTATCTTTGCCAATTATAGATGTAATTTTTTGATAAACATAGGATAGTAACATGGAACAAACATATTACAATTAACAAAGTGTTGATTTCATGACTTCTCCTTGGGGAAATAATGGTCCTAAAATGAAATTATACCACCACCATTAAAAAATTTAGAATAAAGGTGTGTATTATGATGGCATTATTAAACAAGATGTATGGCATTCTTAGTATCCATTTTCTCAATTTTGATTGGGTGTCGTTACTATATATGATCATGAATAGTGACGTAACTTTTTCCTTAAACAAAATCATTAGTTTCCATCTGAGGGAACAATTTCTACATAAAATCAAGCCACCCAATCTAGTATGCCACTTTTACATGATGTCATACTTATTAGATGTAGTAATGGGAATAATCTATAGAGACCTTAGGGAGTTTTGGAGCCCAGCCATAGATTTTATTAAGAATCACATTTGTGACTATTATCAGTTCATGTATATTTACACATACACAAAACACATGGTCTAAATTGTCAAGGATGTTTATCCTCAAATATGAAAGGCAATTCATGGGACTCTATTACCCATAATTGGAAAAATCATAGTGGATACACTAGCTTATCAAGGTGACTACTAGTTGTATCATAATTAAATGGTAATCATGGTTATTGGTCATAAATTACACCCCCTACACCTCACTAAATATGTACTAGATAAGCTAGTAGAGCAAGAAATTATGTATCAACTCTGGTGGAGTGTCGAGGAGGACTTGATTAAATAGAATAAAGGCACATTTTATGGGTCTCACATGATCATTGATGGAATGTGTTATACATAGAGGAAAGATTTTGGAGATTTAGGCAAAAAAAATAAAAAAGCTATCACTTGCCTACCATGACACATAGGGACTGGGATCCCCATGGTCATATAAAAAAGCATATTAGTGTTTTGGTATCCCATACGAACATGTCCCCTATGACCATGATTTTCTATTTAAGAATGCAAAGGATAATGCCCAAGTATTATAAAGAATTAAACTTACAGGCTTAAAGGAGGATCATCTAAAGATAATTTAGTAAGATCCATCAATATCAGTGAAAGAAATGTAGACTAGGTTGTTACCTCCTAAGGGATGGACAACCTCATTTTTTTAGAATAGGTATCCTCCACAGCAAACATAGGTATAAGGGGAGCCTTCCCAAGAACTTCCCTTTATATTAAATTCTATTAAGAAATATCCTAAGTTGAGAGAGCCTAATCCCAAGGGAGATCTAGGCAATCCAATTGACTTGGATTCCTCTAATGTAGAGGACCAAGAGCATCCAGGTGTAGATGCATTATAAACACCTACAAATATTCCCTAATTTTAGGAATTTATAGTACCAAGGGTAGCTATAGAGGAAGCTACTACCTCAATTTAGTAAGGATCCTCCTTAGACATGAAGACTACTATTTATTATAGGAGGAAACCAAGGGCTCCCCTCATAGTTAATCCAATAGTGGATCAACCATAGGGTATGCCTTTAGTTTCCAAATAATAGGTGGAGGTAGAGCAAGAACTATATGAAGAAAAATATCTAGAAAGAGCCAAGGAACTAAGCCTTATGACTAATAGATGGAAGGAACTAAGGATAGATGATAGAACAGGTAATAAGGCTAAGCCTTCAAACCCTACTTCCTTAGTTTCTTCATATGTCCTTATTTTTGGTTCAGTTCTAATTAGTGTTATTTTGAGAACTCCCAAGGTAGAGAATGAGGCCACCCCTGATGTTTAATTGTCCTCTTCTTCTATGTTTTAAATCCCTTTCCTCACTCAAAAGATAGAGAGGGATTATTTTACCACCATTATTTCATCTTCCCCCATAGTTCCAACCACATCTATTGTTCTTACTACTGTTGATGTTACCTCTAGGGATACTATAGTCTAGACTATGAAGAATAAAAGGGCCATTAATAAAATTTAAATAGAACTAGAAACTTCCTAACTTCATATTTCTTCCACATAAATCACTTTTCTAATGCCTTCTATAAGCCCCTCCCTAGAGAATACTATTACATCTTTAATTAAAGGGTAAAAGGGGTAAGCAAGTCATTGCAGTCCATCAAATCCCCCAATATGGAGGTGTGGATTGGTCTAAGATCATTTGGCCCTTCCTTCCTAACATAGTACTCAAAAGAGCTAAAGAGAAATAGTCAGCAAAAAATCTTGAGGTGGAGGCTATAGCTAAAGATGCACAACAAATAAACCCTACCCAACTAGTGATTTCACCATGGGCAATTGATATTAGAGTAAAGGCTACCTGAATGTCCAATTTCAAAATTATAGAGTTCCCATAACTAACAACCTTATCTGATAATCCCTATTAGAGAATTCAAAGGGTTGGAAAGAGGAAGTTGGAGGATGAAGTTGGTAGGAAGATCATTCTAGAAGAGAGATAGGAGGTCTATGCCTTGTCTAAAAGGTAGAATAGACATTTGAGACAATCTCTATACATTGAAGATTTTAGATCCTTGGTAGAAGCCTATAAAGATGTTATGGTAGCATTTCATGAATGGGTGGAGATGGCAAAGTAAGATCTAGAATAATAACTTGAACAAATGAAGGAACAACAATAGATAATTCATATTCGAATAGGGATTGAAGCTAAAGTGCAATAAGTTGCTTCAAAATGTTATAATGCTTTAGAGGCACTTGAAGTAATGTAGATTAAATTAGCCCCTTGTATAGCTCAAATGCATCAATTATTTTTTTTTAAAAAGGAGATGAGAATAAATTTAAGTTGTTAATTTTGTACACAACTAATGAGGCATACATCCATCTAAGCCTAATGACACCATTGGAGGCATCTAATGCCTCAATCTGGTGGTCATTAGAACACAAGAGGCTAGAGAGGGTGACAACAACTAGGGCATTAATGCCTAAATATCAAGATCATGAGGTGCTCATTTTGGATGATTTAAAATTATCTAAGTTGATGGACACTACTAGTAAATTAATAAGTAGAATGAATTTTGATCATCTCATTCAAGAAGCATTTGAGAACTTTAAACAAAGTTTAAAAGGGTTAGCACTAGAAGATATTGAGGCTGAGCTAAGTTTTGTGAGGAAGAAGGTAACTGAAGTTGATATTTTCAAGATCAACTTCCAAAATACAAAGGTAGAACATGCAAAACTATTAGAGAAAGTTAATAGGGTACATATACCCTCGCTATTAAACTTAGATATTATAAGGAAACATCATAATGTGAATCACAAATATTATCTTGAATTAGAGGCAAATCACTCCCACTAAGGTTAATGCATCCATGCAAATGTCCACTCAGCTTTAATGGCCAATTTTATGAATGTAAATTCAATAACAGCATCAATTCTGTACTTATAGTTATCTTATAATTCAAACTTAATGTAAAGATTTCATGATTTGTTTTTGTAAACATGCACATGTTGCATGATATTGTAAAGGCTAACTTTAATATTGATAAATATAAGTTAACTCTATGTATACAATATATATGGTTTTGAGACTCTAGTTATAACTCAAATTTTAACTACACCATGTAATCAATTATTTCATGTACTTTGAGGATGAGGTGACCCCTCCCCAAGTCTATTTAAACATATGTAAACCACATTTGTAAAGGGTCAAAATTTTCAATAAAAAAGTAGAATTAATTTTGATTATCAATGATTATGTTTGTGTATTTTCTTTCCAATCTCTATGTAATTAGGATTAATATTTTGGTTGTTTGATTTAATAATTCTTAGAATACAACAATTATGAGTAATTATTTCTTGTTATGATTGATATTCTAGTTTTAGATGTGTAATAGATATTGAAAAATTAGAAAAATATATTGGTCATTAGAAATAAAGATGATTTTTTCATTGTTTTAAGTCTGTAGAGGTATTTTCATTGATATAGTATTTTATGTATATGCAATAACTATCTAAGATACCTCCCTAGTCTAAGTTATAATCTCCTAATGCTCTAAAAATAGCAACCTTTGATTGAGGCCTTTGTGTTTCCTATATCAAATTATCCTATATGACTTTACCATGTCTGTCTGTGTGTGTGAAAGAGCTACTAACAACAAACATTGGTTCTAAAATCACTTGTCCACTTAGAAACTAGCCTGAGAGGGGATTCCTAAATCCATAAAATATTTCTTTCCTTATCTACCCATCCCTCCTTTTTTGAGTTTATTTCTAAGATCTACCCACTCTATATTAGCAACCATCTATCCACCAACTCATCTATATTTAATTTTTTTCAATATCATTCCTCTATTCATAATCCTTGTTAACAACCCACATGCTCTGCCTATTATTCCATCACCTAGTTTTTAAAATCACATACCTATAACTCATGCCTTGGAGTGGAGTTTATCTCCATTGAGATCCTAAAATGTTAGAGATTACCTCATGAGATGGTGTGCATAAAAACCACATCAAACTTTCTTCATTTGGATTGGATGTGTGCTTCAAATTCATTTGTATCTATCTTATATCATTTGACATTATGTCATGTGTTTATTTATCTTACATGATAGCTTATGTTTTGCACTACATATTACTTATGATGTCCTTTCTTCCTTATGTTTTATTATGGATTATTTTTCATGATTACATAATTTTTCTTTATGTGTTCCTTTTTTATGGCTATCTCATTATTTTTAATGATTTTTTGTTATCTTACCTCTATCAACATGAATAATTGCTATTGTGACTTGGTTATACAAAACTTATTCCCTTTCATCATTCTTTCTTTACCATGTGATCAGTTAGAAAATATTTCATTTCATTATAATATCTTTTTACTAGTCCACTTTGGATCTCCTTTTATTCCCCTTATTTTCATTTACAAACTAAGCATACACATGGTTGAGACTTGAGATACCATGTTGGTTCATAATTTAACCTAAGTTTTCTAGTCAATCATGTCTTTGGATACTTATCTTCCTTTAGCCTAAGCCTAAAACTCATTCATGTGTATCACTTTATCTCTTGTGATTGTTCATTCCAATTCCATATGGAGGAGGAATCTTAAAATCCCTAAAAATTTAAAATCCAAATCATATAACAAAAGGTAGTGATCTAAAAGGCAACATTCAAAATTTTCAAAAGTCAAATCAAACTAAAAGACATGGTTCTAATCACATCTCATTTTTATAATCAAAGATAAAACTCCATAGTTGGCCTCATGATAGACTCGAGGTCCATTGGGGTGCATTAGGCTAGTAGATTGGAAAAAGAGAATAATTTTTTTTAGTGCTACCTACTTTCTAACACAAGTACCCAATCTTCACAGTAGATTGACGGCTCTATACGAGGTCTAAGGAATGGGGAATACATTATGGGAAGGTAGGTCCATTTTAATTTCTTCATTCAAAAAAGCCAACATGATTTGATCTTATTAGTTCACTTATGTGCCTATAGTGAACATATATCCTTTGTATATTTATGGTCACTAGTCATTTAGTGTCTTTTTATGTTCTTAGTGTGCCTCATGTCTCATAAGTTCTTCTCATAAGATGCCTATGTTATGCTTATCACATTCCCTTTTTCACTCCCTACAACCCTAATATTTTCCATTGAGAAATATTGTTTTGTTCACTTATCTTTGTCCCTAGGGATTCCATTTTGAGTTGCAGTGTAAGACCTTGGAAAAGACCAAGCCTTCCTCATAAATTACCAAATTTTCACATTATCCTTCCAAAAATCCCCTTTTACCATATTTTACCCTTGATTTCAACATCATTTGTATTTCCTTTGTGATTTTTAGTGTAAGACCATGGATAGGACTTGGACTTCCTCACAATATTTTCCAATACCCAAGTCACAATGAAATTACATGTGTCAAATATGAGATAAGATGTGATTGATTATGAGTTACGCAGCATTGACATGTTTCCCATATTGATTTAGTATTTATATGATTACTTCATTAATATTTCACTTTTATCTTTTTATTTTGAGATTGTATATAAGAATCCAACCATTTTTCTTAAATTTTTCATACTTCCCAACTTGAATTAGTGTGATTAATTTAATTCCATTTTGCTACTTTTATTTATCTTTTATACTTCCCAATGTGATTTAGTATGACTAATTAACTTAATTAATTTATTTTTATACCATTTATCTTTCAAGTGCTTTCCATTTTATTACATCATTTTCATACTTCCCAATGTGATTTAGTGTGATCTTAATTCTTTTAATTTGGTGCCAATCTTTTTCATGGTTTAAAAACATTTTTGCCCTCTTATTTACCACCTCTTGGTTTATTATAATTAGTCATATTTTGTTATTTCACATTTTCCATCATGATATAGTGTGTAGTGCATTTATTTTTGATTAATTATATTTTTCCAAGTCTTTTTTGCCTATTTATTTTTAACCATGCATGTGTAATGCATAATTCTAGAAAAGAAAACACTCCACATATATTTCTTATAACATATACAACAAAAGAAAAATGCATGTTCTAGAAAGAAATATATCCATGCATTAACAACCAAAATTACAATATAACCCATGAGATCAAAATCCAACTTTCAAAATAATATATCTCTATATATCATGTGTTTTTATACAAAATATAAAAATACATCACTCCATCTCTATGGTTGGACTCTATCATGCCTATCCAATGGCATATCCACATTACATATAGATGCTTCAAATCATCCCTGCTACATAGTATGCTATAAATATGTTATCTAAGATCTCAACCCTACTACTTATCCTCTTAGGTTGGTCACCTAGGCCTATACCTATCACGGCTAGATCATGGTAGCCATGTTTGAAGCTCTCTCCTGAGCCAAGGCCTTCTAAGTTTGTGTCTCTCCTACTCCCACCCCTATCAATAGATTTAATCCATCTTCAAATGTCTATAGCTTCCTCATCGACTCTCCCACCAATATAAACTAGCATGCCTAACATAAGATCATCTAGTGTGGTGGGGTCATACAGTGTCATCACTACATCTAAAATGTCATGGTGTACTGCCATTAACTATGGATCCCCACCTAGTCTCCTCTATTATAGGGTCTAAAAAACTAAAACCCATATAGATATCATATCACACATACATCTCATAATCTATCTATATACCTACAATCATATACAACTAGTATTCTATCTCAAAGACTAAAAATCACAACATTTTTTACCTATCTTGATGTCACTAACCATCGTATCTCCATCTTCTCATCCATTGAGAATAGTTTGTTTATTAACTTATCCCCCAAGCACCTCATCCATAGGTTGTCTCCCTATCAAATAAAATCCTAGAGTCACCACCCATGCACACCTTAGGCCTCTCCTTAGTGATACCTCTATCGACCAGTTCCACCCTGGGTTAATTATTAGGTCATTCTATTTAACCACCCACTATGTTCAATCCTAATAATGGCATCTTCATAGATGGTGTGACTAAGGTGGTTGATTCTCCTCTAACTACAGTAATTTTTATGGTACCTAATGCACCCTTACATCCATGTGCATGCCCTCTCCTCCTCTAACTATTGGCTATCATGCTTGATGAGTCCATGGTCTAACACACTAAGGCCTGATCTTTAGTCTCTCGATTGGTGCTCCTCCTCTCCCCCATGTCTCTCTTTCATGTTGTGCCTAAAACATAGGCACTACTATAGGAAATATTAGGTTTGAGATTCCAAACTATCATGGTAAGTGTGCCACTAGCTACAACTCTACTCATTAGGTATAGTGGCTCATGATATGTACTCAAGCTAGCCCTATCACCATGGTGATCTAATTAAGCCAAATAGTATAAATATGTAAATAAGGATACCACTCCATCTCTCCTCATGTGACTATCTATAGTATTAACACATGGGACATAGACCACACTACCTATTCCTATATCTATCTAGCAACTTGAGGTAACCTATCATCGACACATGGGGCAACCTAACTAGATGATACATTGAGAACCTTTCATATATCCAACTAATTAAAAATACTACTAATCCCATGACCTTCTACCATTTGGACAATATTCCATATATATCATGCATTTGCTAGAGCTAGCTGATCAACCCAAAATCATAGAGAACCCCCTGATCCAAAATGGACTTATTAAGGCTATAATGTACAATGGTGCCTTGCCATCTAACTTGTGACATAAAACTCATGTTGTCACTAGTCCAATCACAACCTTCTAGATATCTATAATCTATGCAATATATATATAATGAGTAATATCACCCTCAGTCTTAGGTAGATTCTATCTAAATACATCACCCACCTAGCTAGTGCTTATCTTTCTTTTAAATCATTTGGTATCCCTATAATCACTAATGTCCCTTTTATAGGTAGTCCAAGCAATGCATAGATGTCCTCTAGTTTGATACCTACCTCTACGGTATCCCCATCCTCCACCTATAAAAAAGTGTCAATTAATCATTCATGTGCTCCAAATAACATGACAATGAGATCAACACTCAGTGGGATGCATCTCATCTCCATGATACCTCATAAGCCAAATGCAACTAATCTCTCTCTATCCACATCTACCAACTGCTCTAGTAAATTAGGTAACCATGATGCATCAATAAATCACCAAAATATATGGCACCTCTATAAAATATCAAACAATAAATGATGTATTAGAACTCTATGTCATTTATAATCAATATACATTATTAAAAATTGTATAAAAATAAGTTAGTTTAATTTAGTTTCCTCATTTTCTACAAGATTGATCTATTACAAACTACATCGGTCCTATCCTTTCTTAGGGATACTAGATTGACCCTATAAAAAATTTAACCAAATTGAAATTTTTATTACTAAGTAAACCCCTATCTAGTTTAATAATAATAAGTTGACCCATTTCATCCTATGTAGTACTAATTCATCCCCAATCTAGATTAATAGTTCTAAATCATCCCTTTCACCTAACTAACTAAGTTGGACACTTACCACTACATTGGCCCACTAGTTTTTGTCTTCAACCAACTAAGTTGGCCACTTACCACTAAGTCATCCCACTATTTTTCCTTGTCTTCTACCAACTACATCAACCTGGTCAACCTTGTTCTTTCACTATGATGACTTTTTGACAAATTTTCATAAATGCTTCAGGCATTTATTGATCTGACTCTTTCCTACCTAATACCTCGTTTCACCCCTAGTATCCCTACAAATTTCCAAGGGATCATTCTGGTGTTTATATTTTTATTAGCAATCAAATTTCCATAAATCACTCAATTTTAAATAAAATTACTCCAAAATTATAAAATTTTAGTTGTTTACCTATGTTGTATTCATTATGGCTTCTATGCATCCTCCCCATCTTAGTTGTCATCTCCTCACCATTCTAGATCTCTAGATCTCTCACTCTATCTATCATAGCTATATTTTTCTTAGAATAGTAAATAATACCAAATGAATTCTTTTTCACCATATCTATTTCAAAATTATTTACCTTTCAAAAATTTATCGTCGGATTTATTATTTTGCTCATATATTTATCTCTACAAACTCTTTTTTCAAACTATAAAATGTTATGAAATCCTGATGTATTAGAGAATATTTTCAACTATCATATGTCTATATTTCAAAAAAAAATAATGTTTTTCACTAATCTCTATAGGTTTTCTTAATGTTCCTCACATTAGACACATTCATATTTCTCACATGTCCTTATTTATCTACAATACTAAGGTAAGTAAAGGTATGTATTTTTCAATTTTGTCCTTTCATTTATCTTATTTTTACTCCTTACTACACTTTATTAAGCTTTAACATTTTGTCTTGCTATGTTTTATTCCTGAAGCACCATCTTGTGTTGAACTTACATGACACATGATGAGCTTTGAATGAGGCATTTGTATATACATAATATTTTCAAAGTTTATTAGTCAATGTTGTTATCTATCTTTCAAGAACCCATCAAGTCTTAGTCTCTTTGAGTGCATACCCTAAGGGGTGCACCAAGAAAGGGGTGGGTACACCATTAGTGCTTTACAGGATTGTGTCCTTTTTTACCACTTACTATCTACACACTTATTTCCTTAAACCATTCCCCTAAGATTTGCCTCCTATTTTTCACCCTCTTCTAGTCTTTTGCCACATTTATTAGTTATTTCCCTAACTTAAACCCATTTTTTGATAGTTTACATTATATAGTCAGCCATGTTGACCTTGTGTCCTTATTTATAAAGCTTATTAGGGACTAATTTGGCCCCTGGTTGATCTAGTCCATGACTTAGTTTGTTATTGTTAATTATGATACTAGGTCAACCAAGTTGACCTTGATAGCCTAAAATTTTTTAAGGGTTTAGGGTTAGATCCACCTATATAAACACATGCATTTTTCCATTTATAAGAGAAGAAAAAAAGAAGTAAGATATATTATTCATCTACTTATTCACCATTCTACTTGAGGAGCAAGCTTATGGTTTCATTATTTCTTTGGAGATACAAATCTTGTCTTGTGGAGAAGTCTTTTGGATGCATGGATATGTTGTGTATCCTAGAGCTAATTTATCCTTATTATCCTTACATGATGTTGACCAATTTTACCCTTTAAAATAAAATGGTAAACCCTACATTATAAGCTTGACCTTTTCATGGCTTTACTAATCATTATATACCTCAATATGTCCTTCATGAGTTATTTTTCCCTTATTAGCATTATTTAAGGAACATTTGAAAACTTTAAAGTAAATGACTTTTAAAACCTAATGTTATTCTAGGTATTTATGACCCTGGTCAAGTTGGTTCAAGTGTATTAAGTGATAAAAGTGGGTCATATTGGAAAATTCATGTGATTTTAATGCTTATTCAACCCTTTTATAGTCTATACCACTCCTCAAAAAGGAGGAAAAGTCAAATTATAACATGCATCTCACCTTTATGTGTTTTATTGCCCTTTATAACATTTAAAAGGTGGTTTTTTGAGTGATATGACATGTTGGAGGGAAAAATAAATATTTTAAAATATCATGATATAGGTCCATACATGTGTGTACCAATTGTAGGAGCACTTGACATCCACCTTTTATCAACCCCCAAGGCAAATGTGGCAGTTTCTAGCTAAAATCAAGTGTTTTCACCAAGTTCATAGAGGTGTACTTGCAAGAGATTTATTATAGATTATCCCATGTATGTATTTATACCCCCAAGTAAAAATCCATGTGTTATATGAGTTATAAATCCCCAATGCTACAAAAAACCTATCCCATATTTCCATCACTCTCATTGGCAGCTTGTGCAACATCACAAGTTTTCACTTAGTATGGAGAGAGAGAGAATATCAATATTTCAAATATTGTGGAGAGGAATGGTTTCCCTTTACTATATAATCCATATAAATTGTATACAAATCCTTTTTTTTTTAATTAATAATGGCTAACAATCTGGCCACTCTCATGAGCTTATCCATCTGTGTAGGGTTTAGGGATTGCAATGGTTTTGGTCTATTGTTAGATTTTTTCTACAAATAAATGCTTTTTGTGTGTTCACAAGGATACCAAAAACTATATCCAAAACCAAAACCCATATTTCACATTTTTAGGAGTGTCAAAAGCAAACAAACTCCAAGCTTTCTTCTATTTATAGATTATGAACTAAGTTTTTAAAGTTATAGGATTTTGGTACACTTAGGTAGAAATCTTGATGATGTTTGAAGTGTTTAATTATTCCCTTAACTTATTTAATGTATATTTTAATTCAAAAATACATCAACATATTCATCATCAATCGTAGAAACCTCCACATCTCTCTATGAAAGCAACCTGCACCTCATTATACTAGTCATCATGAACAGAGGTGTCACTGTGTTAAAGGGCCTAAGTGCCTCCAAAGGGGATAGTTTATTACCATTTCATGTGGAAGCTATTCCAGTTATAAATTAATAATTTAATCAAGGAAGGCTTAGAGGTGATAAGGTCAAGAATACTCCTCACCTGATCAAGAACTCAATCAAGCCTCTAAAGACCTCAAATAGAAGGCATAGATTCAATGGAAAAGAATAATATGAGACAAATGAGGAAAACATTTAAGATATCATGAATATTAAGAGTTATGATATACACCTCAATGACACCTAAACCAATGGACACCCTCCATGGTACTCCAAAATTATAAGATAATAATGAGTGCTTTTTAGAAGAAAGTTTTCACCAATAGTTAAGCCATTGTAATAGGGGTCTGGAAAGAGGATACCATGTTATAACACCCAAACTAGGGCTCAAGAAAACTTGTCTAAGGTAGAATTTGGCTAACAACTCAAGTTTCATGATCCAAATATGGTTTTAGTGCTTAAGGAGATAATTAACAACCTAGTTGATGGCTTAATGAATAAGACAAGGGTTGAAACTCAATCCAAATAAGCACCTATAATAATCATGACTGCTACCTCAAGAGGCAAGATGTTTTATGTGGTATAAAAATTTATACATGGGTGAAACACAATGGATACTAGGTAAGTCTAACCCACTAGACCAATATTCCTAGAAACCTAACTGAGTGTAATATTGAGAGCAAGTTTGAAGGCCTAGTAATAATCCATGTTTACCTTATTAGCAAAATTTAAGGTATGTTTAGGGATTTTAAGGTAATTTGTTTTATTCCCCCATTATACCTCATGAGAGTAAATGATGTATCTCTTCAAGGTGTATGTGAGTTTTCAAACCAGTCAAATAGGTTTAAGGCCATTGTAACATCTTATGATCACCCTCATGCCTCTCCTCTATCCATACAAAGGTCTGACAACATATACAATAGTCACCATGAGAGTACTTCAAGAGATGTTATGATTGGGTGAAGGTGAGAAAATGGTGGAAAGTTAAATGGAATACAAATTTGAAATTTGAAAATTAAGTGTGATGTCATGGGATTTCTCAATCACCTCACCTCATAGTCTCCCACACTAAGGTTGTCCCAGTCTGTACAATAGAGTTTACAATCCCTTAGTGACTAAGATTTTAAGAAGAGGGTCTAGGTTTGTATCTTAAGTGAGAAAAAATATAAATAGTCTAAATTTTATCTTTAATGTGGAGTCACCACCAATACACTTCACACCTACACCTCAACCACTATTCCATGTAGGCCTTGATGTAGGCCTACAACCACCTAAGTTGGTCTATCCATAACATGAGAAGGAAGTAGAGTAAGAATTGCACTTCATAGGACTATAAATATTATTATAAGAAGTTAAATATATAATTTATTATCAATTATTTTTATATATTTCATGTGATATACCTTAACACTCTCAAGAATGTCTAACATAAGAATCACACCTATAACCAGCCCTTTAGGCTATTCTAGCAAGATATTACAAGAGGATACTATGTATATCATCTAAGAACATGGATATTTATGATCAAATGAATATATTTACATTATAGGGTTGAGTTAATGTTTGAATTTGTTTCTAAGGTTTGAATAATTATTTATCATTATTCATGCAAATAAACATGATACTTAGGCATGCACACAGTTAACATTTATGAGTATACACCTATGACAGATTGATGCATATGAGGAGCCCTAATCTACTAATGGTAGAAGAGAATTATTTTTGAAAATATGATTAAGTTTTACATTTAATTATATTTAAAACATAAGGGTTTTCACCTCAAAGGAAGAAAATAAACACCTACATAGGATTGAGGCACATAGGCATACTCAAGCATGAGACCTATGCCAAGGAGGGTAAGATATACAAGGATAAAACATAATAAAATATTATTATAAGAATAATACCAACCCTAAGTACATTTATTACATAACCATTATCCTATATTCTTCAATAGATAGTGTTGAAGGCTACACTCAAGATATTCACACTTAAACACATAGTTTGAAGGCAGTTAAAAGCTAATTTGAGCCAAAATGATCATTTGAGGCCTTTATAGGAATTTCTAGGTCTTAAAATTTGGTAAAAATTGTCATAATGACTCATTAAAATTACTAATATATTCAATTTGTCTATAAAAATAGTTGGAATACCCATTGTTCTATCTCATACCAAGGCTTGTTTGCCACATTTATCTAGCAAATGAAGAGCACATTCATGTTATATAATGTCTAAAGAATAGTTAGGGACATAAAGAGGGTTTTGTTTAAATGAGTTATTATTTTCAAAGGTTTCCAAACCTCATCCAAAGGTTTAATACCTAGATCAACAGACAAAATCCTTAGAGGTGAGCTAATACAGTTAAGCATATAAGCCTGCATACATACCCTAGTGTTATCTTAATGTACCTTCAATATATTTCAACTATTTGAATATAAAATATGAGATATAAAAGTATGTTTAAGACTATTTAATAAGGCTTAAAGTTACAATAAATGGTAAAATTTATTAGAGTGCCCTCAAACCTTACTCAAGCCGATTCATTTGCACATAGCTAGTTTAAGGACCATATTCACATGATCATCTACTCTACCACATGCATGCTCAAATACAAATATCCTAAGAAAATTTAAGTCTCAATATGTACTATATATCCATGGAAGATATATTGGCATTGGCAAAAAATATTTATGAACAAATGTTAATAAGTTAAGCACTTAGAATTTCCTACAAACAACCTTAAGGTCACCTTATAACATTCATTTCCCCATACACCCTTTGCATTGGAGCATAGGACATTGATGGGAGTTGAGGAGGTAACTACCCTATATATTAATGGCATTTTTTCTAACTTGGATGTCCATACTCCATGAACTATCATTAAGACTTCTAAGTAGTCATAAACCTCCCTAAAACGCTAGGTAGACCCAGTTTCATAAAAATTGGTGTTTTAGCATTCTATCACCTTATAATGACCTATAAATCATGTAGGGTCAAGTACACTTAGATATGACTCACCCAATGGTACTTGATTGTATAAACATGGTATGGAATGCTTAAAAATCTATATTTTCATAATAAAATGAGTATAAATAATGGCACATGATAGTTTAGAGTGAATTCCAATCCTTTGAATATATGGTGTGAGAATTTAACTAACCCCTAAATTTATAATATTCCCAAAATTTCACCTATATACATCTCTATAAGCTCACTCAAAACTCCTAGTTTGCAAGAGTCAAGGATAGGAAGGCCTGGTTAACTACTATGGCAAAATTGTATGTGTTCATTAGTCATGAAAAGATCATATTGTGATGTATGATGTTGATTTAGGTATGATTCCTATGTTATCATATGTTTATAAAGTTTTATCAATTCTCTCATGGTTTCTCAACATCAATAGTTAGGCTATTAGGCCTAAATGGCCTAATTAGCCTATTTGGCCTATCTTGTCAACCAAAGGGAGCTCAAGTTTGGCATAGAAGGGATAAGAAAGGAAGTAAATGAAAGTTTTAATTTATGGTATCTAATAATTTAAGGTAAAATAATGTAATTTCAAGGCCATTATGAAAGGTGCATGTGGTTTCAAGGTTTGATCTCCATGAGAAAGGCTAGTGGGATGCTTAATGCCCATTAAAAGGCCTAATCACACCCATGTTTACCATGTAACTACCATTGAGAGGAGTTATAGATTATTTTATCCATGGTCAAGCCTTTGAAAAAGAGTAACTGAAGCTGACTTATCTTCCACCACCTCATTTCAACCCCGTCATCTCATTCAAGGAGTCATTAAGGAGAAGCTACACATGAATAAGGTTGAAAAGAGACTGTATAACTGATGTAACTACCATTTAGAGTGGACCTTAGTCATTCATGACCCCTTCTCCACTTTTTCATGCCACACTTATCACTCTCTCCCCACTTTCCTTCTATATATTATAGGTATTTTACCTTGTATTGTATCCATCAAGCTAGTATGAGGAAACTTTACCAGTACTTGTACACCTCTTGGATGAATGAATATAATAATTGCATCTACTTATTCATGATATGTACTTAGTGTCTCATAATTTTTTATATATTCATAAGTTTTTTTATCTTCCCTTTTATAGGTCCAAGTTTCACCTAAGTGCTAACTAACCTTCCTTTCAGATCATCTAGTGTGTCTTGGTATTGATAGCTCAAGCTTGAAGTGGATGTTTGATTGTAAGTTAATTTAGACTAGGCCTTATTCTCATTTTCCCCTTTATCCAATCAAAAAAATAAACCTCTAGATGAAACATTATTGCTTGGATGACATTAAAGGTAGTGTGTTAGTTCTATGTATTGTCCATTAATGTGACTAAGAGTTCAAGCTTAGAGAGTGGATAGATTTATCATCATGGTGTATCACCACTTTAAAGTAGGATTTCAATTATCCAATCTTATTTACCCTTTTCATCCCCATAGAGTTTATATCTAACAAATATCATTGAATTTTCAAATTAGGGAAGCTAGCCCCATAAAATCTAAAGGTATGACCTGCACATTTGGTAACCTATAGCCTATGGTCATTCCCATGTTGGAATAGGTTTGAAATTTAGACATGAACACTCATATCCTAATCTAGGTTGAAACCTAAAACCTCCAACACATACCACAAAAACATCTTGTGAAGAACCTTGGCCAAGGGAGAAATTGAGACTTAATGGGTTCATCTTTAAAGGTAAGTATTCCTAACTTTGTTCCTCCTTTGAAAGCATAGATAGATATGCATTTTCACTTCTCTTCCATGCATTATGATTCTTTATATATTGATTTGAGTATATTTATTCTATTAATGTTCACTTTTAGTGTTTATTTCCCTTGATTTATGTTACAAGCTTTGGTGATCACTAGATTAGACTATTACTTTACTTGTTATTAGTTTTGTTGAATATGAAAACATAGGACCTAGTTATGGTTAATGCATAGTTTTGATTGAATGAAGGTATTAGAACCCTCCCTAATGATATTATTTATGGTAATAAATCCCTTATATCAATCTACCAGATCCATACTGGTCATGACATTGGTTATCTATTGTATCCCTAATCGGAAGTGTAAGTAGGATTTATCTTCTCCAAGCTAAGATTGTTTTGTAGATTTGCTACATTTCCCATTGCATACAAATGAGCTCCTAATATGGATGAATTTTTTTAGATTATGGGTCTTGTTAATTTTCAATTTTTAATGCTATTAGATGTGTTAGTGATATTATTGTAACTTGATTTAATGTGTATGCCTTTGGATGGCGATGGAAGATATAATCTTATTGGTGGGTGTTGGAGAGATTTTTATTTTGGGATACCAAGGAATTTATTTGGATTTACCTTTTTATATTCTATCTTTGGAGTGGAATTGAAATTATATTTAAAATATTCCTCCTTTGGGGGATCCCATGTATTGATATCAATGAGGTTAAAATGGGTAATGGGGATGGTTCTTATCAGCTCAGTTTATTTTTCATCTAAGGTATCTCCTATAAGGTGGGTCTAATATTTCAAGGGATGAGTCCAAAGACACATTAACTTCTTATGGTAGAATTTTTTCATTAATATTATTTATCATGTGAGTTCCCTATTATTGGGGATCTTTAGTGTGTGTTTATATGGAGTTTGATGAGGAGGGATGATTAGGAAATGAGTATCTATAGATTTCTAAAGAATGATTCAAGGGAACATTGGGGTTATATAATTAAAGCTCCCATCTATAGATAATATTTTAGACTAGAATTTTTAAAAATCATCATATTTTAACATTATGACCTATTACATGATGGTTACCACAAAATTAATTTTTCTTATATCATATTTCAATAGATCCAATCAGAAGAAGATCCATGATAGAAGACTTCAAAATATTATCTAGGATAGAAGCATGATGTTCCCCTAAAGGTGTGTAATTTATGGGGGAAATCATGTGGGTGATCTTTGAGGTTGTGTCTAGGAAGAGGAAGGACTAGACTAGTTGGGTGTCAATGGAGGGGTAATGTTTAGAACACTAGTATTGGTGGTATCCTTTGGCTTGGGGTTGTTGAATCCCTTAGAGGGTTATGATTTGACATTTTGATTCTATAATATGACTTCACCTTGATGGAGGTCTTGAATTTCTAGTTTTTAGGCCATAATGAAGGCTTCGTCAAAAAATTTAAAGGATTGGATTTGGAGTGTAGATGATATATGCCTGGCACAAGACCTAGAAAATAACTCAATAAGTCATAGTTGGGGAAGAGAATAGGAAAATTGATCAAAAATGTTACACCATTGGGTAAAAAAGTAAGTAATGGAGTCATCTTCAAATTTTTGGATAGCATATAAGTCAGTGATGGCAGAAAATCTGAGCTAATTGACTAAAGGAAAATAGAAAAGGTTGGGGAATGGAACTTTCCCAATCTAAAGTTGGTCAATTTAATGATATTAGAAAATTTCTTAAGAGGAGGGAATCATAATGGGTTATGAGGTAACATGCATGCGTGAAAGCCCTAACATTTTACTTGGGGTCTTCTTTCTTTTGAAATTTGGAAATTTTGGGTAGTTTTCACTGTGTAGGATATGGTCAAATGGGGACTACCGAGTTTATAGGCTCATTGCAAATTTATTCGTAAGAGGGTATACCTTTATTTCTTATGGTGGGTGCTTCTAAATAGGAAAATCTATCCATGATGACATGAAGAATGTCTGATTGAGGATTATGTGGGGGAAGACCATTTAGGATGTTAGGAGAGGTGTAATTCTATTTAAGATGTTGTTGAGGAGGTAATGAGATGGGAAGCATTTGGTCTAAGTGGTAACCAATGGTCATGGTGTTTATTGATGGAGTTGAGGTAACATAAGTATGATATTGGGGGGTATAGGTTGTTGATACAATGTATTGAAAGATGATATGTATTGATATTATGGAAGTAATTAAGAGGATTGTAGTGGAGGTATTATATGTTGATGACTAGTCATAACATGTGTCTAGATTGGTGGTAATATTGTAGGTATGAAAACCACTAGGTTTTATAAGTGGGTGTTATGTGGTATATGAGACACAAGTTTTGAAGTGATAGTGTTGTGGGTTTGAATGGTAATTTTGAAAGGATTGGATGTTTTTGGGGGTGGTTGGTTTATTCTAACATTAGTGGTGGAAACATGAGGAATACTAGTTTTTGGTGGTGGTGTTTAAGGGCCCATGGTTGAAACCATAGATGTTGAGTGTTTATAAAACTTGTATAAGGGTGGGATATGTCTAAATAGATCAGATTTAGGAAGGGGATAAATAGGGATATGTCTTAATCATGATGTAATATAGTGGTTAAGGTATATTGGGTTGTTATTTAAAATGTTAGCAAACCCAAGGTCTCCTTGCGAATAGAACTATGGAGGACTATCCCCGATAGATTTGGGAGATGTAGGGGGATAGGTGAATATTCCATTGAGGAAGATGAATTGAAAGAAAAATAAAAACACAACACATGACACAAATAAGAATAAGATTTTTTTATTTATTTCACTTTTAGTGAAATAAAACACACCGTCTATATGAATGAACTTAAAGTTTTTTACTTCTTAAGAAATAAAATTTAAAATGTGGTGTGGACATGGGTTAATGAAAGTACTAAGAAAAGGTAGTCTAAGGTTGGTTTTAGGCTTTGTTTAAGGCTAGGAACCTCTATATATGAAAAGATATGTTAAGGCTTGATTCCATGTTAGAAGGAAGTATGTGGCTAGTATTGGGGCCTACCCCCTCACTTCACACACCATAGTGATAAAGGTGTCAAGTGCTTAGCCTTTATACTTATTTACCATATTTTTTATACTAGGTTGGTACACCCAGATAGTTTTCTCTTTGGTGATGAAATCCAAGTAAGTCCACCTAAGTAAAAAATGTTTTGATGCTTGTTTTTAAGATTACAGTGGTTTGGTTGTGTGTGAGAGAATATGAATATCACAATGTATTATTCCACATAAATTAATCTATGTGGATTATCTTAACAAGCAAGGGAATGAATGTAAATTTTTTTAGACTTTAAAAAGGAAATCAAATTTTTTATTTTTTGAATGCAAACACACAATCAAGAAAATTCAACCAAAAAATAATTTCACAATGAAACACAACAAGAATCATGAGACCTAGGGGTCCCACCAAGCATGCCAAAATGTTATAACAAACCATTACACCAAAATCCTAGACTATTAGTGAATCCACCCACTAGGATCATAACATCCCACCACGCTTCTAAAGCCCAGACTCTGGGCTAGCTTTACGCACATACATGAGATCCACTACATGTACGAGCCTCGGATGAACACTGCAATTCCAGTGTAACCCACTCGCTCTACAACTCGAACATGGGTGGTTGCTCTGATACCACATGTAATGAACCGTTATACCAAAATCTTGGACTGTTAGTAAATCTGTGCACCAGGATCATAACAATCAACTAAGTCACCTTCAATCATACAAGAACAAGCACATTTCACACTTTGTCATTGTCACATATATTATCAAAAGACTTCAACCACTCACTAGGACACCTCCATGACATCACTATGACAACTATCCAATAATATCCCCCTTTTTCATTAATTTCAACACCCATCAATATATAAATATATAGATCACCTTTTTCTCTTCAAATCACTCCTACAATAAGAACTCTCTCCCCAACAAGAACTTTATCCCCCTTTGACATAATGATAAAGTGAGCACACTATGATCCTAAAGACCTGAAAATACTATCAAAATAGAAAAGGACCATCTTAGAAAGATGATACAAACTCCCTCTTACCTTGAGCCAACCTCTTCTTTTCTTGACAACTTCTTGTTGCTCCATGCCAAAAAAATTCTTCAAACAAGCACTGTAACCAATGAAGAAAGAACACACAAAAGAAATTAAATCTAATTTAACTCACCAAGAAACATTTATAGACATGATGGGTTCTTGAAAGATAGATAGCATCATTGACTAATAAACTTTGAAAATATTATGTATATACAAATGCCTCATTCAAAGCTCATCATGTGTCATGTAAGTTCAACACAAGATGGTGCTTCAAGAATAAAACATAGCAAGACAAAATGTTGAAGCTTAATAAAGTGTAGTAAGGAGTAAAAATAAGATAAATGAAAGGACAAAATTGAAAAATACATACCTTTACTTACCTTAGTGTTGTAGATAAATAAGGACATTTGAGAAATATGAATGTGTCTAATGTGAGGAACATTAAGCAAACCTATAGAGATTAGTGAAAAACATTATTTTTTTTTGAAATATAGACATATGATAGTTGAAAATATTCTCTAATACATCAAGATTTCATAACATTTTATAGTTTTAAAAAAGAGTTTGTAGAGATAAAGATATGAGCAAAATAATAAATCTGATGATAAATTTTTGAAAGGTAAATAATTTTGAAATAGTAAATATAAATATGGTGAAAAAGAATTCATTTGGTATTATTTACTATTCTAAGAAAAATATAGCTATGATAGATTGAGTGAGAGATCTAGAGAGCTAGAATGGTGAGGAGATGACAACTAAGATGGGGAGGATGCATAATAGCCATAACGAGTACAACATAGGTAAACAACTAAAATTTTATAATTTTGGAGTAGTTTTATTTAAAATTGAGTGATTTATGGAAATTTGATTGCTAAGAAAAATATAAACACCAGAATAATCCCTAGTTTTTAAAATCACATACCTATAACTCATGCCAGGATTGATTTATAGACATGATGCATTTCTGATGGAATACATTTTGGTGAACCTAATGTGAACTAACCCTTACAAGATTTGTTTACCTTATTTCATTTCTTTCATTCTTTCATCATTATTTTTATCATATATTGCCATATTAGATCAACTTTGTCAACCCAATATCTAACTTTTATGTGTAAGATTTTAGGTATAGGCTACTAGATTGACCCTGTTGACCTAATACAAGTTTTCAAAAATTTAGACATATAGTCTAGACTATTAGGTCGACCCAGTTGACCTTGTACATTTTAAGCACTCAACAGCAAGTTTTTGTAAAGCTTAATTGACCTAGTCAACCTAATTAATAGAATTTATAAGCATATATCAAGGTTCTTGAACAATAATATTCATTCTCTACATCTCTAATCCACTAAGGTTACTTTATATCTATCTCTTTCTTTATATTCTATCCTTTTACATTTTACAATCTTTAAAACTACCCTTGCACAATCAACTAGATCAACTCTACTGACTCGGTACTGTGTTCTGTGTGTTGTTTGGATAACTAGGTCAACTTTGTCAACTCTATTCATTTTTATACCTTACTTTTATAGTATAGGATTGACCCTATCAACCCTATTCTATATTTTATGCATACACTATTGACTATATCAACATTTTACCTTGTTTCAAAGTTCTAATTAAACTTATATGCTTGTAATTAATTCACACATTCATTTCTTATTGCTTGCATGCTTAGAATAGATCTCATAGCTTAATTAGGTAGTTTTCAATTAACCATTTAGTTTCTCTATTTTATATTTTATGCACACACAACCAAATCATAAAATATAAAAAAATCATTTTAACATTTATTTACCCAAGGCCAACATACCTGGATTTCATCACCAAGGGGGAATTTAACTTGATGTTCTAGTCAAGTATAAAGCATGGTTAATGGTATATCCTGGCTAAGCACTTGACACCCTTATCACTGTGGTGTGTGAAGTGAGTGGGTAGGCCCCAATACCAAGCCTGTATCATTACCACTACATATCCATTTAATCCCAAACTACTTGAAACCATCCTTAGATTGCCTTTTTAGTTCCTTGCTTACAGTTGGATCTACAAACGAGTTTAGATTTGAAGAGGACTCGTATCCAATCTACTCAGTGACCTTCAATTGCAAGGCATCTAAGGGAGAGTCTTCAACATTCAAGGCAAAGAGAGCCATGCATTTTGATGATTAGGAGATCATGTCTTATGACATTTAGTTGTATGCCTATATGGCTTGATGTAGAGTTGTTTTGCATGTTATATGTACCTATATGGCATTAACCTTAGATATTGTATTATATTCACATTTTTTATGCCTTTATTACTTTTACAGATGTAATATATATACATATATTATTCAACATTTCATTTTTTAAACATTGTAGTCTATTCAATTATTTTAATGATCAAAAGTATTTTATTTTTTTTAGTTAAGTTTGTTTTAATGTTTATAATAAAGTTGGTTCACGGTAATTGTTTACATCCCATAACCATTCATAAAATCTTATAAAGCTTTTACTTGCATTCTAAATATTATTCCAAAATAAGACACTATCAAATTTGTATGTAAAAATTTATTCATGATGTAATTTATCTCTCGTTCCTATAGCCAATAGTGGTATCAGAGTGTTGGTTTGTAATGGAGGATTGAAGGATAACCTTGCATTGTAGATTATTCCAATTTGATTAATGTGAGATCCATATACAAAAGCAAGTATGATGAGATTTATATCATAACCATCCATGTCAATTTCCTTTCTAATATAAAATTATCCCATAATAGTATATGACTTTCAATTAACTACATAATCTAACTCTATTATCTATGTTATATATCTAACTCTATTTGTTCATTTCAAATCAGATCCATGTTATATATCTCTATTATTTACGTTATGGGGAAAATGTTTTAGTGAGATCCATATCTAAATCATATGATGCAATAAGTACATAAGAACCTATAGTATCTTTGTTTCCCAAAGAATAAGCTTGGTTATGTTGGAAAATATAATTCAAATTATGTGTAGAACATTTACTTCTTCAATAGTGTCAAACACTATTAATCTTATCATCTTGGTTCTCCATTGTTGGCCAAGGAAAGGGGTGTGATTGGAATTTATGGAGAAAGAGGCATTAGTAGAGGTCACGAATTGAGGGGTGGAATATTGGATCACTATGAAATGATATGATTTGAGAAAGATCATATCCTCGATATAAATGATTTGTAAATATATTTCTACAAATTCCTAAACTGGCATTTTGATGGGAAACATATCTTAGTATATTTTTAGGAGTATTCTTAAGGGAAATTTGAATGAATATATCAATGATCATATACTACTGATTATTAATTAATATCTTGATTAATTATTTATACTTACAATACTGTGTGTCATCACCCACAAATTTATGGAATAAAATGTATTTATGAGGGTCATGTTATCTAATTTTTTTAAAACAAAATTTTTGAAAATTATTCTAATGTGATTTTGACATCCATACCAATGACAAATTTCCAACCTTAACTAGGAATGAATAATATAATACCTTTCCTTATTGTGAATGATGTTGTGAATGAGATGCTAAGTATGTAATGGTTGTCTCCACGTGTTCAATAAGTTTTAGGAGTGTGCATTGACTAGAAGGTTTTATGTTGACCTCATTTGTTTTGAGATTTTAGGATTTTGGGCTATGCTAGAAAAGTAGTTTGATTTATGAGTTGAGGTTTGAGGCTTATAAATAGGATGAATGGGCTAAATGGGTTGCCAAATCAATCTCCATAGAGATTTGAAGGTTTGTGGTTTAAAATTATTCTTATTTTTGTCAAGATAGAGGGTTAATTAGCTAGTAGGTTTGTGAAGGAAGTATGTTGTAGAGGATGTGTTGACCATTTTTGGTCCTACAGGCCAAAATTGGGCACCCCCTCCTTTTTATTTGCAAGAGTCATTAAATCCATGTTTTGGCTAGATCATCCCTCAGATGTCTTGTGCAAAATATTTTGTATCAAACCTTTCTCATGGAAAAGCTAGGTGTTTCCCTCATTCTACTTTGCCAAGTGTATTTCAGGTTTTTCAAGAGTAATTACTTCACCTATAGTAGTGCATTTCAAGTTTTCCAAATGACTTTACTTGTGAAATTTTCATAAGTCAAGTCACTTGATAAACCCGATTTGGTCTTGGTGGTGTATGTTGATGTAGGAAAATTGCACCCTTTGGCAGGAAGTTAGACTCCTACCTTCTCCTCGCAACATGGAAACTCCCCTCTCACCTGTGGGACCGGCAAAGCTGGAGGGGAGAGTCTCTAGATAAGGGCTAGCTCCCTTTGATGCATCATGTTTGTTCTAGCAAGTGCTAACACATACATATATATAGATATATAAACTAGGGGGGATGAAAAGGGATAAAGATTGCAGGAATACAAACTACTCTAAAGAGGTGATGCACCAAAATAAAGTCAACCTTCACACATCCACTCTTAAAATCAGACAAATGCATACATACACTTCACACTTGGCAGAAGGACCAGGCTACTAGAAACTACCAGGGAGGCTTTAATGGAAATACAAAAAATAGAGACTTCACCAAGGTGTTGTAAAATGCACACTATAAGTAATCTCCTCTGTTCTGAACTTCTCAAATACTGCTCTCCTCCTGTCAACTACAAAAAATGGCACCTTGTAGATAACTGGTGTATTGGTGTTGAACCTGTGAGAGCATCAAAAGATAATGACTGAACACAAATTAACACTTAGGACATACATAGAATATCCATCCAAGAAGAGGTAAAAAACTATGTTTATTGATTTAGGTGGAAATTTTAGCAAGGCTACGCCTTGTAAAATGTGGAAGATCATTACAAAATGACAAGTTCACAATATATATGAGAAGCAAGGAGGCCCATTTGGCACTCCTTGTTTACAAGTGGCCTATTCGCATCCCCTCATTGGGAAGAAGAAAACACTATTGCCAATGTCAGAAGAGGCCTACTAGAACCATGTTGTAAAATTTCCAAATTTGACTTTGGCGTTCGAGCATTAATGTGAAACACAAGTTGCACCCTCTTTTTCTGTAAATAGATTGAAATTTGTCCCCTTTTAAATACACGAACCATGTCATTTGCTATTTGTGCCATTTGGGGATTATCAGGCAATAAATTGCCTTCACTTTGCCACTTGGACTGCTTCATCCCTTTTCCTATCTTGTCTCCTTGCCTTTTCTCAATTTTGTCTCATCTAGCTCATTCGGCCCTCGAGGGCAAACATTCTGGTGGGTCACTGCATTCTGGGCCTTCTTTTCCATGGTTAGCTCTTTCTTAGTTGAAAATAAATGTCCATTTCATTTCATGAAAGTTGACATTCACACGGCCATCATTGATATGAAAACCAATGGCTAACTTTGTCTATTAAACTTGATGTCCTCTAGGATGTCATCAGGTCCTTTGCTAGCTTCGGGCCTTCTTAATTTCTTTGCAAGAATCTTTCTCTATCTCTATCACCTTCTTGAAGGGAAGGTGACCCTTTACACTTGGTCAAGAGTCCCCCGTAAGGGCACCTACCCTTCGGGGTCCTTCAGTGGGTCCCTGCTTGCCTTGGACTTTTCCCCGGGTCCTTGTGGACAATTTTCTCATGTCGCTTTGGCTTTGTGTATTTTTTCAGACTTTTGTCCATGAACATTTTCCCACAGACAAAAAGTCCACAAAAATTTTGTCTCGCCCTTGGCTTTTGTTTTAAGCTGTGCCTAAATTCCTTTGGACTTTTTGTCTAGAGGAATTCCTTCAGACAAAAAGTCTAAAGGAATTTAGGATTGAAGTAACTTTGAAATTAACAAAATTAGACTTACCAAATTTTTTCCCTTTGAAGCACCTGCCCTTCAAAAGGGTATTGAACTTTTTAGACTGCCCTTCAGCGAAGGATGTACCCTTGAACCAAGCCGTTGAACCAAAAATGGTTCAACAGTTTAAGGGTTCAACCATTATGCGCCGATGGACTCGTGAACCAAAGCTGAAGAACTTCTTGCATTGAATCAAGCCTGTTGAACCAAACCTGTTGAACCAAGAATGGTTCAATGGTTTAACCATTGAATGTTGATGCCAAATTAAACTGAGCCTTTGGACTTTTGCCAATGAACCAAAATGTGTTGACCCATTGAATTGAACTGAAGCATTGAACTTTTTGGTTGAACCCACTGACTTTGAACCAAGCCTGCTGAACCAAGCCATTGAACTGAAATTTGGTTCAATAGTCCAATGGTATGATGGTTCAATGATGCTAAACTAAGATGCTTGAAATGAGTGATGAACTTTATGCCGATTGAACTAGGGATTGAACCAGGAGTGATGGTCTTGAAAATTGAACTAAGGCTTGAACCAAGGCCTAATTCAAACTCATTGAACTTGTGCAACCTAAATATGACTGATATTGAACAGCAGGGGAAGAAGAAGGTGAACAAAAATTTTGCCTGTGGGCAAAATTGGTCAACAAATTGGTGACTCACAGGGGAAGCATGCCTGCTATGCTTAAAAGCCTAGTTGCCTTGAAAATCCATTGGGCACAGAGTCAAATGCAACTATAACAAAAGTTAGCAACAACCCTAACAGATTTGAGAATCAAACATGAAGCTTTTACCCCACATGCAAAGGGAAACACACAAGGCTAAAAAAACATTACCTGTGCAAATTATACTTAGGGAAAATAGGAAAAATAACTGAAAACAAACTATTATATATAGCTAACCAGGTATTCTCGCCTCCCTCCTAGATCGTAGGGGAAATTTCTTAAGTCCCCTTCCTAGCAAAAGGACTTATGGTGCCAGGCAAGTAGCTAAATGCAAAGGAGATTTGGTGGCCTACTCTTCTTGCCTGTCACCTGCATTGGATAGAATCTAAGTGGATCATATTCGAACATGCTCCCAACATATATATATTATGCTTGTCCTTAGAAGCCTGTTGAATGTTGGTCCTTTAAATTGGTGCTCTTCACCAAGAAATTAGTGGTTGCTGGCTTATCACCATAAGCCCTTTGATCTGCACACTCCCTCTACAATGTATCATGGTCTAATTTGTTTCCTTTTGCCTCGTTGAAGATCCTATCAGACTCATCCTCTGCTTCCTTTTCACTTTCTTGAAGAAGGGTGACTATGGTAATGTCTAAAATGGGCTCACAAACTAATTTCTCATCCCACAGAACATCGCCTCTTTGCTCAAAACTTTCTTCTTCAAGGCATTCCTCTAGGAAGACAGACCTCTCCTTTTCCTCTTTACTGATTAGGACCTCTAGATGTTCAAAGGTATCCTCCTAATCCTCCTCCAACTTAGGCTCCTTAGTGTAGTTTTCCTCCTCATCAAAGTAGCAAGGAAGTTCATCAAATAGAGGGGAAGAGAGCTTACCATGCATTTGTTCCTCCTTGTATTGCTAGAACATCTGCATATATGCAAGACCTACATCTTCTCCATTGTTGATAGGGTCTTCACAAGGAGCATTGATGATGATTTCTTCTTCATTGTCACTCATGACAGCCTCTTAAAGAACTGTAGATTGGATCTTCTACTCCTCACTTTCCTCCTACAGAACAGGTTCTTCCTTGAGAAGGGGCAAAGTGGAGATAACATGTGGAAGAGGAGGCAGTCTTTGAGCTAGAATCAAATAATTCTCCTCCTTCCATTTGGTTAGAACTTCATCAATATTAGGTATGGCCTGATATTTCTCTTATAAGTGTGTACATGGGGTGTGTTCAGATACAGAATGTGCTGTTGGGTCTGAACCATCCATCACACACTGGCTGAGGAATCTCTCTTTGGATTCCAACTCTACAATTCTCCTAGCTAGATCCTCTTGGAAGAGCCTTTCTTGGAGATCATAGGAATTATCATGAGCAGGAACGGCTTCATCTTTTTCAAGGTTTTGAGAAAAATCTTGCTCCTCCTTCCTGCCCCATGATTCCACTATTTTCCCCTAGGTCAGGAGGTTACCATCAAGGTGAAAGATCTGAGGGAGTTGAGGAAGATTAGGAGGGGTCTGCTGATGCATAGGAAAAGTTGTTTCAAAAGAAAATGCATTTTGGCATGTATAATCCATTGCTTAGAACCATGTACCTCATATTTCTTCATATGTTTTGATCAAGCTCAAAATATTTATGCAATCACCTCAAACTCTTCTCCTAGTTGCCTTTCAACAATGAAGTAATGCTAGAGTTTGAGGTGGTTCCATAATACCCTGAGCTCCACCAAAGTTATACAAAAATGTGATTTCTCGATGGCACCAGGACTGCTTAACTAGTAGATTTAACTCAGAGTCCCCAGATGCTAAAAATATTTGATTTGCTATAACAGGGCCAGCATCAATCTTGAAACCTTACTAATTGTCAAATTATGTCCCACTGGGCGTGCCAAAACTATTGATACAGGAAAATTGCACCCTTTGGTAGGAAGTCAAACTCCTACCTTCTCCTCGTAACATGGAAACTCCCCTCTCGCTTGTGGGACTGGTGAAGCTAGAGGGGAGAGTCTCTATATAAGGGCTAGCTCCCTTTGATGCATCATGTTTGTTCTAGCAAGTGCTAACACATACATATATATAGATATATAAACTAGGGGGGATGAAAAGGGAGAAATATTGTAGGAATACAAACTACTCTAAAGAGGTGATGCACTAAAATAAAGTTAACCTTCACACATCCACTCCTAAAATCAGACAAATGCATACATACACTTCACACTTGGCAGATGGACTAGGCTGCTAGAAACTGGCAGGGAGGCTTTAATGGAAATACAAAAAATAGAGACTTCACCAAGGTACTATAAAATGCACACTATAAGTAATCTCCTCTATTTTGAACTTCTCAAATATTTCTCTCGTCCTGTCAACTACAAAAAATGGCACCTTGTAGATAACTGGTGTGTTGGTGTTGAACCTGTGAGAGCATCAAAAGACAATGACTAAACACAAATTAACACTCAGGACATACATAGAATATCCATCCAAGAAGAGGTAAAAAATTATGTTTATTGATTTAGGTGGAAATTTTAGCAGGGCTACGCCTTGTAAAATGTGGAAGATCATTACAAAATGGCAAGTTCACAATATATATGAGAAGCAAGGAGGCCCATTTGGCGCTCCTTATTTACAAGTGGCCTATTCGCATCCCCTCATTGGGAAGAGGAAAACACTATTTCCAATGTCATCTTTCTCGAAGAGGCCTGCTAGAACCATGTTGTATAATTGTCAAATTTGACTTTGGCATTCGAGCATTAATGTGAAACACAGGCTATACCCTCTTTTTCTACAAATAGATTGAGATTTTTCCCCTTTTAAGTACACGAGCCATGTCATTCACTATTTACACCATTTAGGGATTATCAGGCAATAAATCACCTTCACTTTGCCACTTGGACTGCTTCATCCCTTTCTTATCTTGTCTCCTTGTCTTTTCTCAATTTTGTCTCATCTGGCTCATTCGGCCCTCGAGGGCAAACATTCTGGCAGGTCACTGCATTCTAGGCCTTCTTTTCCATGGTTAGCTCTTTCTCAATTGAAAACAAATGGCCATTTCATTTCATGAAATTTGACATTCACATGGCCATCATTGGTTTGAAAACCAATGGCTAACTTGTTCTGTTAAACTTGACATCCTTTGGGACGTCATCAGGTCCTTTACTGGCTTCAAGCCTTCTTAATTTCTTCACATGCATCTTTCTCTATCTCTATCACCTTCTTGAAGGGAAGGTGACCCTTCCCACTTGGCCGAGAGTCCCCCGCAAGGGCACCTGCCCTTTGGGGTCCTTCGGTGGGTCCCTACTTGCCTTGGACTTTTCCCTAGGTCCCCACAAACAATTTTCTCAGGTTGCTTTGACTCTGTGTATTTTTTGTAGACTTTTGTCCGCAGACATTTTCTCACGGACAAAAAGTCTACAAAAATTTTGTTTGCCCTTGGCTTTTGCTTTAAGTTGTGCCTAAATTCCTTCAGACTTTTTGTCCAAAGGAATTCCTTCAGACAAAAAGTCTGAAGGAATTCGAGATTGAAGTAACTTTGAACTTAACAAAATTAGACTTACCTAGATTTTTTCCCTTTGAAGTGCCTACCCTTCAGAAGGGTATTGAACTTTTTAGACTACCCTTCAGCCAAGGACATACCCTTGAACCAAGCCATTGAACCTAAAATGGTTCAACAGTTTAAGGTTCAACCATTACACACCAATGGACTAGTGAACCAAGGCTGAATAACTTCTTGCCTTAAACCAAGCCCATTGAACCAAACCCATTGAACCAAAAATGATTCAATGATTCAATGGTTCAACCATTGAACATTGATGCCAAATTAAACTGAGCCTTTGAACTTTTGCCAATGAACTAAAAGTTGTTGACCCGTTGAACTAAACCGAAGCATTGAAATTTTTGGTTGAACCCACCGGATTTGAACCAAGCCCACTAAACCAAGCCATTGAACCAAAATTTGCTTCAACAGTTCAACAGTATAATGGTTCAATGCTGCTAAACTGAGATGCTTGAAATGAGTGATGAACTTTATGCCGATTGAACCAGGGATTGAACCAGGAGTGATGGTCTTGAAAATTGAACTGAGGCTTGAACCAAGGCCGAATTTGAACTCATTGAACTTGTGCAACCTAAAGATGACTGGTATTGAACAATAGGGGAAGAAGAAGGTGACCAAAAATTTTGCCTGTGGGCAAAATTGGTCAACAGTGTAATTTAGACTTTATAAATGTCTTTACTTATAAAGGTTAAGTAAAGTCACTTGTAAAACCTGATTTGGTCTTGATAGACTAAATCAGGTTTTCCAATTATCTTTACTTATTTTCATTATCAACTAAATTTGATGTAAAACCTAAAGTAGAAGCTCCTGGGAAGTTCAAAATGGTCTATCTAGTGAAAATCAAGTTTGTGTAGGTGCATTACTTATCTACTTTTATAAGTAGAAGTGATTGAAGAAATTGAAATGGTATAAGCAGTTCACAAAAGGCAATGGATTTCCTTCGGAGGGCTTTTTGTCAGTGTGAGGACCAATACAAAATCTTGAATGGCACTTTTGGCTCAAATTGCCCTTGTGGAGGGTATTCAATTGAAGCAAATAGGAAAAGACAAGAAGCCCAAAGGGCACTTACCCTTCAAAAAAAGTGACAAGAAGAAGGAGTTTTCCTTTAGACATTTTGTCTAAAGGAAAACCGAAGAAGGTAAGACAATGTCAGATTCTTTTGGTCAAAATGTTTAAAGGAATTCCTTTGGACATTTTGTTCAAATAAATTCAATGGTCACAGAAAGCCAAAAGGCTAATAATGCAAAGAAGAAAGCCAAGAAGGCAAGGAACAAAGCCAAGGATAATTCCTTCAGACATTTTATCCAAAGGACATGTTGAAGAGAAACCCACTGAGAACTTGAAGGCCTAAATGAGTAAAGATAACTTAATATGAAATCAAGAAAAGAGAAATCAAAAGAAAGAAAGAGACAAAACATGGGCAAAGACAAAGTGGAAAAGACAAAACTTGGAACTATTCTAGCAGTTGATAAAGTTAAAGGGTAGAATTAGAGACCACTCAGACCAAGACAAGTGGCATAGATAACTCAACCAAGGGAGTTAATATGTTTAGGTATAATATATCTACCAAAAACCAATAAAATAGATTGGTTTTTTAACTATAGAGACAAGCATCACATGTTTTCATGTTTCACCATTAATGTGCATCCAAGGCATGTCTAGGTATTGAAGAGAGAATAGTTAGTCACAACAACTTGGAATGGCCTTGTCAATTACTAGGGATGGTCTCCCATGCTTTTGTATCCTAAGGATAATAAAAATGGTGGTTTGGATAGCTTACAGCATGACTCCCATAAGTAGTTTGAAGAAATTTATAGTAGCATGGTCTTTTCATCTTTGCAAAAGTGTTTAACTCAACATCGATTTCCATTCCTTGATTTTTCAACTATCTTGTTTCTAGTTCTCTACATATTTTGAACTTCTCATTTGAGAAAGGATCTCTTAGCTTGTATGGTGAAGCCCTGAAGAAATTTACCTTGAATTAGAAGAGCATTTTACCTCCATTTGAGCTTACACTTTTGGATGTCTATGGTTTTATCTTGTGTTAAGTCATTTGATGTTCATGATTTCATAAGTTTATTCCATCATATCTAGTGCATAGTGATTTTCTCCTCTTACAGGTCACAAGAAGTGGTTGAATAAGTATAGGCAAATGAATAGGCTATGCAGCAATGTGTCTCAGAACACCTATGGTAGTTCTTCCTCCCTGTATCTCCATAGGACCCCCTATTGAAACATTGATGTAGGAAAGGTTCTCATTTGAATGAAGTATATAATTTTTTTCCAATTGTTTTCATGCATCACCTCTTAGCTTAGGTCCCATTTTTAGTATTTTTCTCCCTTTTCATCCCCCTTATTGTTGGTAGTAGGAAATCTAGAGCCTCAAGGTGCATCAAGGGGAGCTAGCCCCTACTCTATAGATTCATCCCTCATGTTTGCAACCCACAGCAAGAGGGATGTTTCCACTGTACTACATGGATGAAGAGAGTTGAGCCTCCCTTTAAAGGGTGTAATCCACTACGTCAATAGGATAATGAAAAACTCATTTAATCATAAATCTATAAGGTATGATGATTAACTTGATATTAATCATAAAACACACTATGAATCATCTAGGATTAATTTACTCTAAGCTAAGGGAGGAATTATTAGGTGGGATAGCCATCTGTGAGTGTGGGTGTCCTATCATCATCTAAAGAAGCTTGTGAACATTTATTTATCTTTATTATAAACTTCACATATTCAAATATAGACATAACATGAAATTCATTTGTGATTGTGTTTATCCAACTCTAGTGGAAGCCATCATAGGAATCCCCATGGTTAGGGTCAGCCCCCTAGTTAAGAAATATGTGGAGTTGATGGGGGATATCTGTTTCTACCCATATTGCATGGTAATAAGGATTGAAGGTACTTTGACACAACCCTATAAGTTACCCATTTATATGCCTAGTTATATATTAAATCCTATGATAAAAGTGACAACATTAGAAATTTGACTAGAAGGTGTTATGGTATTTGTAATTTGATTAGAAATTTGACACTTATGTATGCTACTCTTTAAGCCTTGGATCATAAGTTGGTGCACACTAGTAGAGTCATATTACAAGTATCCCACCCATACTAATTAGATATTATTAATTATGGATGTTTTTGTTTAATCATTTGTGAAGACAAATTAATTTATGAATGTGCATAACTCTATAGTATTATATTATCATTTTTTATTGTCATGGAAAGAAAATTTTTTGTAGTCTATTTTGGGGTATCATGTAGAGGTGATAAAATGGTAAAATAAAAAATATTTATCCTATGAATTAATCCTAAATAAGGATATAATATAGTTTTGAAGTTTTGAATAATGATAAACAAGTGTTCACAAGCTTCTTCAAATGATGATATGACACCCACACTCACAAATGACTATCCCACCAAATAATTCCTCTCATAGCTTAGAGTGAATTAATCCTAGATGATTCATAGTGTGTTTTATAATTAATATCAATTTCATCATCATACTTTATAGAGCTATAATTAAATGAGTTGTTCATCATCATATCTCATACACTTTAGATTTGATCATGGTATTAAATCAAATTGAAAGTACCATAACACTTTCTACTCAAATTGCTAATGTTATCACTTTTATCATAGGATTTAATATATAACTAAGCACATAAATGGGTAACTTATAGGGTTGTGTCAAAGTCCCTTCAATCCTTATTATCATGCAATATGGGTAGAACCAGATATCCCCCATCAACTCCACATATTTCTTAACTAGGAGCCTGACCCTCCCCATGGGGATTCTTGTGATGGCTTCCACTAGAGCTGGATAAACACAATCACAAATGAAATGCATGTTTTGTCTATATTTGAATATGTGAAGTTTGGAATAATGATAAACAAGTGTTCACGGGCTTCTTTAGATGATGATACGACACTTACACTCATAGATGACTATCCCACCTAATAATTCCTCCCTTAGCTTTGAGTGAATTAATATTAGATAATTTATAGTGTGTTTTATAATTAATATCAAGTTCATCATCATACCTTATAGAGTTATGATTAAATGAATATATAAGATAAACACATAAGGACCATAAACTATTATTAGACCCATTAAATACCATGATCAAATCTAAAGTGTATATGGATCAACTTCCCTTAGATCACTCCCTCGAAGAATGGCTGAGTAATGCATTTGTCAAAAACTCAGAAATTTCTTGGAATTTTCCCACATCAATCAGCTTCCCATATACAGCAACAAATCAAAAGACACATTATCACAATCACAACAAAATCAAACTAATCTTAAAAGCTGTAATCGACTCTCAAGTAGCATATAAGGTGGAAACTCCAATCAAATTTCAAAATTAGACTTCCTTCATTGATCAGTCTACACTTTACATGACATAGACTTGTTTATATTAACTCTTTGGCACCTATAGAAGACGCATGCTAGTCTCATAATAAGATTCAATTTTTCATTCCATCATATGTATAAAAAAAATTGATATTAATTATAAAACACACTATGAATCATCTAAGATAAATTCACTCTAAGATAAGAGAGGAATTATTAGGTGGGATAGTCATTTGTAAATGTGAGTGTCGTATCATCATCACCAAGGGGGAAGTTAACTTGATGTTCTAGTCAAATATAAAGCATGATTAATGGTTTATTCTGGCTAAGCACTTGACACCCTTTTCACTGTGGTGTGTGAAGTGAGGGGATAGACCCAAATTCCAAACCTATATCATTACCACTACATATCCATTTAAGCCCAAACTACCTGAAACCATCCGTAGATTTCCTTTCTAGTTCCTTTGTTACAGTGAACTCCCCATCACATTTAAAAACATATCTTATTAATATAATAAATATTCAAGTTGACTAATTAGTTAGATATTTACTTTCTAAGTTAATTGCTTTCTCTTTACTCAATTGTATTTTGTATTGTAAAAACTTGTATCAGCGAGCATTGATGCAAGGTTTTGTGATGTGTACTTCAATTAAATTGGCCAACGTTAATCCAATTGACTATTTATTTCCCTTCAATTATTTCTTTTTTAAATTACTTGCAATGTTATCTTGTTTTAGTTCATAAACTATTATAAGCATCTAGTTTTCCCTATTTGTTATACTAGGTTGCCCCAGTCAACCCTGTATCTTTTTCCTACCTCTATTAACTATATTGGATTGACCTAGTTGACCTTGTATTGGTTTTTTCCTTCCCTATTTGTCAATTTAGTTCCCTATTTCTCCTTCTTTGCATTTTGTTCATCTCTATTCAATCATAATGAATTCTCCTATCATAATCTTCTTGTATAGCTTGAATCCATTTAGGTACTATATGGGATGTTCATTTCTCCCTCTCTTTTCCTCCCAAGAGTACCATCACCCCTTTGGGCACCTCTTCTCATGCTTCATCCATGAACTGCAATATGGTGCAAATAACACCTCAAGATAAAGTTGATGGATCTAATCTTTTCTATATTTACCAAGAAACTTCTCATCTTTGAAATATTCAAACTAATGTGGGAGTAATTGATACAATTTTACTTAACAATCCCACTAATAATCCTTCTAGTAATCGTCCCCTCAACACCAATTTGAGGAGTGTTCCTACCAACACCAACCCACCTCTTGATACAACTCCACTTTTATCCCAAGTTATCTAAAAAATGAACATAATTCAAAACTCTAACACCAATCAAATGATGTAACTTCAACAACATTTGATTAATGTGGCTAATCAACCTCCAACTATGCATCCTCAATATAATCCCAATTTCATACCTCTACCTCTTAGAGATGCCTCTAGTAATGTTATTCATCAACCTATAATGAATAACAAGATGCTTCAAACAATTCAAAATGAGCCTTTAGATCCCTTCATTGTATCCACTGATATTGGGAACATATCTCCACCTATAAAATATGATGGAACTAAATACCCTACCTCATTTCTCAGGGCCTTTAGAAACCTTTATAAATAATGGATCCAAACTAATACATTTCCCATAACTAAACTCTTAGTGAAACCTTCACTAGTGATGTATTACAATGGTATAATAAACTTCCCCAACATTCTATTTGGAAACTTGAAGATTTTGTTAATCCTTTGGTTAAAGAGTTTCAACATAATGTCCTTGAAAATTTTCTTAGCCACTTCATTAATGCTAATTAATCTCCCACTGAATCAGCTCGTGACTTTATTAAAAGATGTAAATATTTATCTCATAAATTTGACCATAACATGACTGATGATAACTTATTCAAACTCTTTATCACTGCCTTGACTTCCACTCTCCAATATAAGGTTCAAACCTTTTCTCCCCAAACATTTAATGAAGCTCTTGATCAAGCTAAAAGTCAAGACTTTATTATGAAGCAATTTGAACCTAATCCTAAACTTCTTAAAGGATGTTTCCAAACATATAATGTCATCACTAGTAATACTCTACAAACCAAACTAGGAGTTTCCAAAATTGATATTCCTTCACCTTTTCATACACCTCTTTTGGTTTATCAAATGAAACAACTTTTATCACCCTCAAAACTTTTCATTTATCTTAATGCTCCTCCTAAGTGGTATGACCCCAATTTATTTTTTTATTCCATGCCAATATTGGGCATTATCACAAATCTTGTAAGGGGCTCACTATATTTTGTTTCTCCTATATGTTTGGTGATTCATTCAATGATAAAGCTATGATCAATCTTCATCATCAAGAATACACTACTGGTTTTTAAAAATGACAAACTTCTAAAGCCTTTACTTTAAATCACCAAAAGTCTTCTTCAAATAATCAACCAAATGCCAAGGATTTTTGTGCCATTGACATCGATTATGACCAATATTTTAACAATTATCAATATGGCAATATTGATAAGGTTAATTATCATCATAAACCAGATCACAAAGATCATGTAATCAAGCCTAAGAAGCCATCTTTGGAGGAACAACTTCTTAAAGATAATACCACTACTAATGTTTGTTTGGAAGCTCAAGAGGAACCATCTCCTCCTTTCAATCTTCCAACTTTAACTATTCCTCCAAAATATAATTTATCTCCTAAACCTCATGTTAGTTCTTCTAAATCCCCTTGGAACTTTCTTAAAGAACTCAACTCTATGCCTTTTAAGATTCCACTTATGGAGTTGGTTTGTACTTCTCCCTATCATCGTAAGTTCCTTATGCCATAACTTCAAGAAATTAAAGATTCATCTTCCTTAGATGAAGAACCAAATTATATTGAATCTTAACCTACCAACATAATTACCATTGAAACTATGTGTCCTTATTCTAAACCCTCTATTGAATTCCTTAAAAAGGACATGATAAATGATGAAATTATCTTTCATGTTTATGATCCACCACTTTTCCTCAAAGTAGCCATTAATACCATCCTTACTCATAAAGTTTTATTTGATGAAGGTTTTGGTATTAATGTAACATATTTATGGCTTATCTAATAACTTGGTTATAACAAAGATCATCTCAAGCAAACCCATCTTACTTTTCATGGTTTTGATAATACAAATAAAAATCCACTTGGTTATTGGACTTAAGACTATTCAAACTAAGCTTATGGTCCTTGACATACCCTTATCTTATAACATACTCCTTGGTCATCCATCGACTCATTGAATGAGGGCTATTGCTTCTTTCGGTAGTCAATGTATTAAATTATTACATAATGCAAAATGATACAACCATGAATTTAATCCCAACCCATGGAATATTCAAATTCCTAATCCTAAATGGTAATATCATAATCCTACCATTCTTAAGATCAATAGTTCTCATTTACCTAAGTTCATCGACATGAATCCTAATTTATAAGTTACTCTTATAGATTCTGATGATGATAAACCCAATGATTTGCAACATACTTTCAATAATACCAAATTACCTCCCTACATTTCATAATGTCTTCCTCCTCTATTACCCAAGGATCATAATGTCCCTCTTTTTGATGAGATTACCAATTTTCACCCTCTGTGTAATGCTCAAGAACCTTCTTTACCTTAAGATGCCTTCACTTGTAATGATTTTAGAGTGGACAAATTATTTCAATATCCTCTCATCATGTCTCCTTGAATATTCAGTAATATCAAGATTTCACCCTCTAAAATTCCCCCTTATTCTCAATCATGTACAATTTTTCCAACATATGATGATAACTATATAATGTCCCAAGCTCAATATAGATATTTGGTTATCCAGCATTATAAAAAAATCTTAGCCTAAATTCATGTTTTTAATTAGGATGTTTATATCATTTCTGTGGATCATACCTTTGATCTTGAGGGTATGCCTCCTACCAATCCTCCTCTTATTGATACTCCTTGGGTGGTAGAGATAATTCTACCTTTAAAACCTCTAGAGATTTTTACATCTCCTTTACCACCTATCAATCCAATCATTACCTCTAATCCTTCCCCCATCACTGAACCCATGGATATTTTAATCCCTTCAGTTCCATCTACTTCTAATATTGAAATTACATTAGATGTCAATGTAACTAATTTTCATCAAACACATTCTGAGTATGATCACTATGGAAATAAAATTATAGATCTTGAAGTAGATGTTGAGTATTATGGTCCTCTTCCTGCCTTGCCTAGTGATGAAGCTATCCTTGAGTTATTTTATGCCTGAGAACCTTAACTTCTTTAGTAACATCATAAACTTGGAAATTTTAATATTAAAACTCCTTGCTTCAAAAACTTCATTGCTAGCATTGATCCTAAAATAAATCCAATCTTTGTCTTACCCAATGCACCCTACCACTTTCAAGACATTAATGCCATGATTATTGAAGAAACCACTTATATCAAATATGGTACTCCATCTTTTCCTTGACTAATTACTATCTCTCATTAATGCTCACCTACTGAACATGATAATTTTATCTTATTCTTTGATAAATATCATGAGGATTTCATTTGGTCCTACAAGGACATGCTTGGCATTGACCCTAGCATTATGGTGCATAATATCATTACTTATCCTGATGCCAATCTTGTGTGTCAAAAGCAAAGAAACTTTCAACCTAAAGTGTCCATTTTATGTCATAAGGAAATCATCAAATTACTTGATTCTAAATTTATTAAATTAATGGATTATTCAAAATGGGTCTCTAACATTTTTCTAATTTAGAAGAAGGTCACTATAATCATTCACATTTGTATTACTTTATATAATCTTAATCTTGCTTATCCAAAGGATAATTTTCTTTTACCTTTAATAGATGCCATTATTGATTCCATCATTGGTTACAAAATGTTATCTCTTATGGATGGTTTCTTAGGATATAATCAAAATCATATTTCCCCCTAGGCCAACATAAGACTAATTTCACCACAAAATAGGGCACCTATTGCTATGTAAAATGCTCTTTGGGCTCAAAAATGTCAGTGCCACTTACCAAAAAGAAATGATTCACATATTTCATGATCTCATCCACAAAATTATTGAAACCTATGCGGATGATCTTTTTTCTAAATCTAAAAATCATAAGAATCTTTCTGATCTTGTTATCATATTTGATCATCTCTTTAAATATAAAGTTAGACTTAATCCTTACAAATGTGTCTTTGGAGTCACATCTAGAAAAAAATAAGATTTTTAGTCTCTCTTTGTAGCATCAATGTTGACCCTACCAAAATTAGTGTTATCATTAACATGACCACTCCTCATTTTATTCCTAACATTCATACTTATTTAGGCAAACTTAGGGAAATCAGATGATTCATCCCCAAAATGGCATATCAAATTCACTTTGTCAACTCACTTCTCAAGAAAAGCACTGATATAGAATGGATGGATCTATGTCAAAAAGCCTTTGATCATATGAAATAATCATTGATTCATCCACCTACACTTTGTCCTCCTTCCAATGCTAAACCTTTGATTCTATATACTTCTTCCATGCCTATTTAATTTGGGGCAATGCTTTCCCAACAAGATAATACAAGAAAAGAGTATGATATCTACTACATTAACCAAGGCCTCATCGATTATGAAACATGTAATACCAAAATTGATCATGATTAACTTGCCATCTATTTTATATCTAAAAATCTTTTCCAATATATGCTTTACCAAACTACTTATGTCATTGTTCATTCCAACCCCCTTCATCATTTCTTCTCTGATTTCTTCCTAGAGATAGAATTGTCAAATGGATGGTCCTTCTTATGGATTTTTATCTCCACATCGTCACTCAAAAAGATGTCAAAGGGAAAATCATAGTTGATCAACTTATTGTATCTCTCATACCAGCCACTTCTTCTCTTCAATATAATCTTCCAGATGATATTATCCTTTACATCGAAGGTCTTAATAAAGATATTTTTATCAAAGATTATTTTCATAGTTTTGCTATCGATCTTGAAGCCAATAATATTGATTAATCCACTACTCCCTCTGATACTACTAAACCAAAAGTATTTAGCGAAGACCTTCCTAAAATTAAATTCAAACTTGTATGAGGATACTTAGACCCTTCACTTTGATGGTGCTAAATGCCTTTAAGGAGTTGTGTTAGGTTACATTCTCACAAGCCCTCTTGGTAAGATCATTCTTTTAGATTTTCACTTCATCTTTGATGTCACCAATAATATGGTCAAGAATGAATCTCTTATTTTAGGCATGAGAGTTGCTCTTGATTTAAACATTCAATATCTTCATGATCTAGGTGATTCTTAGCTTATTTATCATCAACTCAGTGGTGATTATCAGTATATAAGTGAGAACCTCATCATATATCATCAAATTACAACCACTCTTGCTAAGGATTTCATCTCTTTCACTATTGCTCCTATTCTTAGAAATCAAAATTCTATTTTTGGTTCTCTTGCCTCTTTAGCATCTCTCTTTCATCTACACTAAGTCCTTTATGATCCTACTTTTCTTATATAAATAATAAAAGATTTAGCCTCTACTCAACCACTATATTCACTTATCTATCATATCAATGTTGTTACCATTCGATAAAGCCCATGGGACCAAGACATCATTTAATTTTTGGAACATCAAACTTATCCTCCTAATTTAGACTCTCATGAAAAGACACGCATTCATAAACAAGCTTTTAAGTATGTATTTTGACACAAAATCCTATATTATCACAATGTTGAAGATACCTTACTCCATTGTGTTATTCAATATGAGGTCCCTCCTCTTCTTGAATAAGCAAATGGGGGTATTTTCAATGGCCATTAAAATAGAAATGCTATAGCCTACAAATGCTTAAGTATGGGTTAATTTTGGCCTAATCTTGAAAAGGATGCAATTGAATATGATAAAAAGTGTAATCCTTATCAAATTTATGATGATATAATCCATTCACCTATTGCTTAAATTTAAACTATCAAATCTCCTTGGCCATTTCCACATGGGGATTCATTCAAATTGGTAAACTACCTCACCACTACTAAATATTTTACCAAGTCAGTTAAATTTATGCCCTTTATTAACATCATCAGTCCTACCATTTCCAAGATGGGCATGTCTTTATCATCACCACTACTAAATATTTTACCAAGTCGGTTAAAGTTATGCCCCTTGTTAACATCATTAGTCCTACCATTTCCAAATTTATTCTTAATCAAATCATTTTCCACTTTGGTTTTCCCCATAACATCATTTCAAATAATGGTGATAATTTCAAAAATAAACATGTTAAATAACTTTGCAATAAATTCAATATTAATCACAAATTTTCCATGGTTTATCATCCATAACATAATGGCCAAGCTAAGGCTACTAATAAAATTCTTTAAAAAAAATTCCAAAAGGCAATTCATGATACCCACATGGATTGGCATCTTCATCTTTACCCTACATTTTAGGCCATCAGACTAGCATATGTATTACCACTGGGGCAACTCCATTCTCGCTAGTCTATGATTCTAATTTGATTCTTCCTTTAAATATTGAGCTTCCATCTCTTTGTATATCTCTTCATGGTATGATTATAGATAAAGAATTATGTGAAGCTCATCTTCATTACCTTGATCTACTTGATGAATTACATCTTTCTGCCTTATAACATAACCACCAATACAAAGCTTACATTGTCAAACAACATAACAAATGTGTTAAAGTCTGCACATTTAATATTGATGATCTTGTCCTTAAATTAAACTACACCCATGATAAAGAGGGTAAATATGCCCAAAACTAGTGGGGCCCATACTTATTCAAATATATTATTTCTCTAAGCACTTACCACTTTCAAACCAATGAAGGCCATGTTTTCAAAGATCCCATCACTGCACAATTTCTCTAAAAGTACTTTGCCTAAACATTTCCTTATTTTCATGCTTTCTATCTACATCTATCTAAGAATTTTTTTAGGCTACTTACATGAGTCTCTCCCTCTACAACAAGTTCCTTCCTTTTACAAACCTTTAGTCCCCCCTTTTGGTCTTTTAGTTTCTTGATGTACCATAGTCGTCTTTATCTTCTTGCATTTTCTATTTTTTGCACCCCTTGGTTTTTTATTTTATGAGTTGCTTCATAAGACCTTGGATAGGACCTAGAATTCCTCACAAAATTACCATATTTTTGCTTACCTCACTTTATCTTTCACTTGCATTTTTTCACCCCTTGGGTTTATCTTTTATGAAGTTACAGTGTAAGACCATGGATAGGACTCGGCCCTCCTTATAAAATTATCTTTGTTCTCAACTTTATCTTTTGTTTCTTTTGATAGATGGAATTTTCACAACAATCTATGTTAGCATGTTTTCTTCCATTTCCATTATTCTTATGATAATAAATCACACTTTACTATCATTGTATCCCTTTTCATGCTTTGTCACATTTTTTGCAATTTCAAGTAATTCTAATTGTTCCATGTGTCATTCCTCTTAATTTCCACTTCCTTTCACTCCACATTGGATAACACAAGGTCAAATTCAAGATAGCACCTTTATTTCACCTGGATTTATGAGACTCTTAAACCTCATGCTCTTTGAAATTCTCTCTCTTAGAAACCTTCTCCCAAGTATTCAAATGAAAGTCATCTTTAGAACCCATTTTTGGTTTTCTAAATCCATATGGGGGAGGAATAGAAAAACCCATCAAGAAATTTAAAAAACAAATCATTTGAAAAAAAAGGTAATGATATCTTAAAGGAAACATAAAAATCTCGAAAGTCAAATCACACTAAAATACATGATTACAAGCATATATCCTATCTCCAATCAAATCTCAAACTCCATAGTTAGCCTCACATAGAGCCTAGGTCCCTTGGGGTGCGATAGGCTAGTAAATTGGAATAATAGAATTCAATAAACTCTATGGTGCTACCTACTATCTCACATAAGTGCCCAATCTTCACAATAGACTGATGGCTCTATAAGGGATCTTGAGGCATGGGGAGCATGTTGTGGGAAGGTAGGTCCATTTTACTATTCATTTATATAACCTTCATGGTATGATCTACATATTGCATTTTTTGACCTCAGACTTGTGTACCTAAGAGAAGTTCTTCATCGTCCTTAAGGTTGAAATTCCTCTTGTTTTGATAAACCTAATTTATGTGTCTTGACTTCAATAAAGAGTTACTCTACCTTGGTTTTTCCTTCATTCTCCCCTCCACCCATTTCATTTTCCTGATTGACAAATAAATTGTGATTCCAAATCTGTTTTCAAATGGCCTAGGAGATGTATTAATAACTCATTCATTTGGTTCACTCTTTTCTCTAGAAATATAATATGTAATTGATTTTGTTTAACTACCCACCTAAGTTATTTTTTAAATTTAATATGATTATCTTTGGGATGCTTTAAATATTTTTTTACATATGTTCTCTCTCTTTGGATTGTAATCATGTCACCTTGGTATTCAAATGTACTATGTAAATGTGTACTATCAATTATTATTTTTTAATGAAATTACTTAGATAGATCAAGTCAATTTTCAAAAATGTATGTGATTATAGAGGTAAATAAAAGATCAACAAACATATATTGCACTAGTAAGAACAAAATAAGTAGATCCACACCAATAACTGATAACAAAAAAAATAGTTGATAAATAAGATAGTCATTTCGAAGGGGTAACCTTCACAACCACATAATAAGAAAAAAAAATTGTAATATGATCTTCAAGTAATAATGATATAGAGTTTATTTCTAAAATATCCTTAAGCATCTCCTTGGGTCTAAATTTTTCCTTAATCGTTTATCTAACATTTGCTTTGTTTGTTTCATGTAGGTACTTTGCTTCTTACTTGACACCCTTTCTCTCACTTGTCTTCTTTAGGATACTAATATTCTTTGAGAATGCATAGTCCTCTTTGAAAATATGGTATTATTCTCTCTCTTGATGATGTATCATCCATAACCATCATTTTTAATCTCACCTTTTCTATGACTTCTTACAACCCAACTTACCTTCTCTCCTCTCCACTAGGCTTGATTCACTTATACTAGGTCTTTAGATATAGACCTCCTTCATGAAAATGGAACCTATCATATTTTATTTAATTCTCATCCTCCTTATTGAAAACACCATCCTTACCTACAAAAATTTCATGAATCCACTCCCTGTCTTATTGGAACAATCTACTTTTTCATCATTTGAGCATAGTTTCTTGTAGCCCTATTTTTGCACAAATATTATAGGTTTGAGCAATCGATAGGGGTTATTTCCAAAATAATACTATTTTATGATACCCTTTATCCTCATTCAACTTCACACAAATTTTTAGGTGATAAATCTTAAGGTCATTACTTCTCTCCCAACCTCCTTGCCAATTAGGTCTTTTTAGGCCTACTACACTTGCACAATCTTAGATTATGTACTATACCATACTGTAATAACCCAAAAACATCATAATCATATAAATAATTTAAAATAACATAGGATCACAAATTTTAATAAAATATTAAGAGTGGAAACTAAATTTATTCAAGTTTCCATTTTCAAAACCTTAGTCTAGTTGTTGACAGGACTATGTAAGGCTAAGACCTTTAAAAAGGAAATATTTTGAGTCTTAAACCAATTAAAACACTTTTAATACCTATATTATGTCTACCCAACATTTATTCATCTTTCCCAACCACTATTTTCTCATTAATAATCTCAAAACACCTCCAACAAACAAGTTTTTAGAATTATGGAAACTTTCTTTAAGACTGTGTGCAATCTCATGGAGGTTTAGATTGACTCTTGATCTTTAAGTGAACTCTGAGCATTCCAAAATGGTTAATGTATATACTTCTTACTAAAATTCCACCATGAAAATTACTTGAATCACTTACGAATATTCATTCCAACTTCCTCAAATGGACTGTGTAAAAACAAAGTTTTATTTACCTTGTCTAAACTGTGCATTGAGTTCTAAACTTGGGGATTAACAACAAGAATCCATTAAATATTCAAGGAAGAAAAAAATATAAATTTTAATACATACCAATATTCATTTTATATCCATAAGGACACTCTTAAAAAATTCTTTTATTCATTGATAACTTGTACATAAAACAATCCTACGTAAAACTTGCACTACAGGCAGAGTTCTCTTCTTAATCTTGATGTTCTTATTGTCTTTATTAAAGTTCCACCTATTTTATTTGAATTTATCCTATATTAATAATATCATAAAACACACACCCACTCCTTACATGTATTCTATTCTCTTTTTAAGACGTTGAACCTTAAAGAAAACTCTTTCTTTAGGCCAACCCTCACTTAGGGTGGCAATTACAAGAACAAATTTCTTGGCTTACCTTTCTTGGTTCATGTTTTTCACGTTAATACACACTCACACACATTATTATGACCATATAAAACCTTCACAAACATTCACAAACCTTTAAATTCTTCACAAAATCCAAAACATCACTTAAGAACCTAGTTCCTAATTCAAATTTTCAAATTATGCATTTTGGTAGGAAATATTTAAAGATATAATAACACACAAATTTAAGACTATAAATGACTAAAATACCACATAAGTGTCCCTATAACACCTCTCTAAAAAAATTAAAACTATAACAAACAATAATAAAACATTTAAGCATACTAACTTCTCAAACTACCTTGTCGTGCTCTGCATCATACTCCCTAAGTGGGAAAATTTGAGCTCCTACTCAAATGTACTTTGCCTAAAAATTTTATTGATTTCCAATTATTTATCATATTATATTATAATATTATCTTGTTTTCTCTCCTCTTGTATTTCTCCTTTCTCCTGAGTTGGTTCTTGAATCTTTATCTTCTTGCCTTGTCTTGCTTCTTTGCTAACTCATCTTCTATCTCCATGAAGTATATGACTTGTTACAACTCCTTGTTCACCAAATATTCTATTTATTCCTCATATTTATCTTTATCATGCTTTTCCTCAAATTAATAATTCTCATTCTTCATCCTTGGTCCTACTCCATGGATTCCTTTTTCATTTGTCATGTTTGGTTCATGCACTCCTTGATGGTCTTGATTCTTAACAATGTTTTCTCCTTATTCATCATGATCTAATGGCTTATCATGACTCATTTATTCTTTCATACTTTTCAAACTCTCCTTTATATCTTCTTTGTCTATCTCTTCATGATACTCCACCTTCTCATGGTGAGTCTTCTCATATCCTCCTAGCTTGTCTTATAATGACAACTCCTTGACCAAACTATGCTCATCATAACATCATACTTTTTGGCAAGCTCTCATATCACTATCATCATGTATACATTCAACCAAATCATTTTCAACATTTCCAATTGAATGGACTAATTTATTACTTTGTTCTTCCTTCATTAGTATGTTCTCTTGTATATGGTTACTCCTTAACTTCATACTTTCTCTTACCTTAGATACTATTGCTTCATATCATATATCGATGTTTTCTTTTGTCATCTACTTCACCATCTTCTTATATAGTTTGTGATGTTTCAAACCATATCCTTCTTCTTCATTTTTGATTGTTTCATTTAATCCATAGTCTGTCTACTTGTCTATATACATTTATCCTTGTGTTTTCTCTGTATTTTACTACTCAGATTTTTCAAGCTTCAGGACTGTTTCACCTTTGTTTTTATTCTATTTTTCTTCTTTACAAGACACTATATTTTGTACCATTCCTTGTTTCTAAATTTCATCTTTATTATGTGCCTAATTATGCACCTCCTCTTGTTTCACATCAAATTTTATATGCACTTCAATAGGCACTTCATATTTATATTTTTATTCAACATAATTATGTTTTTCATGTTTTTTATACTTCATACTTTCAAATTTTATGTGCTCAACATGGACTTCTTCTTTCTTCACTCTTGTACTTACATACACACATGATAATAAATTATTATATTTAAAATTTTGAGGCTTATTTTCCTCCATCTTCTCTTTATTTGGTTGTTTTGCCTCCATGAATATTTCATTCTCCTTAAGGTGTTGCTTACCTTCCTCTTGCCTACCAATATGTTCATCTCTTATGAACTTCTTCATCTCCTCCTTGAGCTTCCTACACAACAACTTTTTTTCTTTTCATTATCTCTCTTTACAATCTTTCTTCTCTCCATGAGTAGCTTTATAGACCATTTAACTCTCTTCTTCCTAATAACCCAGTTGTACCATGGCTTTCCTCTTCTTGTATGAGCTCCACCAAGAGCTTTATCCTATCTAACCTCTGATCTATCTCACTCATCTCCTCTTCAACCATTAACCCATTTCTATTTAACTCTTCCTTTTTTATTTTTCTCATTGTGGTACTCTAACTCAACTAATCCCGTACTCACCTTTACTTTATTTATCTTCATCTTCTCACAAGCAAGCCTTTTTCACCTTACTTTTGTGTCTCAACCTAGGTTCTTCTCTCCTTGGTCTATTGACACTCTTGTCCAAGTATTTTTTACCTTGAAACTAAAACTCTTTTCTTGGATACTTTCTATTTTGATTTCATACTAGTTCTTTTATTAGGGTTACTCTTCTACCACAAAATTTTTAACTCTCTCTTACTATATTCATGCAACCTTCATTAGCACCATTAACAACCTCACATAGGAATCTATCATATTAAAAATCATGAATTATTCCTATAACTCACATGATCTAATTACACTTGATGTATATTTTATGCCTACAATCTTCTTAACCATCCCCCTAGCTTTGAATTTTACCTTAATCATTTCTCTAACCTTTGATTTGTTTGCTTCATACAAGTTCTTTGCTTCTTACTTGACACCCTTTCTCTCATTTTTCTTCTTTAGGATATTAATCCTATTTGAGCATGCATAGTCCTCTTTAAAAATATGTTCTTCCTCTCTTTCCTGATGACCTATCATCCATCATCATCCTCTACATTCTCAATTTTACTATGACTCCTTATAGCCCAACTTACCTTCTCTCCTCTTCACTAGGTCTTTTTAGGCTTGATGGACTTATACTAGGTCTCTAGATCTAAACCTCCTTGAACATGGGACCTATCATATTTTATTTCATTCTCATACTCCTTAGTGAAAACACCATCCTTACCTACCCAAATTTCATGACTTCACTCCCTGTTTCATTGGAATAATCCACTTTTTCATCTTCTAAGCATAGTTTATTATAGCCTTATTTTTGTATAAATCTTGTAGGTCTGAGCAATCTACATGGGTTAGTGGAAAAATAAGACTATTTTAGGATACCCCTTATCCTCATTCAACTTCACACAAAGTTTCAATTTATAACTTTCAAGGTAAGTACTTCTCTCCCAACCTCTTTATCAATTAAGTCTCTTTATGCCTATTACACTTGCACAATCTTGGTTTCTATATTGTACCATATTGTACCAACTCAATAACATCATAATCCTCTAAATAATTTCAAATAACATAGGATCCCAAAGTTTCATCAAATATTAATGGTGGAAATAAAATCTATTCAATTTTTTATTACCAAAACCCTAGTCTAGTTGTTGCCAGGCTTGTGTAAGGTCAAGAGCTATAAAAAGGGAATATATTGAGTATTAAAACAATTAAAACACTTAAAATAAATGTATGAATTCTAACCAACCTTGATTCATCTTTACAAACCACTATTTTCTCATAAATAATCTCAAACCACCTCTAACAAACAAGTCTATAGAATTTTGGAAACTTTCTTTAGGACTATGTGCAATCTCATGTAGGTTTAGATTGACTCTTGATCCTTAAGTGAAATATAACCATTATAAAAGGGTCACTTACACATGTATATAATTCCTACTAAAATTCCACCATGAAAATTACTTTAATGACTTACATATATTCATTTCAACTTCCTCAAATGGACTATGTAAAAACATAATTTCCTTTACCTTGTCTAAACTATGCATTGAGTTCTCAACCTAGAGATCAGCAACAAGAATCCATTCAATATTCAATGAAAAAAAAAATATAAGGTTTAATACATACTAATAGTAATTTTATATCCACAAGGACATAATTAAAACATTTTTTTATTGATTGATAACTTGTACACAAAACAATCATACATAAAACTTGCATTATAGGCAGAGTTTTCTTCTTAATGTTGATGTTCTTCTTGTCTTTCTTGAAGCTCCACCTCTATTCTTCTTGTCTTTCTTTAATATCTAAATCTATTATTTTAAGGTATCTTATCCTAATACTCTCCTCCAACAAACACCCACTCCTTACATGCATTATATTCTCTTTTTTAAGATGTCAATCCTTCAAGAAAACTCTTTCTTTTGGCCAATTCTCACATAGGGGGTGGTAGTTACAAGATCAAATTTCTTGGCTTACCTTTTTTGGTTCATGTTTTACACATTAATACACCCTATCACACATTCATAGGACCATATAGGACCTTAAAAAACATTCACTAACCTTTACATTCTTTACAAAACCCAAAACACTACTCAAGAACCTAGTTCCCATTTTAAAATTTCAAATTATGCATTTTGGTGGGAAATATCTAAAGAGTTAATAACATATAAACTAAATACTATCAATGACTCCAATACCAATAAGGTTACCTATAATACCTATCCTCCCCAAATCAAACTATAAATTATCATAATGAAACATTCAAGTATGTTAACTTCTTAAGCTACCTTCTGATGCTTTGCTTTAACTAACTACTACCCTTTATATATGTCCTACTTAGGCTATAGTTACTCCATAGGCCAACCTTAATAATAATATGATAACATAAAAAAATGTGTCAAGATAAGATAACATGCTATGTTGGGCACAAAACAACCACACATGTTCATTTACATGTTATAGATTAAGGGCATACCCTACCCCTCCCCTTCAAAATAATGTTGCCCTCAACTTAGAATAACTCTGAATACTATTTCAAGAATGATTCATCATCCCATGTTGTATCATCATTGGTAATCTTCTTTTAATTGATCAAATATTCCTCAATCTCCCTTATTCCTAGCATTTTTTTGTGTGTTTTAAGGAACACCCTAGGTTCCATAATGACTTTGTGTTCATCATTCAACTCATTTAACTCAATTTGGGCAAATACTCTTTCTCCAAACACCTTTTTAAAGTAAGAGACATGAGAAACTAGGTGTATGCATGTAGACTAAAGTATCTCTAGCTATAGACATCAAAAATCCACACACGATGGTTTTAAATATTGCAATTTCCCTAGACCACCTTAAGACCCCCTTGGGCACAACTTAGACCAATTGATCGATAGTCAAACCTAACTATAGTCATATTTACCTACTAACTAAACCCACATTTTTGACATAACTTGACCTTGACCATCAACCACTGACGATCACCTCAACCATTGATAGTCATGTTCTACCATCTAAACCAACTCAATGGATGCTTCACTCTAACTTGATTTTATATAATTAGAATGTCTAATTTGCATGCAAGCCCATTCATGTCAAAGTTAAAATTAGATATCAATTTGGACGCCTTTTTAATATTTTGTTGCACCTCTCCTTCCTAACCTATAAGAAGAGAGGAGTAAGAGGTGAAAAAGGATCCACAACTATCAAAATATTTTGCATCCATAGTTTATTTATAGTCACTTCTTGTATAAATCTATCAATCCATTCATCACAATAGATAACTAACTTGCTTCCACCCCTCAACTGACATCTAAGTACCATTACTCTACTAGATTCACGCCAAACTCCACCAATGAGTCAACCACCTCAGCCATTCATCTAATTAATCTCAATGATGTCTTATTTGTAATTCAATCCTCCTAATCCAAAGAGGACCTCTTTATAATCATTTGATTTGATGCATGCACATCCAACCAAGTTTTCAACCATACCCATATCTAGTTTCTTTTATCTTCTTCTCTTGGAATAAAATCTAAAATTCACTAAAACATTCTAGCATGCCAAGTGGGACCTTTGAATCTCTACTTGGGTTTCACTTGTTTGAATCTATATACTCTTCTCTCTATTATGTGTTCATAAATGAAATTAGAAATTCTTTTAGGTTTAAAATCAACTGCATACATTGATTGCTTGCAAATTTAGATCACTTAGTTAAAAATCAAAGTAATTTAATTATAACATCACTTTTGTTGCACACACTAAACCAAATCACCTCCATCAATAAAACATATAAAAAAATTGATATAAGGCTCAACTAGGATTTCATCACCTAATGGTCACCTTACCCTTTCTCAACAATCCTACTTGGAGGTCATTACCAAGGGGAGAACCAACTCAGTTCTCTGGTTGAGTATAAACTCTAAAAATCAATATATATTAGCTAATCACCTAACACCCTTATTGTTGAAGTGTGTGAAATGAGGGGGTGGGACCCAATACCAAGCCATGTATTGATTTCCAATACAGATCTTTTTAAGAGACTAAATAAAACCTAAAACCGACCATAGACTTCTTTTATATTACCCACTCTACAAGGCAATTTCAGTCACACTTTCTTTTAAAGTATAAGGCATAAGCCAAAAGAGAAACTAAAAGAACTTTAGGACTTAACATGATTTTTAGTGTGTGTTTGATTTCCTTGCTCATTTCTTGTATTCTCTCTATTTCAGTGGTGAGATTGTTTTTGTATTCTCTCTCCCTTATCTTGTATGGTTCTAACTCGTTAGTAGCAAAAGAATCTAGTAGAACAAAACCCATCACCAAACCAATCAACCTCTTCTACTTCTTCATCCATGGAGTACATCTCTATACTAGAAGATTCTCCTCACCTTTTAGGAAGTCCTTTCCTTCAGGTAGTTCCCTAAAGAGATACAGACTTTTTCACCTTCTTAGATAACAATCCTATGTCCCTTCAACATTATCTCAACACCATGCCTCATGTTTCAGTTCCACCTATGGACCCACCTTATGGCATGCCTTCCCACCTTATGGGGAACCCTTCTATTACCATAGTCACCACCCAATAATTGACTACCCAAGCATCTTCATCCACCAATAATCCCTTTGATACTATTGTGTAAAATCAACCTTCCCAACAAACCAACACCCCTACGCCTTCCACCCCCACCAACAACTCCTCTACCCTAGGAACAACTCAACCATTAACCACCTATACTCCCCTCACCATGGGAGCACCTACTACTATAATTACCAACCTTCCTTTGGATACCCCTAATCCATTAGTCACTAATCCACTTCAAAATATTATGGTGTTTATACCTTCTACCTAACCACCAATTAGTACAAAGGTCACCACCTTTCTTTTAGTTACAAACTCAACCACAGCTCCTACCCAACCTACCTTAACCTCTCAACAGGTACCCATTATACCCAACTTGGGTTACATTCTTAACCCATTAGGGCATATACTTTTACCCACTACCCAACCACCTACATCTACCTACCCCTATATAGCATCCACCCAACCACCCATGCCCACATACCGATAAATGGTAGCTTCACAACCTCCCACCAATTATCAATATATCACCTAACCACAAGAATAATATGCACCTTATAACCTCCCAGGTGCACAACCCCAAATATATCTAATAAAAATTCTCATGGATAAAATGACTACCTTAGATTCATCCATCTCTAGTGATCACAACATCTTATCATATGACTAGATCTACAATGAACCCATTCACCCATTTGTCCCTATAAGACCATATCCTCCTCAATGGGAACTTCCCAAGTTTTCTAAATTTCAAAGTAAGGAGGAGTCCCAATAACACCTAATGGAATTTAGGCATGCATGTTATTTGATTATCTATGATTATGCTCTCCTTCTTCATACATTCCCCATGTTCCTATCTAGCCCAGCATTAAACTAGTATAGTGCCCTAACCAAACCCTCTCTATTCCCTTTCACCCAACTATCCCTAAATTTCTTGGATGACTTCTCAATAAACATCTCCAAGAAAGTTTTCATCATGGACCTTATTCTATCTGGAAATTTGATGATGAATCTATTTCAAATTTTATAGCTCATTAGAGGAGCCTAATCAATTAACTTTCCTTCTTTTTATCCCAACCCAAACTAATAGAACTCTTTACTTGGGCATATACAAAGCACATCTCTTCTACATTGTGTGTGCAGGGATTTATAACCTTTGATGAAGATTTTACCATGGCACATAAGCAAGAAAATAAAATCCATTGATGAAGGAAAGTTAAAGTTGAAAAACAAAAACTCTACCTACAAAACCAATGAAGTCTCTTCATATAAAATAAGAAACTAAACCAATATTGATGCCAAAATAAAGGGAACTACAAATGCAATTATTCGTAAGACCACTCTTCTACTATTTATCAATCAACCAAACACCTCTAACTCCTCAAAATAAAACATGAGAAGCCAAAACTAAAATAATCAGAAGTAACTACCCTACTTGGGGAATCTTATGCTTTGGTCCTGGAAAAGTTGTTAAAATTTAATGTCATATAGCTTCCTCCCATCAAACCCCCTCAATAATTTGATTCTTCTCATCATGTTCCTAGTTGGTATAATTATAATGACCTGTGTGCTTTCTATCAAGTAGAGGGTCATGACATTAGTCAATGTAATACCTTTAAAAACATTATCCAAACCCTCATTGACAAGGGAGAACTTATGTTGGAAAACCCTAACGCACTTTGAACCAAACTCTTGACATTTTTATACAACCATTTCCCAATCATGCACCTACCAAGAATGAGAGAAACAAATATGAATGTTCTCATGACACCCATACCATCAATATGATTCTTAACATGCTAATTATTGAAGAACCTACCACCCAATCTACATGTTCTCCACCCTTTCCACTTATCGAGGTAGTGGAGTTACCTTATCTTCCTTTGGAGACCCAAATTGAGGAAGTAACCTTTTCCCCTCCTCCACTTATGGAGGTAGTGGAGTCACTAACCCCTACTTCAACTGACATACTAGAGTAAGAAATCATCACCAGTCTACCTTCTCCCTCAACCAATGAATAATTCACTTCCCCTTTGGAGATCATTCCCAAGAAAGAAACCACCTTGTCTACACCTCCCACAAAAGAACCACCCAACCTTACATCCTTTAATTGAGGAAAAGGGTGAGGTTCCCACCCTCATTCTCAACCTATGGTTTTATCTTTTGATCCCACTATCTAAGGAACAAGACCAGTCTATAAACCATTCTTTAGATTAGTTCAGAGATTAGAGTTTGTCTCCAAACTTGACATAGATCGAACCACATTTTTTTAATAACATGTGGCTCCCTTACATCACCAAATAAGATTATCAAACCACACCTTTGGTAGACTAACCCATAAATTCTATTATCTAACCCACCATCATATCAACCAAAATAGTTAAAATCTCTACCAACCCAACCATTTCTCAACCATTAAGAGAAACCAAATCCCAAATAAACAAATCATCCTATATCCCTTTAACCAAACCAACCAAATCCCTTGGCATCTTCCCTATGTAGAGGCTTAATCACTCATCTGTGAAACTAGAGCTACCTTACCAGACCCATCAACCAAACACCAAACCAAATCAACCAAGGAGGTAAGACTAGTAAAAGGCCAAAACACCAAATTTTTGACCCCTTAACCTTGCCCTCCATATTGGGGCCTCATCCTTCTACTTTAGGAATCCAACTATTTCAACCAAAACCCAACCACCACTTTTGGTTACCCCATCACTCTTACTTTCTAACATGCCCACCTTCATTTAACTATCAATAATCAAACTACTTTCCATGAAACATCCTACCTTCAACTTATCAACTTATAACTTACCAAAAGCAAAACCATCAATTACAAACACCACATTACCCAAAACTTCTATCACCAATCTCATTTCTAAAAATGCTTCCATCTCACCAACCAAGTCTAAACCCTCTCCACCTTTAGTTGAGTCTTACTCAACTATTTTCCAAAGGTTACTACAAGTCTCTTTCGTGACCTTACCTCTTATCAGACCATTTGACCCTCTAGGTCCAAAACCTATCTGGTATAACAAATAATGAGTATGCTCCTATCATAGGACACTTGGGCATGACATGAAGAATTACAAAACTCTCTAAACCATAATCCATTAGTTCTATGATGAGAACAATCTATTAAAAGATGAACCTCCAACAAGCCTATTACCAATCTAACAAACAATAACCACTAACCAACACCTACCTACTCCTCCACCCTCACCTTCAAGTGATGGGGAACTAAACCAATCTCATACCCAAATCTTTCCTCTATCCATGTGGTCACATGATCACATGCTCAACAAAAGGATAAGGGTAAGGTTAATGTATTCATCCCATGGACATACCCATCTCCCACCTCCAAACCAAGTCAAATTCAGACACCTTCACCATTATCCAAACCCAAGGTATATATCTTACGTACCTCTTAATCTAACCCCTCTAAATTAATTAGGAGAGTGGTGCTCAAACAAATTCACCAAATCCTGATAAAGATGAGCCTATATGAATTAATTTCTACCTTGCCTCATCATCACCAAATAATGATAGAGGCATTGCAATCAATAGAGGTCAACCTGAAGACCTTCAACCTCTGGTAACCTTTATTGGCACTCTCTAAATTTCTAACATTGTCATCTTCAAGGATTTATAAATGCCTTCTATCCATCTCGATGACCTAGATCTCCCTCTTTTCATCACTACCTACATCAACCAAACCTACATCAAATGGGTCATGATTGATGGGGGACAAAGTATTAATATCATATCCTCTTATGCCTATGATCAAATCAAACTACCAAACAATGTCATGTCTAAAACCTTAGGCATCCTTTGATCCTTCAATGACACCATGACCACTACTCTAGGAACTATTATCCTTCATATCTATTTAGGGCCTCGCACACTCCTTGATCTCTTTTATGTAGTAGAAGGTGAATTATATTATAATGTTTTATTGGGATGACCTTGGATCCACTCTATGGGTTGTGTACTCTCTACCTTTCATCATTGAATCAAATGTGTGCATGAAGGTCAAGTTGTCACTATACAAGCTAACCCAAGTCCATTTTCATCATGCAACATGACTTATCAACCCAATGACATCCTCCTACCTCCATCTGGAACACCACATCAACCAAATACAAGCCCTAAACCATGAAGGATGAAGTCATATATCCTTCGAGCAATGAGGCATCTACTAGCTCATCAATCCCTTTGAATTAAATCCCCACCATATACCACTTAGAATCAACATTCTAACATCTTTCACTTGGGGAATATAGCCTCCTAACCCTTGATGTTTTCCCTACTCCCTAAGAGTATGGAAAACTTGACCACCAACCAAGGTATGACCCCAATATTAGAACCATTGTCCCTTTCAAGCCTTCAAATTATCAAACTCATTTCATATATAGAGGACTTGACAAATCCCTTAGTGCTTCCACCACCTCCTCTTCACCTCGACCATTCATTTCTATCTTCTCCTATCTAGACAACCCAAACTTTGCAAAGACATTTCTCCATTAGTGTACTTAGAAGGGTTTTGGTTTTAGATGATATGAATATAGGCTACACATGTTAATTTTAATTGAGACCAAAAAGATTCATAAGAAACATGGACTTAGTTACATTATACCCAATAAGAGGGAAACCAAACCACCTACCATTACCATCATTAAAGAAGACATCACTTCCTCACCAACCCCTTCTCCACCTGAGTGTGAGATGATGACATCATCCCCCCTAACTTTTTTTTTCATCAACATGATCATCCTTAAACCCCTAACTTATCAAAAGTAAGGGGTAACCATAACCATCCCTTTGACCCATCCTAAGATGATAAGAAATTACTCTCCTAATATTAATACCATTCAGTGTCACGATGATGATTCCATTCTCACCTATCTTGGTGCACTAGATTCTTCCATCCAAAAGTCCCTTCCTTTTGAAACTTTGACCATGTTAAATGAATCCACCTTGGATATTAACTTGGGTACTCTAAACAACCCCCATATTGTCAAAATAGGCTAATCACTAAATTTTGAAGAAATTTAGGATTTCATCTCCTTCTTGTAAGACCGCAACATAGAATTTACTTGGTCTTATAGTGACATGCCCAGAATTGACCCCTCTAAAGCTACCCATAACATAGTCACCAATCATGATGCCAAACCCATGAAGCAAAAACTTTGATTAATGTACCCTCACATAACCCTCTTATTAAATAAGAGCTTCAACATCTCCTATCTATCAATTTCATTCAACCCATTTATTACCCCTAATGGGTCTCAAATGTTTTACCTATCACCAAATCTATAGGGGGACTATACATCTGTGTGAACTTCCATGACCTTAACCTTGCTTGCCAAAAAGATGATTTTCTTCTACCAAGAATTGACTAGCTAGTTGATCTTACATCTAGCAATGAGATGTTATCTCTCATGGATGGGTTTTTAGGCTATAATAAGATCCTAATTTCCCCTAAAGATCAGCACAAAACCACATTTATCACCCCTTGGGTGAGATTTTTCTATATATTCATGCCCTTTGGTCTAAAGAATGATGGTATAACCTACCAATGTGCCATGACATATATCTTCAATGACCTTATCCATAAAATTATTAAGGACTATATGGATGACCCCCTTGGGAAATCCAAATATCATAAGGATCACTTGGCCATTCTTTAAATTATCTTTGAGTGACTCAGCCATTACCATGTCTACCTTAACCCCAAGAAGTACATTTTTGGATATTCTTATCATTAAATCTCCTTGGCTTTATCATTTCCCTTTCTAGAATCAAAGTTGATCCCACCAAAATCAAATCCATCCTCAACATGCCTCTTCCCACTCACCTTAAGCAACTCGATAGCCTATAGGGGAAGCTTTAATCCATTTATCACTTTATCTCTCAACTCTCAGACTGATGTCAACCCTTCCACCACCTTCTAAATAAGGATGTCTCTTTCAAGTGGAACAATGACTACCAAAGGGCTTTTGATTCTCTCAAAAAGTATCTTTTTTCTCCACCTATCCTCACCCCTCCCAAGGATGACCAACCTTTATACCTTTATACATCCACCACCAACCATTCCCTAGGGTCAATGCTTGCTCATCGAGATGAGCAACATAAAGAGCAAGTCATCAGCTACATGATTATGGAGTACAAGACTCAATACATTCATACAAAGAAACTTTGCCTAGCTTTAGTCTTTGTGGCCACCAAACTCTACCAGTACCTTCTTAACCACAAAACACATTTCATAACCAATATTGACCCACTCAAGTATATGCACTCTAATCCTTACTAAAACCAATGTATATCCAAGTGGCTCATGCTTTTAGTTGAGTTTGACCTTGAGTTTCTTTAACAGAAGTCAATTAAATGGAAAGTAATTTTTGAAAAATTGACCTGAAGCACCTTTCGTAGACAACCAACCTCCTCTTCTTGAGTTCTTTGATGAGTCCATCATGACCCTCTCTTAGGAAGATTTCACCTATCAAGTAACCATGTTATTCAATGGATCAAAGTGTTAGCATGGTGGGGGAGTTGTCATCATCCTTATTTCCCTTCACAGTGAACCTCTTCCTTTATCCTTCAAGCTAGATTCTAAATGTACCAATAATATGTCTGAATTTCAAGCCCTAGCCATAGGCCTTTGAAATACATTAGCCTTGAGAGTCAATATAATCAATATCTTTGGTGACTTCTAACTTATGGTTAATTAAATCAATAGTTCTTACCAGTGTAAGATTGATGTTTTGTAATAGTACAAACAACTAGTTTATAAACTCTTAACATCATTTTAACACTACCATATCCAATCAACCTCATGATCTACGAACAAGTTTATCAACACCATAGCTTCTCTCACCTCTTAGATCCCATTTTCACCCTCTAACTCTAATCTATCTATCATTATCCATAGACTTACCCAAATGTTCTTAGGTCAAACCATATTCTCCCACCATCTTTAGTGCGAAAGAGACCCAACCTGATCTTTGGTATAAGTAAACCTTCAACTATCTTAACCTTATTATCATTCCCTCTGGTCTTTCTAAGAATTCTCAAAGAGCATTTATCTAGAGTGCCTCATGTTATACCATTATGGGGGGAATTCTTTATAAACATGGCATCAATGGTCTCCTCTTCCACTACCATGCAGTCATGAAGCCTCTTATGCGATTAGGGAAATGCATGATGGGATTTATGGGGGACACTTTAGTGGTATCACCATGGATAAATTCATCCTTCACCTTGCCTATTAATATCCTACCCTTAACCAAGGCTATTGTGATTATGTGAAAAAGTGTGTTAAGTGTCAACAACATGCCAATTTACATCATGCACCTAGCCATAGTCTTCATGTATCCACTAATTTTTAGCCCTTCTCATAATGGGGTCTAGACCTTATTGGTGAAATTAACCCAAATTCTTCACAATGACACCACTCTATCATCACTTCAACTAGATATTTTACCAAATGAGTAGAGGCTATCCGTTTAGTCTCAACCAAAGCAAAAAATATTATCAACTTTATCAATCATCACATCATTTGTCATTTCAGTGTCCCTCACAAAATTATCATTGAAAATTGAAAATATTTTTAAAATAAAAAAGTCCATGGTCTTTGTGATGCATTCAGTATTAAGTTAAGTTTCTCATCACCCTATCTCTCTTAATAAAATGGACAGGTGGAGGATTATAATAAAACTCTTAATAACATGCTCAATAAAATGGTCATTGCATCTAGCCAAGATTAACATTTACACATCCCCTTCACCTTATGAGTAAATCATACTAGCATTCAAACCCATACAGGTGCTACCCCATTCTCTCTTATATTTGGATTGGAGGTTGTCTTACCTCTTGAGGTCTAAATTCCTTCTCTTCACATATCTTTGTAAGATTTCATTTTTAAAGATGATTATCATCAATACCATTTAGCCCAGTTTGAACTACTTGATGAATGTCATTTAGCCTCCCTCACCCATCTTCATGTATATCAAGAGAGAATCAAACATGCCTATGAAAACACCTTAAAGTGTGAGAATTAAACATCAAATTCCTCATCCTAAAAGAAAACCAACATGTCACTAATATAGAGAAAAACAACCAGGGTAAGTTTGCTTTCAATTAGCTTGGACCTTATATTGTAACCTATAAGTATGGATCAGGAGCTTACCAATTATCCTCTCTTGAGGGAAACCCAGAGCTTGATCCCCTTAATACTTCACATCTGAATCCTTTCTTTTGTTAAAAAGGATCAAATGCACCTTTTGTCTAACTTAAGCTTATCTGTTACTTTTTAAACCAAATTCATCTCCTTATATTTAGGGGCAACTGATTAAAATAAATCATGTAATTATCCATCACAATCATAGCCTAATATTGAACAATGGGTACCATGGTTCTACCTATGGCATGATTCTCATGGTACTTTCCACCCCATCTCACAAGATAGATTCCCATGGTCATTGTCACCTAAACCTCTTTGTACTTAATCCACCTTCTTGTGTTTTTAGTTTTGTCTTCATAAAGGTGGACCCTTAATCCTATATAAACTAGTCTATGTCAAGGTGAAATAAAACAAGAAAAAGCAAATTCATAACAAAAAAACAATAATGGGGCATCCCTAGCATTTGTAGACTACTCCTTTGAAGGATAGTTGTTGCAAACATATCAAAATTATTACAAATAAGGTGGACTTCTCCCTTAAAGGATAGATATCAAAAGGTATTAAACAAATCACACAAACTTAGACCACTCCCTTAAAGGATAACTATCAAAAGGCATTAAACAAAGCACACAAACTTAGACCACTCCCTTGAAGGATGGTTGAGTAAAGCATTTGTCAAAGTATAGCCATTTATTGGAAGCTTCTCATATCGATTAGTTTCCCAAACCCTCCCAAGCAAAAATAAAATAAGCAAAAGACCCATTATCGAGTAATAATAAAAGAAATTTTGAAAGTTACAATTGGCTCTCATAAGAAATGATTTTGAAATCCATAATCAGCTCTCATGTATAGACTTCTCACATCGATTAGTCTATACTTTGTATGACATATACTTGTTTATACTAAATTTTTGGTAACCTATAGAAGAGGCATGATAGCCTTACAATAAGGTTCTATTTTCATCCACCTCCCCTTTATACACTATAAACAAGGGATTTTGAGCTCACTTGGCATTATTTGAATAAAATGCATTTTTAACCAAATAACAAATGCCAATGTGAAGCATTCAACAAGCTTTTATTCCTTACACCAATCCAACTTTGGTTTCCATTAGTCCTTACCAAAGAAGAAGCATCATTCCCTCTTCTTATCCTATCATAACTAGTTGATATATTTACTAAGATGTTTATCTCTTAATTATATTCTTTTTCTCACATTTAGTGTTATTATTCAACCTGTTTATGTGTTTTTTCCCTTAAACAAGATAACCATAATCAAAACATCATATAAGCATGCATAATAAGAAAAAGCATCATCATCAGCATTTCCATCATCATATCAAAAATCATAACATTCATAATCAAAATAAGCAAATTTTCACCACATGTCTAAATCTAAATAAGGAAGAATACACTCACTAAGTTTTAAGCATGAACATCATCATCATAACCATAAATGTCATAAGCATCATCATTAACATAAATAAAAATCCATCACATTCTTAGTTAGGTGAGTCCACATTAGTATCCATATCTATAACATGAGCATCATCAATAATCAGCAATATGAACATAAGCATCAAATTGCAAGCCATGAATGATAAGAAATAAATGAGGATCATATCTATAAATTATGAGTCTATAATTACTAACATCATAATATATACAACAAAATACATGTCTCTCTCTCAAAATGTACATCTCATCTCATCAACTCACATGCCAGTATCAAAATGATATACAATAAAATATAGTATCCCATAACCATATCAGGACTACATCCTTGGGGCACCACTGTCTCTTGGGGCACTAGTACCTCCTAGTGGCTATCCTCTTGAGGTCCCTGCTTGTCCACCTATAGAAGTAGCCCACTGACCTAGTGTTACCATACTAGTACCACCTACCAAACTAACTCTGTACTCACCCCATTGAGGTTCATCAGGATAATGTCTCAAGATTAACAACTTGTAGTAGTGTAGCTCCACCACTATGGCTAAATACCATGCCATAAGGATGGTGATTAGCAGTCCTACAGATGTTATGGCTTCTCTTCCAGTCTATCTCAGGGAATCTCTCTCTTGGGTAACCAAGGTTAGTGTAGCTCTAGCTTGGTCCCTCTCACCTATAATTATAGCTATCTGACCTTATGTTATAGCCATTTGACCCTATAAAGCTACCACTTGAGCATGTGTTATGGCTAGCACCACTCTTACATATGCACCTAGGGCCACCCCCATACCTTTACTTGTTGACTTATATTAGTTGGGTCAACATCCATAGGTTGCCTAACACCATCATCACCACTAAAGTCTACTACCACATATAGTGCCCAAGCATGCAGGGTAACCATTTGCAAACCCTATATCATTTATCTCAAGCCTAGCCAATAATTCCTCATGATCAAGCAATGTCAAAACTAGTTATGGCTCATGTAGTAAGATCTCTACGTCCTCCCACCTATACCTCAGGAATGGACCTAAAATCCCATGCACTAGGCCAAACTATCTCCACACCCTATCAAATGGGATGAGCTCTACCTCCCTATCTTGCCTATCAAGGATCCACCTATAACTCTGTAAGGATAATGTGTGTCTCTTATTTCTAACCCACTCTGAAAACCTAATATATGGTCTCCATATCACATCACCAATAACCAATGCCTCTAGTGCACCTCTGAACCAATCAATGTCATGCACCCCTCCACCTGGTCCTAATAGAGAAAAATCAACTCTACCTCATAAATCCAACTATGGGTTCCATCTAGGCATAACCCTCCCTAAGCAATCCCATCAACCATAGAACTTGGATGTGTTCATATGCCCAGTAGTGTAGCACAAACCCAATGTTGATGCCATATCTCCTTTGAGATCTAGAACCCCATAGCTCCCTGTATATTTGGACTAGCAGCATAGGTACCCAACCAAACATTATGCATCCCAATATAATCTAAACTAGAACCCCCAATAGTAGATAATAAAACCTTCACTACTCAAATTTAGAACAACATAATAGGATACTACAATCATCATCATTAGTAGTCTCATGCTACCCCTCACCCTTTGATAGATCAAAGTATAGCTAAATCTTCCAGCATGCCATCTGATAAGATCATGGTCATCTCCATATAATAACTTCAAGATTTCATCTCTCTCTTCTAACTCAATGTGATAAATTAGATCCCCTTCAATAGGTAGCCATGTAATCTTGTCCACATCCTCTAGCAAGATCATCATCTCACTAGTGGGTAGAAATAAGGTGTTTGTGGTTAGGTCCCATCTCTTGATGAGGTCCACAATCATCACCATATCCCACAACATGTGTTGATAGTGTAGCATCATTCTAAGACTGACCTCCTTCATATGCACCTAGTCATCGATAGTTATCCTTTGATGAATCTTAGGGAAGATGTGTATCACTCGATCCTACATCTAAATTTTCTCCCATGCCTATAAGATTCGTTATCAAATAAATTTAGTTCATTATCATGCTTTGCCTATAAACTATACCTTTTCACCTCATTCAATTTACCTAAAAGTGCCTATTTTACCTATATAATATACATCACCCTCTTTAAACCTACCCTTATCTTGTAATATTATATTAGTATCCCAACATTATCACACTCAACCTAATTGCCTTAGCTTTTTATCACAACACTTATCCATTTGGTCAACCATTGATGGTCACTATGACTGCCAATGATCAAGCCACCATTTTCCCTATGACCATTGACCATCAATGGTCAGGATGACTATTGATGGTCACACTCAAAATAGCTAAATTTCTACAAAATCTTTCCTATCTCCTACCCCTACCCACCCACACTATACTAACCCTTCCCAATTTCATTTTCACCTACAAACTTACCTAAAAACTCATTAAAACCCTATTATTGAGGTCAAACCCAATCTACCCTACCCAACCATAATCACCAAGAAATTATTAAATCATGATACATTTGTGAAATCAAAAGCTCATCTATCAGTTAAATGTAACCCCTACCTCATTCCTCAACTATCATTAAGGAGGAATATGGGGATCCACCACCCATCCTCACCCACATTTATGCCCACCCTGCATCTTGGATTAATCAATCTCCAACTCGATCAACAAACTTAGTAATCAACCTCTCCCACTAAGCAAGCTTTACCAACAATTTTTTCTAAAATGATAAAAAACTAGAACTCAAAAATCAAAATAGAACAAGTGATTTGAAAAAGACTCATTGAGTCACTTTTAATCTCTACCTTTTTAATGTTTTCAAACTTGATTATCGATTATAAGGGTGATCATCAATGGTTGAGCTCAAGACACCTAACCATCAACAATAAAGCTCTTAGGATTTATTTTCACCCACCACACCAACAAATTTTTAAATTTTTTGAAACCCATACTAAGCACCTACCCATAGAGACTTCCTTCTCCACCCACCCTGATTAACTCCCTCATCACCTCACAATTGGTCCATTTTCAACCCAACTAGTGTGTGTTTTTCAATGACTTCTACCTAGTCATTTTGATAGCAATGACAAGAATTACCATGTTGACCAATTTTGAACTTACACTACTTTACACACACCTAACCAATTGGTGTCTTTTCATGAGGACTTCCTACCTCATATACCCATGAAAACACATACTTTGCTTAGGAGACTTTCATTTATAAGTGTTCCCAACCACCATGCCTAAATACGGTCATGTGGTCCACTTGTCACTTATCCTTCTAACACTAACCTTAATTTTTACCAACTATGACAACCTAGTTAATGCATGATCTTAGCTATCACACTTTTGTCACACTTTGTGTGCATATTTTCACTTCATTTCCCAACCTATCACCCACCTTCATGATATCCACCTTCATGATGTCCCCCTTCATCACCACCTTCACCACTTATCAAACCCACACCTACTTTTGTTTTACCTCATCAACTCATAGTTTGAGGGGGAACACCTCCTCCCATGCTCAGGGTAATAGACCCTTCAACCCGCAATCCATTTTTATTTTGTATCTCATTTATACAAATTGCATAACAAAAAGGGGAAAAATTTAGACATTGAAAATCCACACATGATGGTTTTGAATGTCACAATTCCCCTGAACCATCTCAAAACCCGCTTAGGCCTAGCCTAGACCATTCAACCAAAAACCAAACCTAACCTTAATCAGATTAACTTACTAACTAAACCTACCTATTTAACCCAACTTGACCTTGACCCTTGATTATCAATGATCACCTTAATCATATGTGGTCACCCTGACCATTGATGGTCAGGTTCCACCATCTAAACTAGTTCAACTAACCCTTCACTCTGACTTGATTTTCTATAATTAGAACATCTAATTCATGTGTAAGCCCATACATGTCAAATTTAAAATTAGATAATAAGTTAGACCCCTTGTTAATGTTTAATTGTACCTCTCCTTCCTTGCCTATAAGAAGAGAGGGTAAGAGGTGAAAAAGGATCCACAACTATCAAGATATTTTACATCCAAAGTTTCCTTGTATGTCACTTCTTCTAGCAATCCAACCATCATGATAAAGAGTTAATTTTCTACCACCCCTTAGCATATATCCAAGTACTATTACTCTATCAAAATCATGCTAGACTCTATTAACGAGCCAAACACCTAAAAGATTCATTTGATTAATCTTTGTGTTTTCTTATTTGTAGGTCATTCCTTCCAATCCAAAGAAGAGATCTTTATAATCATCTAATTCAATGTGCACACATCCAACCAATTTTTTGAACCATACCCATATCTAGTTTCTTTCTTCTTCCTCTCTTAGAATATAAGCTAAAATTCAAGGAAACACTAGCTTGTATGTAATATTGCCAATTTTTTGAAAATTTTGATAATGATTATAGTACTTAGGAGAAAGTTGTTATCCTTTTTGTGTTACTTCAAGGACATTTTATTTCATGGATATAGGTACATAAATACCCGATCATGCACTTTAAAATGTCTCTCACTAAAGTTTTGGTCTGCTTGTTAATTGATTTGGTTTTATGTCATTGCCAAATTCTGTAGCTAGTACTTCCTACTAGTGTTGAATGTGTTCTTCAACAACTCAAACCCTTTGTTAAAACTTTAAGGTTGAGGTGATTAATAAGGGTTGATACCAATACAATTCTATAAATATAGACATTTTGGATGAGGTATAGAAGGAAGTGTTAAAACAACATTTTGGGAGTGGCAACCAATGAACCAATCTTTCTTATTTATCCAATGTAAAACAATGGAGATAACCTTAGATGCATTTGTTAATTGTAACAACCTTTTATATTACAATAATGTCATCTCATCGATGTTGTATTGTGTAGGTGTTAGTATGTTAGTTGTGACCATAGTGTGGGTTATTGTGACTTAGTATTTTTCTAAACATAGTAGACTAGTTCCTTAGTTGCCTTGAAAGATGACAAGGTAGTATCAATGCACCTATGTATAGTTAGGTTGATTTCAAGTTATTTCATTTTAATTAACGACAAAACTTTTTACTATCATGTCTTGTTTAGTATTTCATCTCTAGAGGTGAGTTGGTGAGATTTGAGGGTGTCCAAATTATGGTATTTGGTTTACTCATTACAAAATCTTTATTTTGGTATTACCTCTCTTCATGCTAGTTCATCCTATTAACTAAAAAATGGTATGGGTATGTCACCCTATGTTCAATTGATGATCATTAGATTGATTTATTTTAGTTATTGAGTGGAACTTTTTTCTAACAGTGGTTGGTCAATAGGTGAGTCGATTAAATGTCACCGGGTTCAGTTCACAGGACCATGAGTTGTTGTATACTAGTATTTTGTCTAAGGGTTTTATTGGGATAATCGTGCTTAGATTTTTTAATACCATTAATTGTTTTTTCATAAACATCTCTTATGTGATGATATTAAAAATAAATCTATAAGTATTAATAAAAAATTAACATAGATAAATATATACAAATGATTTAAAAAATAAAATTTAAAAGGGAAAATAAATTCAAAATGGGTGAATTTATTAGCAATGACTTTTAATCACGTAATAATGACCTTAGGAAAGAGGCGTAGGAATGGATAACTTAAAACAAGTGGTTGTATATAATAAATAGAATTTAATAAGTGTAGTGGAAGTTGAGTGGGGGACAATATTTAGTGGAGGTTTAGTGGAAGAGGAGTGGGAGACAAGCTTGCCTTATATAGCATTAAATTATGTCTGACAATTTTTGCTTAGAAATTTAATAAACATAAATATCTATCCCTTAGAAAATTATACCACACTTACCAAGGAATATTATGAGAAAAAACTATCCATGAAGGAATGCACCATGCATTGGAAGATGAAGGCAGGGAGGAACCAACAATTGATGTGCCCTAAGGGAAGGTGAAGTAGTGTGAGTAGGATGGGGTGCCAAACAAACATCTCCAGGGAAGTGAATCCTATCCTAGATTCTAACTTTTTATTCAAAAGAATAAGTAATGTTTTTTATTTATCAATTTAGGAATTTACAATAGATTATGTAGTATTTATTTAGTTACAATTCCATTTTGTGTAAATGTTATGGATATCAGGGAGTTAGTTATTACTTATATCTATTTTCTTCTTTAAGCTGAGGTCTTAGTTTTTTGGTTGTTTATTTCATTCTCTTGACATTTGAAAACCCTTATTAGAAGGGCACGCCATATTCCTTATGACATCTTGTTTGGGATAAAGATATCTAACTATAAATGGTTCCCTTCTATGAAATAGGTCTGCATATGGTAAATCACTTATTGAGGAGAGTTTTTGGGTGTAACAGTAAGATTAATTCCAACTCGAGTATTAAAAATTTTAAACTAGTTATAGTGTCATTTAGCATTTTATTAAAATAACAACATTGAATAGTTGTAGCCCCACTGGGGATAGCATTAAATTATGAATATAATATATATATATATATATATTATCAATTTCAAATGCTAAAAACCATTGTGAATGAAGCAGATGTTTCAAAACTTTTATGTTGAGTAAATACCTTCATACTTATTTGTAACTCCATGGAGTTGACTATGGTGCTTTTGATAACACATTATTTTGACTTAGAGCCACATTTGGGTGAGGCATAATAGTGATACATGGTTGAGGAGATACCTAGGGCATAGGAGTAGAATATCCTATGATATAAACCTCCTTTTTATGAAATAAGTTAAACATAATGTTCTCATTTCAGTAATTAACTAAAATTTTCAATATACCATATCTACGACTAACAACAAATTATTCTTTGATTAAATTACATAAAAAAAAGCAAAGCTCTAAAAACAAGCAACAAAATCCTACAACCATTTTTTCACATTTTACAAATAAGCCAATAAATACTACCATACATGATGAGGAGGAATAAGATTTGTTAAGTCATAGCACGCTAGAGAGTTTAAACAGAATGAAAGTAAGCAAACACTCATTATTGAGGCAAACCCCAAAAAGAAGGTTTTGGGAAATCTAACCATTTTTTTTAATTTTTAGATTGGAACCAATAGTTCTGTTGTACCAAAAAATAGTCCCTCATTCACTACGTAAAAAATACTTATATGAAAATAAAGATTTAACAACACTTTTTTAAATTTAGCAAAATCTAGGAGATTAGGACCAACATATTCTCCCACAAACTATAATAGAAATTCTCCTATATGACATAAATGACAACAAAATAATCCTAACTAATTTTAGTTTTAGCCTCTTAAAATTATTGAAGTGATCTATAATGGATCCTCTAGTAGTCTTAAATGCACATTTTCTTTCGACTTCATAAGACTAGGCCCTATATAGATAGTTGGTAGTCAACTCTCAGTTGAACCCATCTATATGGAGCGAATCTGAGCCATATATAGATATTCCCTCCCCCAAATATATCATTTTTTACAACATATCTAGATAGATATATAGGGTTGGTAATGGAGGGGCTGGGGAGTTCCCCATAGATAGGGAACCTCCCCCTTGCTCCCTACTTGTGAAGAAAAATTTTGAACCTCTTGGTTCATCATCATTTTTTTAAGTTGGTACAATGAGGGGTTCTATTAGGGCCCTCACCCTTAGGACAAGAAATAAATACATAACAATAAATCAAAGCTCGAGAGACAAGTGGCCAAATCCTACAACCATGTTTTCACATTTTATAAATAAGCTAATAAATACTATCATACATGATGAGGAGGAATAAGATTTGTTAATTCCCAACAAGCTAGATAGTTTAAGCAAAATGAAAGTAAGCAAACACTCATTTTTTAGTAAACCCCCAAAAGATGGTTTTGGTAAATATAACCATTTTTTTAATTTTCAAACTGGAACCAACAATCCTATTGTACCCAAAAAAATAGTCCTTCATTCACTACCTACAAAAAAGCTACTTAAAAAATACTTATATGAAAACAAAGATTTAACAACACTTCTCTAAATTTAAAAAATTCTAGGAGATTAGGACCAACATATTCTCCCACAAATTATAATAGTGATTCTCCTATATGACATAAATGACCACAATATTCCTAACTATTTTTAGTTTTGGCCTCTTAAAATTATGGAAGTGATCTATAATGGATCCTCTAGCAGTCCTAAATGCACATTTTTTTCATCTTCATAAGACTCCTTACTTGTGAATAAAAATTCTAAACCTCTTGGTTCAACATCATTTTTTTTAATTAGTAAAATGAGGGGTTCTATTGGGACACTCACCCTTTATAATAAGAAAGAAAATGCATAACAATAAAGCAAATCTTGAGAGACAAGCAACCAAATCCTACAACCATGTTTTCACATTTTACAAATAATACCATACATGATGAGGTGGATAAGATTTGTTAATTACTATTAAGCTAGATAGTTTAAGTGGAACGAAAGTAAACAAACACTCATTGTTGAGGCAAACCCCAATAGGAGGGTTTTGGGAAATATAACTATATTTTTAATTTTTAGATTGAAACAATAGCCTTGTTGTATCAAAAAATAGTCCCTCATTCACTACCTACAAAAAATCTACGTAAAATTACTTATATGAAGATAAATATTTAACAACACTTTTCTAAATTTAGCAAAAGCTAGGAGATTGGGACCAATATAATCTCCCACAAAATATAATAGTAATTCTCTTATATGACATAAATGACAACATAATATTCCTAATTAATTTTAGTTTTGACCTTTTAAAATTATAGAAGTGATATATAATGGATCCTCTATCAGTCCTAAATGCACTTTTTTTTAGCTTCATAAGCCTAGGCCCCATATAGATAGTCGGTAGTTGGCACTTAGTTGACCCTATCTATATGGAGGGAATCCGAGCCATATATATAGATAGGCATTCCCCTAAATAGACATTTTTTTGGTAGATATCTAGATAGATATATAGGGTTGGTAGGGGAGGGGCTGGGGAGTTCCCCATAAATAGAGGACCACCCCCTTCCTCCTTGCTTATAAAGAAAAATTATGAACCTCTTGGTTGAGCATCATCTTTTTTAGTTGGTAAAACTAGGGGTTTTATTGGGTCCCTCACCCTTTGGAATAATAAAGCAAAACTCGAGAGACATGTGGCCAAATCCTACAACTGCATTTTCACATTTTATAAATAATCCAATAAATACTACCATACATGATGAAGAGGAACTAGACAAAAAAGGTGTCCATGTAGGGCTGTTCATCATTCAGTCTTCGGGGATACCTTGAAACAAGAGACACCCATTTAATGTAATCGATCGTTAAATAAATGAATAATTTCCACTATTTCTAGTTTGGTTGTTCACTTATTTTAAGAAATTTGTTGTGTCATTAGTGGGTTATAATTATTGTAGTGGGTTATTTAAGATTCTATGTTTACTAATAATAGCAGTTTTCTCTAACTGCTCTATGTTTTTATGGAATTAAGGGAACAACTATAGTTGATTAACTCTTTTAGAATTGGAAAGTCAAAATAAGAGTTTTACTACTTGTTACCTTTTTAGGTTATTAATATAAATGCATGTTAGTTTTATTTTATAAAATTACAGTAGACTAAGTTGATTTAATATCCATTGATGAGTGAAAAAAAAAGTATTTGTTGTACTTCTTGGTTTTTCATCTCCTTCATTTTGTTGTGCACAACTATTATATCAAGTGGTTGTTTTATTAATCTACAAGAATAGAGGTTTTTCTACATCATTTTGGTATTAGAGCAAATAATAATGGGATAAAATGGAATTTATATGCACTGGGGAGGAAGAGGTGGGATGAATGTTGGTCTTGGGAGGAATAATATTGATGAGTGGCTTAGAAGATTAGAATCCATTGAGAATAAACTACTTTTGGATGATTATGAAGTGGAATGGGAAAAATTTAAAAATTCAACTAGGGTAGTAGACCCTATGGAGAGGCTCATTGAAGTTATTTCCAAACAAGGCTCCAAGGTGAAAGTTAATATTTTAAATTTTAAATACAAACTAAACCCATATTTATTCCTAGACTATGTCCAAGAGTTATTTTGAGATAGAAAGCATTGAGGAAGATAACCATAAAAGGGTTAAAATTGTAGTGTCCAAACTAAATTCTTATGCTACTCTATAGTGGGAAAAATTATAGAGTTCTAGGAAAAGACATGGAAAGGATAAAATCAAGTTGTGAGCCAAGATGTTGAAACACTTATGAGATCAATTCTTACCTTCTAATTTTAGCAAAAATTGTTTAGAGAATTTAAAAACCCAAAACAAAGAGATCAGTCAATTTAAGATTATAGCGAACAATTTATGAGGCTTCAAATTCATAATCATATACAAAAAAATGAAGAACAAGCAACAACTAGGTATGTAATTGATTAAGGTTTTAGCTTCAAGAGGAGCTAGCCTTAGTCAAGGTACCTATCATGGATGAGGCATATGAATATGCCTTAAAAGTAGAGGATAAATTGCATTATAAGAGCAAGATGATGAGTAAAGGGGTGATAGCAACCCAAATAAAGAAAAAGGGAGTTGCTCCAGACCTGCCCAAGGAGAAGAAATCGAGGGAAATGTGAAAACCAACTTCTAAGGAAAGGGAGGTTTTAGCGGTAGGGGATGAGGACAATAATTTTTTGGAGATTGGAATCCCTTAAGATGCTTCATATGTAATGAAGCTCATAAATATTAAGACTTCCCGCTAAATATTAAAGCTAAAAATTGAGTTATCATGATAGAAGAAGAGCCTTAAGCCATAGAACTAGAGGCCAAAACTGCAAAGAACTTAATGTCATCAAAGATCTTGGTGGTGGGAAACAAAAAATATATAGATAGTGATTGGAGGATAAAAATGTTTTTAGAACTACATGTAAGTGTCAAGGTAAGGTATGCAAGGTTATTGTCAATGGCGATTCAACATACAACCTAAAAAGTACTGAAATTATACAAAGATAAAAAAAATTATTGTATACCCAAATCTAAACCGTATAAGGTTTCCTGGTTGAAGAAATATCAAAGTGTGCTTGTGTATAAATCTTGTCTTGTTGCCTTTAATATTGGGCCATATGAAGAGAAGGTATAATGTGATGTAGTACCTTTGGATGCTTTCTATTTATTATTAGAAAGGCCCCGTCAATATGAAAAAAATGTAGTTCACTATGGTAGAGAAAATGCTTATGAGATATCACATGAGGGTAAACTCCATTTTTAAAGCCTTCTAAAGAAGGTTGAAGTCATTCTATAGTGGTTACACAAAGAGCTACAGATGGGGGAGTAGCCCGCATGGATTTAGAGGAAGTAATTACAACAAAAAGGGATGATGAGGAAGAGGATGGAATCATGTTTACTTTGGAGAATTCAGATGAAAAAAAGAAGCAAATGGGATATAAAAATCTCATATTTGATGAAAGAGAATAAGGATACCTCTATCTTAAAGAAGAGGTGGGGTTTATAAATGGAATGTTTTAGTCCTATAATATGTTGTTTGATCTTGTTGTTGGTGTAGATGTGATCGCAAAAAATGAAAAGAGTACAAATAAAGATTTGCCTTATGAATAGCTAAAGTTTGATAGATATCAAGAAAAAGACAAAGGAGAGGAGATCCTCATACAAGAGGACAATGTTAAATAAAATGATGGTAGCAACAGTGAAGCAGCACATGTTTTCCTTTTAAAAGGCATAGAGATGAAGATGAAGGTAAAGAAAGAATTGCACACTTATGCAATTTTATAAGTTTATAAATAAAAGGGAAATAATAATGGATATTAACATCAACCCATGTATTTGAAGGAGGTAAGAATAAGGAGAAAAAGAATGCAAGGTTGTTTACACAAGGCATACATGTAATGTCAAAGGAGATAGAGGATTGATGAGCAATCAACCAAGTGAAAAAGGAGGAGACAAAGAAATAAAAAATAATCCTCATAAAAAAGGATGAGGTTTAGAAGAATATGTGGGAATATCTGAAGAGTACACCATGTGGCACAATGAATAAATGAGGGAGGTGCCTTGGAGAATTTATGATTCCCATAACATTTTATTTGTTTTATTGATTTGTATGTAGGGATATTCATGGTAGAGGGGAATAAGACATTTAAGGGTGTCTTCCAAAGAGAAAGGGATGAACTATTTAAGCTCATAAAAAATGAAAAATTAAAGGGTTTAAAAGAGATTTTTAAAGCTCTTGTAAATTATGAAACTACAATTAAGCTTGAAGCTACACTAAAGGCAGTAAAAGAGAGAGATGTGTATTATATTAGAGGCATCCATGAGAAGATTGGGAAATCATATTTATGCCTAAACTATAAATGAGAAGATGACAACTAAAATGAGAGAAGAGGAGTTACATTTAAGCCTAAATGGTTGGTGTAGAAGTTCAACAATAGGTTGGACAAGTTGTAAACAAATCCACAATAGATCTTGGTGGAGGATTATGGATACAGGTGGTTTAAAACCCACAAAAGAATGAAGGAACAAGGAAAATTCAATTTGGTAAAAGTGGATGGTCTATGAACTGGCAAGAGGCTAGAAGTGGAAAAGGAAAAGACCAAAATTGTAGGTGTACCTAGCTTGTTAAGGGAAAGCCAATGCCATCACTCTCAAAGGCTAAAAGGGTGGTCCTGCCACCTATCCTAACTTTTTGAGAAGGATCTCAAAATTTGATTCACTAGAGTGTTTAATTCAAGAGCATCTTAGGGTAAAATAAATATTGCATCACCCAAAAATATTAGCAACTAATACCTGAGTTTTATTGGTGTTTTGGTTTTCATGGAGATAAATTTTTGGTGAAATACAGTTTTGAACTAGGAGGCTCATAATTTCTAAGTGATGGAGAGGATGATGTCATTGATCATTATATGACTGAATAATTTCCTCTTCTTATTAGTTTGGTTGTTCACTTATTTTAGGAAATTTGTTGTGATTGTCATTAGTGGGTTGTAAAACTTGTAGTGGGTTATTTAGGAGTCTACATTTACTAATAATAGTAGTTTTTTCTAATTTATCCATGTTTTAGTTGAGTTAAGATAAAAATGGTAGTTGATTAACTATTTTTAGAGTTGGAAAGTCAAAAGAGGATTTCTACTACTTGTTACATTTTTAAGTTATTAATATAAACACATTTTAGTTTTAATTTGATGGATTAGAGTAGATTGAGTTGATGTAATATCCATTGATGAATAAAAAAAGCTTATTTGTACTACATCCTAGTTTATCATCTCTTTCATTTTGTCATGGTTATTTTTATATCAAATGGTTGTTTTATTAATATGCAAGACCATAGGTTTGTCTACATCACCATCACATTAGCCAAGATTGACTCAAGCCACACTCTAAGACTATGTTCCAATATCACAAAATCATCACCACCTAATGAAAACTAAACAAATAACATAGAATATAAGAGACAAAAAAGTATACAAAACCCCTTGGGCTTGAATAAATCACCAAAAAGCCACCAACCATCCTTCAACATACACGGCCTAAAGAAACTCCATCTTCTAAATGCATGAAATACCCACTCAACAAAAATTAAAAACACACAACCCCATAACAACAAAAATGAATAAGGGAGGATCTTATATCATAAAAGGAACAAGTTCTAAACCCCTCTACCCTAATTTTTTCTCACCATGGTTATGCATATGTTTCCATCACTGTCTACATGATAATTCAAACTAGACTGTGTTCCCCATTTCTTACATATATGGTGATTGATACCCACAAACACCCTTTTAATCCCCTAAAAATGCTTTATAAACTTTTCATGCCTCTACAAAAATTCTAATGCATTATCTTGAGTAGCCAAAACAAAGCTGACCTATGATGCCATGTTGGCATTCATACCCAACCAGGTGAGTTGGGATAATGTGAGAGGGTAACATGAGAATTTTCAAAATATCAATGGGACCTATCCCATCTTGGATCAATTCTTCCATATTAAGACCCTCAATCCTACAAGGCCTCTTACCAAGTCGTGAACCCAATGCCAAGGATTTCTTTCCCTTTCTCTCAATAGGAGGAATAAAAGAAAACTTACTAGCCAGTTTCAAGGAGATATCATTGACCAAAAAAGGAGAACCATTTCAAACCTATACACAAAGAAGAGGCATATTTGTGAAAATATCTGCATTACTCTTCATAGGAGGCAACACTTTCCTCCAGTGCACAAGATTACCACCAGGCTATAATGACTAGCCATGTTTTTTCCTCTCAGATACTGGCCTCTAATGTAGGAATTTAGAGAAAGCAATTCAACCTCACCTCTAGATTAGACAAGCCTTAAACCAAATCAAAATTGTCCCAAACTACCTTGAGCTCCTCTAGAGTCAATAGAATAGCAGGAGGGAACACCATATTTACACGAAATTAGAATGAGTAAAATGCAGAATTTATGGTATCCAACTTATGAATAAAGTCCTCCTAGATGGAGTTATAACTTATAAGTGTGTTTCACACTAGCGATATCCTCTTAGCCTCTCATCCCTAGGTTTTGGCAAACCAAATCCTCACCCATTCCACTATCAATTTCAAACCACGTATGTAGCTTTTTTGATGAATTACACCACTAAAGGCCACATTTGAGTGAGATTAACTAGTCATAGCAACCATGACAACTTCATTGAATACATATTGAAAAAAACATAAGATAAGATTAGCAAAACTACCCATAGAAAACAAAAAAAACTTGAGGGCATTAGAAAGAAATCACTTTGTGGTAATAAGAGTGGTGGTTCCTTAAAATTAATAATTGAAATGATCACCCCATCCAAAGATACATGCCAAGTGAAGTGCACATTTCATATGAGGTGGCATGTTTAAAAAGTAACGTTGCCATTTTTAGACATAATTGGTAAATCACTTATTGAGGAGAGTTATGGGGTGTAACATTAAGAGTAAGTCTAAGGCAGGTATTAGAAATCTTAAACCAACTATAGTGCCATTTAGTATTTTATTAAAATAATAATAATGAAAATTTGTAGCACCACCAAGGATAAATTAAATTATGAATATAAAGTTTATATATATATATATATATATATATATATATATATATAATCAATTTCAAATACTAAAAACCATTGTGAATGAAATAGATGTTTTAGAACTTTTATGTTGATCAAATACCTTTGTACTTATTTGTAACTTCATGGAGTTGACTATGGTGCTTTTTATAACACATTATTTTAACTTAAAGTTGCATTTGGGTGAGGTGTGATAGTGATACATGGGTTGATGAGAGACCTAGGGCATAGGAGTAGAATATCCCATGATATAAACTTCCTTTTTACAAAATAAGTTAAACATAATGTTCTCATTTCAATAATTAACTAAAATTTACAAGATACCATGTCTATGACTAACAAAAAATTATTCTTCGATTAAATTACAAATTGACCTTATATTATTTAACTTATTAATCTTTTACAGAACATTCTTATACAAAGAAAATAGGATAATAGTGTATAGCATATTCAATAATAAGATAAATTGAATACTATTACATAACTAAAAGGGACATACAAAAACTCCAAAACTACCTATTTTGATCAAATACATAGATGTGGAACAAGAATCATTTAACAAATAGCGAGCCATAAAAGTTATATTTCAGATTAGAGATTTTTTTTTTTGCATTGAATGTTTTGGACTAGAAATCCAATAATAGATTTTCTCTAATAATAACATCTTTAAGTTAAAATTTATTCTATACATTATAACTGCTACTTAATGTTGCACCTTGCGCTATAAAATACACAAAGTGTCAGCATTATGCTGAGCAAGTGATTTCCCATCTCAGATCCACATCATTATTCAAAGTAATAAACATGTTAATTGATCAAATTCATAAAATAGAAGATATTTTTGATAGTTCTAATCACAATATGCAATTGGAAAATGAATGAACATTTCACTTAATGGCATGTCAACATAAGGCTTGTAAAGTGTGTAGGCAACTCAACAATCGTCATATGAATACCACTTCACCATAACAACATTGTTAGCATAATAATAGACTTAAATTAAACATTTTAGGATACATTTTTTTTAGTTGAAACAATTAAGATTTGATATTTTATAAAAGGTCTACAACTCACAATACATTTAAAAATTCTATTATAATCTCAAATAAGTCCACTAATAGAATATACTTGTAAATATATTACTCTCAATGAGTATCAATGAAACTAACTAGATATATACCAAAGGAGGACCAATAATTTGGTAATAACATCAAGGACCTCTCATCAACAATTTCAATAATAATAAATCCCCAATATAATAAATACAAAAATATATAATTTATATTGGAAATAACCTCATAAGAGAGATCATTTTTTAGCATGTCTTCATCCTTCATAAACTTCCATGGTGTAGCTTAAATGAAATTTGAGTTGAAACCCTTCTCTCTTCTAGATATTTGTACTAACAATTTTAAATATATATATATATATATATATATATATATATATATATACATACATACCCTTTTGCCCCCTTTTTATAATCTTCTACATCTGATGAGAACTTACTATCCATGGAGATTTTACATGCAATCCATGTAGTTCAAATGTCTTGCCTTCAAAATGAAAAAACATGAACATATCCTAAAAATTCATCTTTATTTTTCCCAAGGTTATGAGCCATTTAACTCCCAAATTTATGTCAACATTACCCATAATAATAACAAACATACGAGAGTCTAGATTTCAATCTTCCATTGCAATTTTGATACTATGGCTTTTCTTTGAACAATTCACTGTACCACCATCTGAAATCATGACTTGAAATTTTAGATTTGGTAAATAAAATAATTCAAGCATGCTACCAACTTATTTTATAAGTTATGTTTCCTTCTTGAGTCATTCAACTCCCTTACCTTCTATTTCTTTAGGAAACCCACAATCTTGAGGGTTTGTGGAGTGCTAATCCCTGAAAGTACATGACATGAGATGGTTGGGTATCTTTTGATTCCTCTTCTAGTGCATCCTCACCTTCCCTTGCTAGTTCATCATCTTCTTCATCTTCATTGGCCCCTTTAATGTAGAATAAATTCTTCTCAACACCTTTATGTCCTTTATTGTATTTTTTATCATAGTTGAAACATAATCCCTTTACTTGTTCCTCTTCAATTTGTTTAAGAATCAATCTAGTAGGCTAAGTGATTGGTTGTGTTAAACTAATGTTTTTCCTTTGCCTTACGTGAAAATACCATGGACTCTGATACTAAACTTGGATTAAACATGTAAACATCAAGTTGGATGTTGTTATCCTTAAACCCATCCAATAACATGTTATTTAAATTATCCTTGATGAGACCACAAATTGTCTCATCCAAAGCCAATAAGTAACACATTTTATCCTTCATGAACTAGTTTTAAAGTGGATTTAATAACTTCTAAATTTTTTAAGGTAATATATAGGGTATACATTTAAGTTATTCTTTAGAAATCAATGTGGTATGGATTGCTTCCTATGTGTAAATATTTCCTATAAAATAGATATGATATATTACAAAACAAGTCATATCAATCATTGAATAATGAGGGGTGAAGTTTTGAAACAAAAACCAGTAGTAAGATTAATTTTAAAGCATTTTGAGACACTTCAATTTTAGTTCCAAACTATTTTGACTCTAAAATTGTCATATAGAATTAGTGCTAAAATAGATCCAAACTACTCCAGCTTAGAATTTGTATGGGAATTTGGTATTAATTTATTTCAGGTAACTCCTAATTATTATACAATGATGATAGAAAAGATTGAAAGATAGTTTGACAAGACCACATGACATGTCAACGATTCATAAGCATCAAATGGTTATAATATTATATTTTTTTAAACCAAAGAGGTGGTATTAGGACTCTACTAAGGAAAAGAGAGAGATATTCAAATACTTTTATGACTATTTATGGGTGATACACTAAAATTGAATATTCCAACTTGCTTGGACACACATAGAATGAGCTCAAAGAGAACTCACACATACACAACTCACCAATGAATCTTGTGCATAAGTGTTTTGTAGAAAGGATTCAGTTTATAAAAATGTCTAGAAGGATGACCAGTTATCTTAAGGAGCTCAAATAGCATTCATCATAACTATGAATTGTATAAACTCTCAAAGACACAAACTATAACTTGCATAAGATCAATTTTCTTGCATAAAGGTGCACAAAATTAGACATACATTAGGGATAAGCTATAATTATTACAAGATTACATCAACAATCTATCAATTTCACACAATAATAATATGAGAAGGTAAAATCAATTTTTTATTGCTCAAGAAAGTGTTTACAAGTCTAAAATTTGGTAGGGATGAGCCACAACCAATTAGAAGTATATCCAATTGTGATCATAGGAATCCAAGAAAGGAGGTTAGTAACATGTTATATTAAGTAACAAAAACTCAAATAAACACACTAACACTAATACTTACAATCTTGGATCTTAGGGGTGAGCTTAGTTAACAAAGGACAAATAAAATCACAACTAAAATGTAAAAGACAATGACTCCTTTACCTTTCTTAGGAGCTCCAAATGCATTGTTGAGTGGATTTCTTAGCTTGTGCTTCAAAGAGTCTTTGGTAATGGAGGTTGTGTAGCTCCTTCTCTCCTTGGCACCATGGCTTATGTTGTGGCTTTGGATTGCTTAATATTTTAGCATTATAACACTACTTGCTAGGCATTTTTGCATTATAACACTACTCTTATTAAATCTTTGAAGTCATTTGTGTATGAAAACCTTACACCAAAATAGTGTAGGATTCAATAGGCAAGGCATTTTATCTATAGACTTACGAACTAACCCCAACCCAATGTGAGTCAAGGTGGTGTTAGGACTTTAAATGGGTTCAAACCTAACCTAGGTGAGTCAAATATAACCCCAGTAGAGTTAAAAGTTGTCAATTAATCATGGTTTGTAATGAATAGGCATGGGTCTCTAAAATGAGATATTTTAGGATATTTTCAAAGATATTGACAACTCATAAAGGTCATGATGAAAGGATAAGATATTTGCATTTTTGAATTTCTTTTTTTATTTATTCATTAATTACACATGGATATTTCAACTAGGCATTTAATTTGGCTTAGCTTGTTAATTAATTTTGATTAGCCATTTATCTCTTTTATAATTTGATATTTGTTTGTGTGCCCCACTTAATAGGTCTATAGGCCAAATTGACTATTGTGCTGCCACAAGATGATTAGGGATGAATTCATGAGAGGTTATTATTGCATATGGTAGGATACCCCAATTAGGGATGCCTCAACATGGTTATGATCTTTGACGAATGATGCATGAGTGAATTTGAGATTTTATTATTTTTTAAGATTAATTTGTAATAGTTGGTGAAATCAATCTAAAGTCTAATCAAAGACCAGTTATGGCCAATTTTAGGTGTTTACAGTTTTCCCCTATTGAGAATTAGAGGAGCTGATATAGATTTAATTAATGCATAGATAATTCAAATATATAGAGATAATGATTTCAACACAAATAATATTATTATGCTCTAATTCTCATTAATTTCACTCTACAATCAAACATCCAAGACATTACACATATATATAGTAAATGTATTTCTTATAATCTCTCCACTATTTTATCTCACCCAAATCCTATAATCAAGGACAAACTATTTATGATATATTTTTATAACCATTAACAATATATCACAACAATATAATAATAAATATATTATTGTTACATAGCAATAATATATTATTTACTAGCTTACATAACCATAAGTACTATTTAATTTATGGTAAATACTCAACCAGTCACTATGTACCTCTTCATAAATACATATTTTCACACAATGTGAAAACTAATCCCAACAGCCCCTATTTGGGAAGGCATTACAAACTATAAGCACAATAACATCTTATTGAAGAATGAAAAGGTCATGTATGCTTACAACTTCAACGAAAATGACTAAGTTGTCACTGCCCCTTTGAGGGAATGATTGGTAAAAGGGTCAGTAATATATCCCTTGAAAGGAGGAAATGAATAGACCAAAAAGATGAAATGGGGTGGAAAATACTGATTTGCCCATAGATGGTTATAATCAGTGGCATATGGAGCTGCCCTGGTTGGGCAGACAAACATGATGATTTACCCACAGGCGGTTATAATCATAGGCATAGGTGGGATAAAAAAGGTAATGATTTTCCCAAAGGTGGTTAAATCATGAAAGGGAAAATAATGATTTTCCCATAGATGATCATAATCATTGTTAGGATAAAAATATGTCCTAATTGAATGGATAGAGATAATGGTTTGCCCAAAGGTAGTTATAAGCATTATCACAATGAAAATGTGCCTTAGTTAGTCATAAGAAAGACAATGATTTGCCCAAAGGTAGTTAAAATCATTGGCAATGCAAGTGGGATGGTATATAATGATTTGCCTAGAGGTAGTTATAAGCATTGTACCCTGATAGTGGCAAATATGATATGGATAATGATGGAAAATTGGTATAGAAGAGAAAGATGAATTTGGGCAACCTACTAGTAGGGAGATGCTCATCTAAATTAGCAAGGGATGAGAATTATTTCATGATTTAATTACTCTATATGTGGGATAATAATTCGGATTAAATCTAGAATGTTGTTGGTACTAAGGAGATATATTATTGTCACATTATTGTGATGCCCAAATTTTACATGACTAAAAACACAATTTTTTTTTAAACAACCACCTACTATTCACACCTCTATAAATATTATGACTATCAATAATTCTCTACAAAAATATTTTCAATTAGAAGTGAACATAAAAGATGGCAAGAAATAAGACACAAGGTCTACGTCTTCCTTACTCACAGACTAGGACTCACTATATGGCATAGGGTTCACTAACCTCCAAGAGGTAAGCAAGTGAAATAAAGGTTAAGGAAAAGAATGGTTTGTATTTTTTTTAAAATGACTTATAAAGAACCATGAAACTTAAGTATACCCACTTCAAAAATAAATCTAACAAATAACAACTCTGTCAAGCTGCATATCTCACTAATGAGAGCAATGATAGCTCCAGAGCTTAAACAATGCCTCTCAAAAGAAGAAATAATAGATCAAATCACCAAAACATCTATGAATGATCATGCAGAGGAAGCTCAATCTCGCTAGTAAACACAGACAACTTTACAACCAGTCACAAAAAGATAAATGACAAAAGTACAATGATGGTCTTTTCCTAACTTGACAATGTGGGTTCAAAACAACCTCAGATAAAAATGACCTTAAGGGAAATATCTCTTAAAGCACCTAAAACAAAATATATTAGGTAGTATTACCTATACCAAAGCATCAGATAAGATAAAGGGGACAATAACACATGTTTAATGTTTGCAATCCAGAAGGGATTTGTATGACTGAAAACTTTGCCTTCAAAATCTACTCACAAATAGGTTGAGAAATGACTCTGCTAAAAATAACAAAAATGCCCAAAAGATAAATATGAACATGCCTTAGATAATTTAAATCATAATAATTTTTGTTTCAACTCTCAATTTCAAGATGAAGTAAAATTACCTAATTCTGGGACATCCAAACTCGACTAGTTCCCCTCACAATCATTTCTTAATTTCATTAAACTGCCTATCAAATGACAATGGTAAAATTAGTCTCACTAGATGAAAATTATCTTTGGAAGTTTTTATATATTATATTAGCTACAAGATACTACTAAGAACCTATCAATGTGATCCTTAGTAATTTAAATGCTAAAATAACTTAGCTCTCTAAATAGATTTTAATACAGAAAACTATCTTGCCTGGGAATTTTCTAAATAAACTGGCTTTGAAATTAGACCACCAAAAATAGTAAAATCATCCAAAAATTATAATTCAAAGTTTCTATACAAATTTAAGGGTAAAACTAATCACTATCAACTTTTGGTTTTACTTAATGGATTCTCTAGCTATATTTAAGAAGTTGATTTTAAAACAACTCTACAAGCTGAAAATAACCCCAGGTGCAGAAAATTGATAATTGCCTCCAGTTAAAGACTTACCAAAAGGTGCCTAAATGAGATATAAAAATATTGATTACAAATTATAAATCTCATATGATAAGGATATAAGTAACAAGATTTCATTTCTTAAAAAAACTACTATTTAGACATCATCCAGAACCCATTATGGGTTAGTTTTGCTTGATTTTGCAACCGAAATAATACCAATCATCATATTAACTAAAAATTTTATTAAAATAAATTTACATTTAATTTTTAGCACCCAACTCTTATGAATTATATAACTCATCAGTGTGTTTCTCATCACATTTTAGAGATCTTGATTTCATGTATGCCTTCATTGAAAGGTTTCACATAAGCGTAATGATTTGTAACAACCCAATTTATAATTCTACATCACTTTATATTATGAGGATTAAATTATTTATGTCTAGGATACCTAAAAACAAACTAGGTTATATCTTAATCATTTAACTGATTTAAAACTACCAAAATAAGGATAAGTTAAGATTCTTTTTCTTTTCCAAATAATTTACCTAAATACCAGTAAGTGTTTGCCAATCTACACTTTCATTTGTTAATCAAGACAGATCACATCCTGAGGTTGTCATAAATCCAATAAATAAATAGATACTTATGGATTTTAATTAATCAAAACATTTATGAATAGATAATATTCTAATAGTAGGGTAACTCAAAATTCTACATTAATATCATAAGGAAGATTATAAAATTTGCCTCATTTACAAATGAACTCAGAGATTATATTTTGGAAATAATAAAACCAACACATTAAATACTTGATATCTTATATCTCATATGATTTTGTATCTTTTTGCACCTACACATCAACACGTGCGTCAGTTTAAGCTGGCAAGTGAAATCCATTTACAATCTTTCAAATTAGCCAGATAATAAATAAATCAAATAAGATGTAACAATAATGATTTCTACTTATGCTCACATCAATAAGTCATTAAAACTCAAGATTAATAATTGTGTTAAGGATAAACACACATAAATCTGGATATTTATTAAAACAATACACATTCTAGGTTCAAAAATATGCATAAATAAAGGAATACTCTCCCATCACCAGATACCTCCAATGGAATGCAAACGTTCCATATTACTCTATTCAAAGTGAAAGGTAGAATCTAAAACCAAAAAAATACACCTATCACCTATCACCTAGGATAATCTTCAAATTAAATACACTACCTAATATTGCTTTACTTCCCATACTAATAAAAAAATAATAAAATACCTTCCACATCAAGGAAAAGAAAAGCAAAAACAATAATAAAGTAGTCAAGAACAAATTTTAATATAAATTCCCCTCTACCTTATGACACTTTAGCTATCAAGAAAAAATAAAAAATATAACACTTATACTGCTAAGATAAATTCCAAAAAGCTAGCTATTATCATGTGGTTTGTATCTATGCCCAAAATGGTGCTAATTACAAAGACAAGAAAGGATAAAATTTCATGTTAGAAGAGGGAACATAACAATTATCTGATCTCAAAGAAAACATAGTATAATTATCAATAACAACTCCTTATCTTACTTATTCTCAGGTATGCCTAGGATGCCACACACTCTCCCATGCTCAAATTAAATTAAGTTGAATGCTACAGGTATGATTCCCAATGGATAAGAATATGTATGCATAACTATGTGTATTTATAATATATATAACAAAACATTAACTATTGTACCATAACTAAACCATACGAAGTCACTCACATTAACATCTATTTATATTACCTCACCACACTACACCATTTCCAGATCACCAACAATTGGTTTAATATTCTATTTTACAGTTTTGAAGTGCCACATTCAATCAGATAAAAAAATAATTATATGTAATACATTGTTGTTACACCATTCTTACAACTGCACAATTATTCCAATTAAATTAAACTCCATTATACTAGTGTTGCTCCATATTCAATCATCAAAAAGTTATTATGACAAATTCTATTGTTGTTGTGCTAACTAGACCACAAAATAATGAGATTTATTTATGCCATCCTCTATCTTTGTGTCATTCCTAGACCAGCACCAATAAATAATAAAAAATAAACCATTCTACTCTATAACTATGCCATATACAATTGTTGGGCTAATTTCCATCTACAGCTACACCATAATTCATGTCTCTGGTACTAATCTAAGTTCAACAAATAATCTACAGTTGGAACCTAGAACTTAGAAGATAACAAAGCAGAGATGAAGGAAAAACACCAAACAAGGATGCAACACAAGATAAAATCACTATTGTATATCCATTCAATCATTCATTATCAGAATAACAAGAAAGAGGCATCACAAAAATACACTTGTCTGTTTAAATAGCTTAGTTTCTCTGGTATCCCAGACGTGACGCCCTCCTTCTTCAACACCTTCAAAAAAACATTCTCTCTCCATATTATGCATTTTTATTTTTAAAATTATCCTCCACCATTTGGATGGCATCCCATCTCCTCTACAATCTTCTAAGTTGTATTTTCTTATTAAATTTTGTCCCTCCTCATTAAATGTGATTGATGACAAGAAATGGGTACCCCATGTGCGTCCCTTGCCAATCTCACCTACTAACACTAAACACCCACACTACCCATTTGACTTGAATTCTACCCACATTTAATCTATTGAATGCATAAATGATATTAATAGATGAATAAATAATTGAAGGATGGTTATAAGAATAAGGGCATTATGCGCCAAGCCCCTGTTGGAGCTTAGAATAGTTTTGAAATTTGATTTGAATATTGATCATAGAGCGAACATTTTTATCAAGAAAAATTATTTAAGAATAGTTATGATGTCATTGAACTATAATGATAAATTGTTCCATAGTAACAATATTGTTGTTAACACTACCTACATTCATACCTTTGGAATGCAAGTGGACCATGGTTGTCAACAAATTGGCAATCCCAAAATGTGTGTTTGGTTTGAAGGATAGAATGTGTACTCATTTTTTCAATATTAATTCTCTATCAACAATAGTCAACTCAACATAGCCAAAATGCATGCGTGACTTGGAGGACAAAATGCAATGTCATTTTTACATTGTTAATTTTTCCTATTCTATTTTTTTTCTATAAAATAGAAGAATAAATTCTTTGTGATTTGCGTCTCTTGCTTAGAGCCTAGAAAGACTTGTTTATGTAATCTATAATGAGCTTGTTTTTTAAATCTCTCAATGTATTTATCATAAAAAAAACATTTTTATACAATGAAATTATTTGAAGTATAGTTATGACATTGTCAATAGCCATTGGAACATTGTTTCACATTATTTTTTGATGAAAATTAATATGCATCTAAATCCAATTTATTGGGGTTAAAAATGACCAAACCATAGCTAATTAGTATTTTTTTATAAAAACAAATTTAAATGGAAGCAAGACATAATAAACATATTGTAAAGTCATTTACAACATATTTGTTTGAGAGAATGAACTAAATTGAAACTATGGAAGTTCAAATATGAAAAAAAACTTTAAGAAAAGACAATTACTTGGTTAGGGCTTCATCATGTATGTGTTGTTATTTTTTTGGGTTTAGATTTCTATTTACTACTGTCAGAGAAGGTAGACAAAATAGAGTTAGAAGTAAAAATGTATGCATTGAAGGCTCCAACTAGTTGGAGTTTGCAAGCTAAGGTTGAAATGCAAAGTAATTCTCTAAAATGGGATACACACTAGAGCTTATGATGGGTATTGCACCTAATGGCAAGAGGAATCATCTAAGCCCTACCTCTCAACATACTTTTTAAAGGGTTAATATTCAATGTGTGTTTCTCAATATTAGGTTTTCCTCACTAATTAATATAAAGTATATGTGACGATATTAATTGTTTGGTAATGAAGCCTTTGGAAACATAATAATTTTTTGTAAGTGTTTTTTTAAATATTAGTCAGCATTTTGCCCAATACAGGGACCACCATTGCCCAATACAAGGACTGCTATTGTTTTCTTTGAAACCCATGTACTATAAACCTTATTAAATAATATAAAGTGTATGTGATGATATTAATTATTTGGTAATGAAGCCTTCGAAAAAACAATAATTTTTTATAATTTTTTTGAAAATAATATTTAGTACTTTGCCCAATACAAAGACCACCATTGCCTAGTACAAGGACCACTACTGCTTTCTTTGAAACCCATGCACTATAAAATTTTAGGCCAACAAACATAATATTATATTCCGCATTTTATTAAAAATCTTGCATCTTCAAAACATTTATTATTAGAAAAGGAATAAATTAAAAATGCGGGTCATTGTTGATTGGTTTGAAACAGCTAAATTTAATCAGAGTGTAAATTTCCCTCAAGGGTTAAGAGGCCACCATTAATAATTATGGCAACAAAAGGCCTCGAATGCGAGTTGGAAATATGTGGAAGTTGCTGAAATTTGTGTATAAATGGAGTCACTTGCATTTGTTTGCTTAGATTTGAAGATGGATCAATAGTGCAGTAAGAGGGGTAGAGATTTGGCCCGATCCATCCTCTTCCATTTTATCTAGGACTAAGAAATTCTAACCATAACCGACCACCCAATTAAGACTATTCAAAAAACTTAGTGTTTGGACTCATTTCTACCTCAACTCGGGTTCTCTAGGTTACTTTAATTATTCAAAATGACAAAGGTGAAGTAAGTTGTCTTCACAAACCCAGGTTACACCATCTATATTAAATCATAATTGTGAAATGACTTTACTTCTCAAAATCATAAATGCTGAGTAAAGTAGATTTGTAAACCTGTAAAACACTAATTAGAACAACCAAGGGTTTCAAAGTTACAATACTTCACTTGCTTAAATCACAAGTAAAATCAATAAAGGTTCATAACCCTGAAGTCTTCATAAGCTTAGACTGCAAATCGATCAAACATGACCCATTTATAAAGACGGCCTGCATAATTGAGGTTAAAAAATTTGTCTGTGCAGGACCCTGTTCAATAATAATTGAAATTAATTAATAATTGAAAACAAAGTTTCTTCAAAGAAGTTTTGATGTGAAATTTCTAAAAGATTTTAGTAACATCACAAAATACAAGACGTTAAGCATCATAAAATTCATCGAAAAATGAAACCAAGCACCTACAGGGTACAAGTAGGTATAGACATTTGTGAAGGTAATAGGAAATTCACAAATAGCATTCCATTCAAGGGTAAAATAGTAGAGAAAATTCAAAATAATCACCTTTGATTTGAAATTGTGTGAGTAAACCCTCAAAATAAATGAGGTTTGAGAGGTAAATTTATAAGGAAATTGAAGATGAGCAATCTATAAGGAAGTAATGGTATGAAATTTTGTGAACGGTTGGCTTAAATTTGCAAAATGTATTATGTTCAAACAACACAAGTTAAAATAGATGAAAAAAAATAACTGCAAATAAAAAATCATGACAAACTAAGCCTACTTCTGAGAAATGCATCAAGTGAAATTGATAGACAATGAAAATAAATAGTAAATATTACAAAAATGAAAAGCACCTGGAGATAGCAACGGTGTGAAATTATGCCTAAATTACACAAATATAGAACGTTCGGGAGATCAAATTTTTGAAATTATGACTAAATTACACAAATATAGAACGTTCGGGAGATCAAATTTTTAGAAAGCTCAAAATAAGCACCTGCAATGAAGTAAAGATTTAAAAAACTTTGCAGTGCTTGATACGTTCTATCTGTTAGGATTGTGGAGCTAAAAGCTTCACTGATGCAAACAGGAGAGGAGGTTGCTGAAGGTTGCTGAGTTGCAGAGAAGTTGGGGTCGGTCTGATCAGCCGACGTCGACAGGATAGCAAAGGGAAGCAACCGACGTCGGTCATATATCGGCCGACGTCGGTCACCTCCAGGCAGACAGGGACCGACGTCGGTCGCCTGTGTGGTTTGACTGCGAGCTAATTACGGGCAGTTAGCTAACGAACCAAGTGTTTGCATGAAGAGATCTATTTTTAGACTGAGAGCTGCGGATCTAATTATTGTAATTAGATGTCTAATTATTGTTTGATGAGATCTATATAATAGACTCATGGTTGTATTGGAAAAGTGGGCTAGTTTGAGTTGAGCAAAGTTTGCTCCTTCTGTGTGTGAGGTGAGCAAGTGGGTTCCTCCTAGTTCCACAGCAGTACCAGGCGTGTTGGTGATGGTTTGGAGAGTCAGCTGGATTCTTCAGGAGTGTAGGATCTTGGTCACAATTGCATGGCCTATATAGGAGATCTACATGGTAAGTAAGATCGTTGATCTGCAGGTGTATGTGTGTGCAAGGTCAAGGTTCACAGGTGAGCAGAACCGTTGTTTGATTTGCAGGTGTGCAAGATCATATAGATAGCAACACAACAGGGAGTAGTATCAGGCAGGATCTACTTGGAGTACAGGTGTGTACTCGGATAGAGCAGAGAGGAAGGCAAGGGAGTTCCTTCCATAAGTATGGTCTGTTGAATTGCAGGTTGTTGCAAATTCATGGGAGATCTACTTGAAGTACCTTGAGTACTTGTGGAGCACGTGGAGTGCTTGTGGAGTGCGTGGAGCACTTGTGTTGTGCATGGAGCACGGGAGGTGAACACCAACTCTGTATTTGAGTTGGGTGTTGGGACCTGTGAGAGGGAGAGCTTTGGGGAGAAGAATTACTGTTCACTTGAGGTGTGGGAAACCTCTGTAAGGTGGTGGAGAAGAAGTGGCATCTTCTTTATTGTATTCTTTTCTGTATAAAGTGTTAATACAAGTTGTGTATTGTCTCTCATATGCTGTGTTATTCTGAATTCTAGTTACTTGGTGAATCTGGTTATTTCTGCATATTATAGTTGCTTGGTATTTGGTAATCAATTGTATGCTTCCGGTGTTTTGCATCCCTGACAAGTGGTATCAGAGCCTTGGTTGTAGGTTCTTGAGCTTGATACCAACAAGTGGTATCAGAGCTAAGGTTGCAGGAAGCAGGGTTGTGTTTGGTTACAGGTCACTCTCAGGGGTTTTTGATCGAGTGGGAGTAGAGCAATGGCTGATGAAAGTAAGCTAAGAATGGAGGAGTTGAAAAGCACAGACGGTTACTCACGGTCCGATGGAAAGAAAGAGCAGGTAAAAGAATATTGTTGGTTGGTAGCAGATCAGCATGAAGAAACTGAAGATACAGATGTAGCAGGTGTCATTGCACAGGATGTGTTTGCAGGTTTCTTGGATAAAGTTGAATCTTGGATAAAAGATTTGGTTGCCTCTTTCCATGCAGCCCCAGGTAGAGGAGCTGGTAAGCCTTGCCAAAGAATTGGCAAAGGGGAAGTGAAGCTGAAATTGCAGGCGGCCAACACACAGGTGTTGATGAAGGTCATGCAGGTCCTAGGTTTGGAGATATGGCTAATTTCTTCAGAAATATTGGGTGATGAGAGATGCACAAGAACTCTCACAGCGGATGCACTTGAATTAGCTGGTGGTAAGAAAATAGGTATACTTTATCTACTTGTTTATATTACTGATTCTTCTTCTGTTGCGGAGACGTGGCTTCATAGGCTTGGTCACATGAGCAGGAAGGAGATGCATGTTCTTAAGCGGAAGATAGATATATTTGATAGGCTTAAGAACTGGAAAGCCTTGGTGTTCTTGGAGGAGATGGCGGACAGAACCCAGTGGATGAGGCTGGATACTTCTGAGCAGAGCAGTTTGGACATGTGTTTTGATCCAAAGGAGCTCACGTGTAAAAAGTCATCACTCA